>CM056609.1:20758839-21118839 GCA_029721355.1 Tegillarca granosa | reverse complement strand
CCTTAAAGAGAAAAAGGAAATAAGAACTTTCTAGCGTGCAAAGTCGATACACCGCAGTAGTCTAGTCAATCTATGAAAAAATAGGGTGAAACCTCAAAGTTATTGCAACAGAAAATATTTTTATGTGGTTGTTTTTAGGAAGTGTGTTTTTATTCACCATAAAAATATACCAAATTCCAATCCAGTGGAATTTGGGTTTTTTGCCAATTGAAGTTACCAATAGCATTTTTTGTAGAAAAGGGAGATAACTCTGTATTGTGATCCTAAATTGTACACAAAAATTTTTAAAAACTTCAAGTTTCCTCTGATACTTTATGAAGAACAACCTAGAAATTAGATGGAAATTTATAAAAGACTTAAAATAGATAATTGAAGACAATTTGGAATGTAACATGTATATGGAATGTAAAAAAATTAAATAATTTTGTTGGAAGAATTCATGCAAAACGCTGAATAAGGGCATGTTGATGAGATGGAAAAAAGATTTATTCACCTAAAATATGTTCTGTTATACACAAAAATGATAAAATAAGTATATCTCAGGTTAAAAACATAACTTTTCTAAACTTCTACTTCATTACTTTGAGTATTCTATTATTAATTTCTCATCGCTATAGAAATATCAGATTGTGAAAGACTTAAAATGAAATGCAACTGAATAAAAATGGGCCAATGATTTTAATTAAAATGAAATCAGAAATGTTGAATATACATATGGAATCAATTATGATTGATTAATTCCAGGGTCTTTGCTTTACTTTTTGTTAAAATTGCAAAAAACATATGATAATTGGACTAAAACTCAACCTGTTTTACAGGAGTTATCTCCCTTGTCTATAGAAATCCCCATAAGAAATTAAAACTTCTCAAAAACTTGTTTCCCTTTGTCAGATTTTGAAAGACTTTTTACTATAAACATTTCATGTATTTGAGAGCATATTAGTAACAAAATTTGTTCTGTTGCAATTAGTTTGAGGTCAAACTGTAGATTGACTAGACTTTTTCAAAGTAACATTATCCAAACATCAGATCAAACAGTCGATTTTCTATTCTCTTGACGCGGATTCCAAGGAAAGGAAGCATACATGTATATCGAATTTGTCCAATGGCTTACCCGGTTTGGGGTTGCGATCAACTTCTATTCAACCGAGGCGGGAAAATAATTCAACTGAGATTAAAATATGTTCAAAACCTGATAGAAAAAATTGATTGTTATAAGAAAGATCGACAATTTAACATTTAAATTTCTGCAGAAAGATTTCAATGCAGTGACGGCTGAGAAAAAAGGTGGTTTCTTGTAAGTGTTTGACAAAACAAAATGATTTTCATTCCCAAAGTCACATAATGTTAAAAACCAGGAAATAAAAACATCAAAAAAGAATAAGTATTATCTTTTTTAGTCTAAACTAAAATCAGGTTTCATCTGTTTTATCTAAAAAGGCCAGGTGTTATCTGTTTCAGTATTTACTAAAACAGATGTCATCTGTTTCAGTGTATAATAAAACAGGTGTCTTTGGTTGGGTATAAATTGAAATCGGGTATCATCTGTTTTATTGTAATTATACGAAACACAAGTGTCATTGGAGTATATGCTTAAAGACATGTTTTTGTTTGAGTATCTACATGTACTAAAAGAGGTCTCATCTGTTTGAGTATATACTAAAGACAGGTTTCTGTTTGAAAGTGCCGTCTGTTTGAGTAAATACTAATGATAGGTGTCGTCTGTTTGAGTGTATATCAAAGACAGGTGTCGTCTTTTTGAAAATATACTTAAGACAAGCGTCGTCTGTTTCAGTATATACTAAAGACAGGTGTCGTCTGTTTGAGTATATACTAAAGACAGGTGTCGTCTGTTTCAGTATTTACTAAAGGCATGCGTCTCCGTTTGAGTATAAACTAAAGGCATGCGTCTCCGTTTGAGTATATACTTAAGGCATGCGTCGTCTGTTTCAGTATATACTAAAGACAGGTGTCGTCTGTTTGAGTATATACTAAGGGCATGCGTCTCCGTTTGAGTATATACTAAAGGCATGCGTCGTTTGTTTCAGTATATACTAAAGAGAGGTGTCGTCTGTTTGAGTATATACTAAAGGCATGCGTCTCCGTTTGAGTATAAACTAAAGGCATGCGTCTCCGTTTGAGTATATACTAAAGGCATGCGTCTCCGTTTGAGTATATACTAAAGGCATGCGTCGTCTGTTTCAGTATATACTAAAGACAGGTGTCGTCTGTTTCAGTATATACTAAAGGCATGTGTCTCCGTTTGAGTATATACTAAAGGCATGCGTCGTCTGTTTCAGTATATACTGAAGACAGGTGTCGTCTGTTTGAGTATATACTAAAGGCATGCGTCTCCGTTTGAGTATATACTAAAGACAGGCGTCGTCTGTTTGAGTATATACCAAAGACAGGTGTCGTCTGTTTGAGTATATACTAAAGACAGGTGTCGTCTGTTTGAGTATTTACTAAAGGCATGCGTCTCCGTTTGAGTATATACAAAAGACAGGTGTCGTCTGTTTGAGTAAATACCAAAGACAGGTATCGTTTGTTTGAGTATATACAAAAGACAGGTGTCGTCTGTTTGAGTAAATACCAAAGACAGGTGTCGTCTGTTTGAGTATATACTAAAGACAGGCGTCGTCTGTTTGAGTATATACCAAAGACAGGTATCGTTTGTTTGAGTATATACAAGACAGGTGTCGTGTGTTTGAGTAAAAACCAAAGACAGGTATCGTTTGTTTGAGTATATACTAAAGACAGGCGTCGTCTGTTTGAGTATATACTAAAGACAGGTGTCGTCTGTTTGAGTATATACTAAAGACAGGTGTCGTCTGTTTGAGTATATACTGAAGACAGGTGTCGTCTGTTTGAGTATATACTAAAGACAGGTGTCGTCTGTTTGAGTATATACTAAAGACAGGTGTCGTCTGTTTGAGTATATCAAAGACAGGTATCGTTTGTTTGAGTATATACAAAAGACAGGTGTCGTCTGTTTGAGTAAATACCAAAGACAGGTATCGTTTGTTTGAGTATATACAAAAGACAGGTGTCGTCTGTTTGAGTAAATACCAAAGACAGGTGTCGTCTGTTTGAGTATATACTAAAGACAGGCGTCATCTGTTTGAGTATATACCAAAGACAGGTATCGTTTGTTTGAGTATATACAAAAGACAGGTGTCGTCTGTTTGAGTAAACACCAAAGACAGGTATCGTTTGTTTGAGTATATACTAAAGACAGGCGTCGTCTGTTTGAGTATATACTAAAGACAGGTGTCGTCTGTTTGATTATATACAAAAGACAGGTGTCGTCTGTTTGAGTATATACAAAAGACAGGTGTCGTCTGTTTGAGTAACTACCAAAGACAGGTGTCGTCTGTTTGAGTATATACTAAAGACAGGTATCGTTTGTTTGAGTATATACAAAAGACAGGTGTCGTCTGTTTGAGTAACTACCAAAGACAGGTATCGTTTGTTTGAGTATATACAAAAGACAGGTGTCGTCTGTTTGAGTATATACCAAAGACAGGTATCGTTTGTTTGAGTATATACAAAAGACAAGTGTCGTCTGTTTGAGTATATACAAAAGACAGGTATCGTTTGTTTGAGTATATACCAAAGACAGGTATCGTTTGTTTGAATATATACAAAAGACAGGTGTTGTCTATTTGAGTATATACCAAAGACAGGTATCGTTTGTTTGAGTATATACAAAAGACAGGTGTCGTCTGTTTGAGTATATACCAAAGACAGGTATCGTTTGTTTGAGTATATACAAAAGACAGGTGTTGTCTGTTTGAGTAAACACCAAAGACAGGTATCGTTTGTTTGAGTATATACTAAAGACAGGCGTCGTCTGTTTGAGTATATACTAAAGACAGGTGTCGTCTGTTTGATTATATACAAAAGACAGGTGTCGTCTGTTTGAGTATATACTAAAGACAGGCGTCGTTTGTTTGAATATTTACTAAAGGCATGCGTCGTCTGTTTGAGTATATACCAAAGACAGGTATCGTTTGTTTGAGTATATACAAAAGACAGGTGTCGTCTGTTTGAGTAAATACCAAAGACAGGTGTCGTCTGTTTGAGTATATACTAAAGACAGGTATCGTTTGTTTGAGTATATACAAAAGACAGGTGTCGTCTGTTTGAGTAACTACCAAAGACAGGTATCGTTTGTTTGAGTATATACAAAAGACAGTTGTCGTCTGTTTGAGTATATACCAAAGACAGGTATCGTTTGTTTGAGTATATACAAAAGACAAGTGTCGTCTGTTTGAGTATATACAAAAGACAGGTATCGTTTGTTTGAGTATATACCAAAGACAGGTATCGTTTGTTTGAATATATACAAAAGACAGGTGTTGTCTGTTTGAGTATATACCAAAGACAGGTGTCGTCTGTTTGAGTATATACCAAAGACAGGTATCGTTTGTTTGAGTATATACAAAAGACAGGTGTCGTCTGTTTGAGTAAATACCAAAGACAGGTATCGTTTGTTTGAGTATATACTAAAGACAGGTGTCGTTTGTTTCAGTATATACTGAAGACAGGTGTCGTCTGTTTGAGTATATACTAAAGACAGGTGTCGTCTGTTTGAGTACATACTAAAGACAGGTGTCGTCTGTTTGAGTATATACGAAAGACAGGTATCGTTTGTTTGAGTATATACAAAAGACAGGTGTCGTCTGTTTGAGTAAATACCAAAGACAGGTATCGTTTGTTTGAGTATATACAAAAGACAGGTGTCGTCTGTTTGAGTAAATACCAAAGACAGGTGTCGTCTGTTTGAGTATATACTAAAGACAGGCGTCATCTGTTTGAGTATATACCAAAGACAGGTATCGTTTGTTTGAGTATATACAAAAGAAAGGTGTCGTCTGTTTGAGTATATACTAAAGACAGGTGTCGTCTGTTTGATTATATACAAAAGACAGGTGTCGTCTGTTTGAGTATATACTAAAGACAGGCGTCATTTGTTTGAATATTTACTAAAGGCATGCGTCGTCTGTTTGAGTATATACCAAAGACAGGTATCGTTTGTTTGAGTATATACAAAAGACAGGTGTCGTCTGTTTGAGTAAATACCAAAGACAGGTGTCGTCTGTTTGAGTGTATATCAAAGACAGGTGTCGTCTTTTTGAAAATATACTTAAGACAAGCGTCGTCTGTTTCAGTATATACTAAAGACAGGTGTCGTCTGTTTGAGTATATACTAAAGACAGGTGTCGTCTGTTTCAGTATTTACTAAAGGCATGCGTCTCCGTTTGAGTATAAACTAAAGGCATGCGTCTCCGTTTGAGTATATACAAAAGGCATGCGTCTCCGTTTGAGTATATACTTAAGGCATGCGTCGTCTGTTTTTGTATATACTAAAGACAGGTGTCGTCTGTTTGAGTATATACTAAGGGCATGCGTCTCCGTTTGAGTATATACTAAAGGCATGCGTCGTTTGTTTCAGTATATACTAAAGAGAGATGTCGTCTGTTTGAGTATATACTAAAGGCATGCGTCTCCGTTTGAGTATAAACTAAAGGCATGCGTCTCCGTTTGAGTATATACTAAAGGCATGCGTCTCCGTTTGAGTATATACTAAAGGCATGCGTCGTCTGTTTCAGTATATACTAAAGACAGGTGTCGTCTGTTTCAGTATATACTAAAGGCATGCGTCTCCGTTTGAGTATATACTAAAGGCATGCGTCGTCTGTTTCAGTATATACTAAAGACAGGTGTCGTCTGTTTGAGTATATACTAAAGGCATGCGTCTCCGTTTGAGTATATACTAAAGACAGGCGTCGTCTGTTTGAGTATATACCAAAGACAGGTGTCGTCTGTTTGAGTATATACTAAAGACAGGTGTCGTCTGTTTGAGTATTTACTAAAGGCATGCGTCTCCGTTTGAGTATATACAAAAGACAGGTGTCGTCTGTTTGAGTAAATACCAAAGACAGGTATCGTTTGTTTGAGTATATACAAAAGACAGGTGTCGTCTGTTTGAGTAAATACCAAAGACAGGTGTCGTCTGTTTGAGTATATACTAAAGACAGGCGTCGTCTGTTTGAGTATATACCAAAGACAGGTATCGTTTGTTTGAGAATATACAAGACAGGTGTCGTCTGTTTGAGTAAAAACCAAAGACAGGTATCGTTTGTTTGAGTATATACTAAAGACAGGCGTCGTCTGTTTGAGTATATACTAAAGACAGGTGTCGTCTGTTTGAGTATATACTAAAGACAGGTGTCGTCTGTTTGAGTATATACTGAAGACAGGTGTCGTCTGTTTGAGTATATACTAAAGACAGGTGTCGTCTATTTGAGTATATACTAAAGACAGGTGTCGTCTGTTTGAGTATATACCAAAGACAGGTATCGTTTGTTTGAGTATATACAAAAGACAGGTGTCGTCTGTTTGAGTAAATACCAAAGACAGGTATCGTTTGTTTGAGTATATACCAAAGACAGGTATCGTTTGTTTGAGTATATACCAAAGACAGGTATCGTTTGTTTGAGTATATACTAAAGACAGGCGTCGTCTGTTTGAGTATATACTAAAGACAGGTGTCGTCTGTTTGATTATATACAAAAGACAGGTGTCGTCTGTTTGAGTATATACTAAAGACAGGCGTCATTTGTTTGAATATTTACTAAAGGCATGCGTCGTCTGTTTGAGTATATACCAAAGACAGGTATCGTTTGTTTGAGTATATACAAAAGACAGGTGTTGTCTGTTTGAGTAAACACCAAAGACAGGTATCGTTTGTTTGAGTATATACTAAAGACAGGTGTCGTCTTTTTGAGTATATACTAAAGACAGATGTCGTCTGTTTGATTATATACAAAAGACAGGTGTCGTCTGTTTGAGTATATACCAAAGACAGGTATTGTTTGTTTGAGTATATACAAAAGACAGGTGTCGTCTGTTTGAGTAAATACCAAAGACAGGTGTCGTCTGTTTGAGTATATACTAAAGACAGGTATCGTTTGTTTGAGTATATACAAAAGACAGGTGTCGTCTGTTTGAGTAACTACCAAAGACAGGTATCGTTTGTTTGAGTATATACAAAAGACAGGTGTCGTCTGTTTGAGTATATACCAAAGACAGGTATCGTTTGTTTGAGTATATACAAAAGACAAGTGTCGTCTGTTTGAGTATATACAAAAGACAGGTATCGTTTGTTTGAGTATATACCAAAGACAGGTATCGTTTGTTGAATATATACAAAAGACAGGTGTTGTCTGTTTGAGTATATACCAAAGACAGGTGTCGTCTGTTTGAGTATACCAAAGACAGGTATCGTTTGTTTGAGTATATACAAAAGACAGGTGTCGTCTGTTTGAGTAAATACCAAAGACAGGTATCGTTTGTTTGAGTATATACTAAAGACAGGTGTCGTCTGTTTGAGTATATACTGAAGACAGGTGTCGTCTGTTTGAGTATATACTAAAGACAGGTGTCGTCTGTTTGAGTATATACTAAAGACAGGTGTCGTCTGTTTGAGTATATACCAAAGACAGGTATCGTTTGTTTGAGTATATACAAAAGACAGGTGTCGTCTGTTTGAGTTAATACCAAAGACAGGTGTCGTCTGTTTGAGTATATACTAAAGACAGGCGTCATCTGTTTGAGTATATACCAAAGACAGGTATCGTTTGTTTGAGTATATACAAAAGACAGGTGTCGTCTGTTTGAGTAAACACCAAAGACAGGTATCGTTTGTTTGAGTATATACTAAAGACAGGCGTCGTCTGTTTGAGTATATACTAAAGACAAGTGTCGTCTGTTTGATTATATACAAAAGACAGGTGTCGTCTGTTTGAGTATATACTAAAGACAGGCGTCGTTTGTTTGAATATTTACTAAAGGCATGCGTCGTCTGTTTGAGTGTATACCAAAGACAGGTATCGTTTGTTTGAGTATATACAAAAGACAGGTGTCGTCTGTTTGAGTAAATACCAAAGACAGGTGTCGTCTGTTTGAGTATATACTAAAGACAGGTATCGTTTGTTTGAGTATATACAAAAGACAGGTGTCGTCTGTTTGATTAACTACCAAAGACAGGTATCGTTTGTTTGAGTATATACAAAAGACAGGTGTCGTCTGTTTGAGTATATACCAAAGACAGGTATCGTTTGTTTGAGTATATACAAAAGACAAGTGTCGTCTGTTTGAGTATATACAAAAGACAGGTATCGTTTGTTTGAGTATATACCAAAGACAGGTATCGTTTGTTTGAATATATACAAAAGACAGGTGTTGTCTGTTTGAGTATATACCAAAGACAGGTATCGTTTGTTTGAGTATATACAAAAGACAGGTGTCGTCTGTTTGAGTATATACCAAAGACAGGTATCGTTTGTTTGGGTATATACCAAAGACAGGTATCGTTTGTTTGAGTATATACTAAAGGCATGTGTCTCCGTTTGAGTATATACTAAAGACAGGTATCGTTTGTTTGAGTATATACAAAAGACAGGTGTCGTCTGTTTGAGTATATACCAAAGACAGGTATCGTTTGTTTGAGTATATACAAAAGACAGGTGTTGTCTGTTTGAGTAAACACCAAAGACAGGTATCGTTTGTTTGAGTATATACAAAAGACAGGTGTCGTCTGTTTGAGTATATACCAAAGACAGGTATCGTTTGTTTGAGTATATACAAAAGACAGGTGTTGTCTGTTTGAGTAAACACCAAAGACAGGTATCGTTTGTTTGAGTATATACTAAAGACAGGCGTCGTCTGTTTGAGTATATACTAAAGACAGGTGTCGTCTGTTTGATTATATACAAAAGACAGGTGTCGTCTGTTTGAGTATATACTAAAGACAGGCGTCGTTTGTTTGAATATTTACTAAAGGCATGCGTCGTCTGTTTGAGTATATACCAAAGACAGGTATCGTTTGTTTGAGTATATACAAAAGACAGGTGTCGTCTGTTTGAGTAAATACCAAAGACAGGTGTCGTCTGTTTGAGTATATACCAAAGACAGGTATCGTTTGTTTGAGTATATACAAAAGACAGGTGTCGTCTGTTTGAGTAAATACCAAAGACAGGTGTCGTCTGTTTGAGTGTATATCAAAGACAGGTGTCGTCTTTTTGAAAATATACTTAAGACAAGCGTCGTCTGTTTCAGTATATACTAAAGACAGGTGTCGTCTGTTTGAGTATATACTAAAGACAGGTGTCGTCTGTTTCAGTATTTACTAAAGGCATGCGTCTCCGTTTGAGTATAAACTAAAGGCATGCGTCTCCGTTTGAGTATATACAAAAGGCATGCGTCTCCGTTTGAGTATATACTTAAGGCATGCGTCGTCTGTTTCAGTATATACTAAAGACAGGTGTCGTCTGTTTGAGTATATACTAAGAGCATGCGTCTCCGTTTGAGTATATACTAAAGGCATGCGTCGTTTGTTTCAGTATATACTAAAGAGAGATGTCGTCTGTTTGAGTATATACTAAAGGCATGCGTCTCCGTTTGAGTATAAACTAAAGGCATGCGTCTCCGTTTGAGTATATACTAAAGGCATGCGTCTCCGTTTGAGTATATACTAAAGGCATGCGTCGTCTGTTTCAGTATATACTAAAGACAGGTGTCGTCTGTTTCAGTATATACTAAAGGCATGCGTCTCCGTTTGAGTATATACTAAAGGCATGCGTCGTCTGTTTCAGTATATACTAAAGACAGGTGTCGTCTGTTTGAGTATATACTAAAGGCATGCGTCTCCGTTTGAGTATATACTAAAGACAGGCGTCGTCCTGTTTGAGTATATACCAAAGACAGGTGTCGTCTGTTTGAGTATATACTAAAGACAGGTGTCGTCTGTTTGAGTATTTACTAAAGGCATGCGTCTCCGTTTCAGTATATACAAAAGACAGGTGTCGTCTGTTTGAGTAAATACCAAAGACAGGTATCGTTTGTTTGAGTATATACAAAAGACAGGTGTCGTCTGTTTGAGTAAATACCAAAGACAGGTGTCGTCTGTTTGAGTATATACTAAAGACAGGCGTCGTCTGTTTGAGTATATACCAAAGACAGGTATCGTTTGTTTGAGAATATACAAGGACAGGTGTCGTCTGTTTGAGTAAAAACCAAAGACAGGTATCGTTTGTTTGAGTATATACTAAAGACAGGCGTCGTCTGTTTGAGTATATACTAAAGACAGGTGTCGTCTGTTTGAGTATATACTAAAGACAGGTGTCGTCTGTTTGAGTATATACTGAAGACAGGTGTCGTCTGTTTGAGTATATACTAAAGACAGGTGTCGTCTATTTGAGTATATACTAAAGACAGGTGTCGTCTGTTTGAGTATATACCAAAGACAGGTATCGTTTGTTTGAGTATATACAAAAGACAGGTGTCGTCTGTTTGAGTAAATACCAAAGACAGGTATCGTTTGTTTGAGTATATACCAAAGACAGGTATCGTTTGTTTGAGTATATACCAAAGACAGGTATCGTTTGTTTGAGTATATACTAAAGACAGGCGTCGTCTGTTTGAGTATATACTAAAGACAGGTGTCGTCTGTTTGATTATATACAAAAGACAGGTGTCGTCTGTTTGAGTATATACTAAAGACAGGCGTCATTTGTTTGAATATTTACTAAAGGCATGCGTCGTCTGTTTGAGTATATACCAAAGACAGGTATCGTTTGTTTGAGTATATACAAAAGACAGGTGTTGTCTGTTTGAGTAAACACCAAAGACAGGTATCGTTTGTTTGAGTATATACTAAAGACAGGTGTCGTCTGTTTGAGTATATACTAAAGACAGATGTCGTCTGTTTGATTATATACAAAAGACAGGTGTCGTCTGTTTGAGTATATACCAAAGACAGGTATTGTTTGTTTGAGTATATACAAAAGACAGGTGTCGTCTGTTTGAGTAAATACCAAAGACAGGTGTCGTCTGTTTGAGTATATACTAAAGACAGGTATCGTTTGTTTGAGTATATACAAAAGACAGGTGTCGTCTGTTTGAGTAACTACCAAAGACAGGTATCGTTTGTTTGAGTATATACAAAAGACAGGTGTCGTCTGTTTGAGTATATACCAAAGACAGGTATCGTTTGTTTGAGTATATACAAAAGACAAGTGTCGTCTGTTTGAGTATATACAAAAGACAGGTATCGTTTGTTTGAGTATATACCAAAGACAGGTATCGTTTGTTTGAATATATACAAAAGACAGGTGTTGTCTGTTTGAGTATATACCAAAGACAGGTGTCGTCTGTTTGAGTATACCAAAGACAGGTATCGTTTGTTTGAGTATATACAAAAGACAGGTGTCGTCTGTTTGAGTAAATACCAAAGACAGGTATCGTTTGTTTGAGTATATACTAAAGACAGGTGTCGTCTGTTTGAGTATATACTGAAGACAGGTGTCGTCTGTTTGAGTATATACTAAAGACAGGTGTCGTCTGTTTGAGTATATACTAAAGACAGGTGTCGTCTGTTTGAGTATATACCAAAGACAGGTATCGTTTGTTTGAGTATATACAAAAGACAGGTGTCGTCTGTTTGAGTTAATACCAAAGACAGGTGTCGTCTGTTTGAGTATATACTAAAGACAGGCGTCATCTGTTTGAGTATATACCAAAGACAGGTATCGTTTGTTGAGTATATACAAAAGACAGGTGTCGTCTGTTTGAGTAAACACCAAAGACAGGTATCGTTTGTTTGAGTATATACTAAAGACAGGCGTCGTCTGTTTGAGTATATACTAAAGACAAGTGTCGTCTGTTTGATTATATACAAAAGACAGGTGTCGTCTGTTTGAGTATATACTAAAGACAGGCGTCGTTTGTTTGAATATTTACTAAAGGCATGCGTCGTCTGTTTGAGTGTATAACCAAAGACAGGTATCGTTTGTTTGAGTATATACAAAAGACAGGTGTCGTCTGTTTGAGTAAATACCAAAGACAGGTGTCGTCTGTTTGAGTATATACTAAAGACAGGTATCGTTTGTTTGAGTATATACAAAAGACAGGTGTCGTCTGTTTGATTAACTACCAAAGACAGGTATCGTTTGTTTGAGTATATACCAAAAGACAGGTGTCGTCTGTTTGAGTATATACCAAAGACAGGTATCGTTTGTTTGAGTATATACAAAAGACAAGTGTCGTCTGTTTGAGTATATACAAAAGACAGGTATCGTTTGTTTGAGTATATACCAAAGACAGGTATCGTTTGTTTGAATATATACAAAAGACAGGTGTTGGTCTGTTTGAGTATATACCAAAGACAGGTATCGTTTGTTTGAGTATATACAAAAGACAGGTGTCGTCTGTTTGAGTATATACCAAAGACAGGTATCGTTTGTTTGGGTATATACCAAAGACAGGTATCGTTTGTTTGAGTATATACTAAAGGCATGTGTCTCCGTTTGAGTATATACTAAAGACAGGTATCGTTTGTTTGAGTATATACAAAAGACAGGTGTCGTCTGTTTGAGTATATACCAAAGACAGGTATCGTTTGTTTGAGTATATACAAAAGACAGGTGTTGTCCTGTTTGAGTAAACACCAAAGACAGGTATCGTTTGTTTGAGTATATACAAAAGACAGGTGTCGTCTGTTTGAGTATATACCAAAGACAGGTATCGTTTGTTTGAGTATATACAAAAGACAGGTGTTGTCTGTTTGAGTAAACACCAAAGACAGGTATCGTTTGTTTGAGTATATACTAAAGACAGGCGTCGTCTGTTTGAGTATATACTAAAGACAAGTGTCGTCTGTTTGATTATATACAAAAGACAGGTGTCGTCTGTTTGAGTATATACTAAAGACAGGCGTCGTTTGTTTGAATATTTACTAAGGCATGCGTCGTCTGTTTGAGTATATACCAAGACAGGTATCGTTTGTTTGAGTATATACAAAAGACAGGTGTCGTCTGTTGAGTAAATACCAAAGACAGGTGTCGTCTGTTTGAGTATATACTAAAGACAGGTATCGTTTGTTTGAGTATATACAAAAGACAGGTGTCGTCTGTTTGAGTAACTACCAAAGACAGGTATCGTTTGTTTGAGTATATACAAAAGACAGTTGTCGTCTGTTTGAGTATATACCAAAGACAGGTATCGTTTGTTTGAGTATATACAAAAGACAAGTGTCGTCTGTTTGAGTATATACAAAAGACAGGTATCGTTTGTTTGAGTATATACCAAAGACAGGGTATCGTTTGTTTGAATATATACAAAAGACAGGTGTTTGTCTGTTTGAGTATATACCAAAGACAGGTGTCGTCTGTTTGAGTATATACCAAAGACAGGTATCGTTTGTTTGAGTATATACAAAAGACAGGTGTCGTTCTGTTTGAGTAAATACCAAAGACAGGTATCGTTTGTTGAGTATATACTAAAGACAGGTGTCGTTTGTTTCAGTATATACTGAAGACAGGTGTCGTCTGTTTGAGTATATACTAAAGACAGGTGTCGTCTGTTTGAGTATATACTAAAGACAGGTGTCGTCTGTTTGAGTATATACGAAAGACAGGTATCGTTTGTTTGAGTATATACAAAAGGACAGGTGTCGTCTGTTTGAGTAAATACCAAAGACAGGTATCGTTTTGTTTGAGTATATACAAAAGACAGGTGTCGTCTGTTTTGAGTAAATACCAAGACAGGTGTCGTCTGTTTGAGTATATACTAAAGACAGGCGTCATCTGTTTGAGTAATATACCAAAGACAGGTATCGTTTGTTTGAGTATATACAAAAGAAAGGTGTCGTCTGTTTGAGTAAACACCAAAGACAGGTATCGTTTGTTTGAGTATATACTAAAGACAGGCGTCGTCTGTTGAGTATATACTAAAGACAGGTGTCGTCTGTTTGATTATATACAAAAGACAGGTGTCGTCTGTTTGAGTATATACTAAAGACAGGCGTCATTTGTTTGAATATTTACTAAAGGCATGCGTTGTCTGGTTGAGTATATACCAAAGACAGGTATCGTTTGTTTTGAGTATATACAAAAGACAGGTGTCGTCTGTTTGAGTAAATACCAAAGACAGGTGTCGTCTGTTTGAGTGTATATCAAAGAAAGGTGTCGTCTTTTTTGAAAATATACTTAAGGACAAGCGTCGTCTGTTTCAGTATATACTAAAGACAGGTGTCGTCTGTTTGAGTATATACTAAATGCAGGTGTCGTCTGTTTCAGTATTACTAAAGGCATGCGTCTCCGTTTGAGTATAAACTAAAGGCATGCGTCCTCCGTTTGAGTATTATCAAAAGGCATGCGTCTCCGTTTGAGTATATACTTAAGGCACTTGCGTCGTCTGTTTCAGTATATACTAAAGACAGGTGTCGTCTGGTTGAGTATATACTAAGGGCATGCGTCTCCGTTTGAGTAATTACTAAAGGCATGCGTCGTTGTTTCAGTATATACTAACGAGAGATGTCGTCTGTTTGAGTATATACTAAAGGCATGCGTCCTCCGTTTGAGTATAAACCTAAAGGCATGCGTCTCCGTTTGAGTATATACTAAGGCATGCGTCTCCGTTTGAGTATATATAATAAAGGCATGCGCGTCTGTCTGTTCAGTATATTTACTAAAGACAGGTGTCGTCTGTTTCAGTATATACTAAAGGCATGCGTCTCCGTTTGAGTATATACTAAGGCATGCGTCGTCTGTTTCAGTATATACTAAAAGACAGGTGTCGTCTGTTTGAGTATATACTAAAGGCATGCGTCTCCGTTGTGAGTATATACTAAAGACAGGCGTCGTCTGTTTGAGTATATACCCAAAGACAGGTGTCGTCTGTTTGAGTATATACTAAAGACAGGTGTCGTCTGTTTGAGTATTTACTAAAGGCATGCGTCTCCGTTTGAGTATATACAAAAGACCAGGTGTCGTCTGTTTGAGTAAATACCAAAGACAGGTATCGTTTTGTTTGAGTATATACAAACTGACAGGTGTCGTCTGTTTGAGTAAATACCAAAGACAGGTGTCGTCTGTTTGAGTATATACTAAAGACAGGCGTCTTCCTGTTGAGTATATACCAAAGACAGGTATCGTTTGTTTGAGAATATACAAGACAGGTGTCGTCTGTTTGAGTAAAACCAAAGACAGGTATCGTTTGTTTGAGTATATACTAAAGACAGGCGTCGTCTGTTTGAGTATATACTAAAGACAGGTGTCGTCTGTTTGAGTATATACTAAAGACAGGTGTCGTCTGTTTGAGTATATACTGAAGACAGGTGTCGTCTGTTTGAGTATATACTAAAGACAGGTGTCGTCTATTTGAGTATATACTAAAGACAGGTGTCGTCTGTTTGAGTATATACCAAAGACAGGTATCGTTTGTTTGAGTATATACAAAAGACAGGTGTCGTCTGTTTGAGTAAATACCAAAGACAGGTATCGTTTGTTTGAGTATATACCAAAGACAGGTATCGTTTGTTTGAGTATATACCAAAGACAGGTATCGTTTGTTTGAGTATATACTAAAGACAGGCGTCGTCTGTTTGAGTATATACTAAAGACAGGTGTCGTCTGTTTGATTATATACAAAGAACAGGTGTCGTCTGTTTGAGTATATACTAAAGACAGGCGTCATTGTTTGAATATTTACTAAAGGCATGCGTCGTCTGTTTGAGTATATACCAAAGACAGGTATCGTTTGTTTGAGTATATACAAAAGACAGGTGTTGTCTGTTTGAGTAAACACCAAAGACAGGTATCGTTGTTTGAGTATATACTAAAGACAGGTGTCGTCTGTTTGAGTATATACTAAAGACAGATGTCGTCTGTTTGGTTATATACAAAAGACAGGTGTCGTCTGTTTGAGTATATACCAAAGACAGGTATTGTTTGTTGAGTATATACAAAGACAGGTGTCGTCTGTTTGAGTAAATACCAAAGACAGGTGTCGTCTGTTGAGTATATACTAAAGACAGTATCGTTGTTTGAGTATATACAAAGACAGGTGTCGTCTGTTTGAGTAACTACCAAAGACAGGTATCGTTTGTTTGAGTATATACAAAAGACAGGTGTCGTCTGTTTGAGTATATACCAAAGACAGGTATCGTTTGTTTGAGTATACAAAAGACAAGTGTCGTCTGTTTGAGTATATACAAAAGACAGGTATCGTTTGTTTGAGTATATACCAAAGACAGGTATCGTTTGTTTGAAATATACAAAAGAAAAACCAGTGTCGTCTGTTTGAGTATACCAAAGACAGGTGTCGTTGTTTGAGTATACCAAGACAGGTATCGTGTTGAGTATACAAAGACAGGGTCGTCTGTTTGAGTAAATACCAAGACAGGTGTCGTCTGTTTGAGTATATACTAAAGACAGGCGTCGTCGGTTTGAGTAATACCAAAGACAGGTATCGTTTGTTTGAGTATATACAAGACAGGTGTCGTCTGTTGAGTAAACCAAAGACAGGTCGTTTGTTTGAGTATATACTAAAGACAGGCGTCGTCTGTTTGAGTATATATAAGACAGGTGTCGTCTGTGAGTATATACTAAAGACAGGTGTCGTGTTTGAGTATATACTAAAGACAGGTGTCGTCTGTTTGAGTATATACAAAGACAGGTGTCGTCGTTTGAGTAAATAAAGACAGGTGTCGTCTGTTGAGTATATACCAAAGACAGGTATCGTTTGTTTGAGTATACAAAGGACAGGTGTCGGTCTGTTTGAGTAAATACCAAAGACAGGTATCGTTGTTTGTAGTCTATACCAAAGGACAGGTATCGTTTGTTTGAGTATATACCAAAGGACAGGTATCGTTTGTTTGAGTATATACTTAAAGGACAGGCGTCGTCTGTTTGAGTATATACTAAAGACAGTTGTCGTCTGTTTGATATATACAAAAGACAGGTGTCGTCTGTTTTGAGTATATACTAACGACAGGCGTCATTTGTTTGAATATTTACTAAAGGCATGCGTCGTCTGTTTGAGTATATACCAAAGACAGGTATCGTTTGTTTGAGTATATACAAAAGACAGGTGTTGTCTGTTTGAGTAAACACCAAAGACAGGTATCGTTTGTTTGAGTATATACTAAAGACAGGTGTCGTCTTTTTAAGTATATACTAAAGACAGATGTCGTCTGTTTGATTATATACAAAAGACAGGTGTCGTCTGTTTGAGTATATACCAAAGACAGTATGTTTGTTGAGTATATACAAAAGGACAGGTGTCGTCTGTTTGAGTAAAATACCAAAGACAGGTGTCGTCTGTTGAGTATATACTAAAGACAGGTATCGTTGTTTGAGTATAACAAAAGGACAGGTGTCGTCTGTTTGAGTAACTACCAAAGACAGGTTATCGTTTTGTTTGAGTATATACAAAAGACAGGTGTTCGTCTGTTTGTAGTATATACCAAAGACAGGTATCGTTGTTGTTTGGTATATTCCAAAGCCAAGTGTCGGTCTGTTTGAGTATATACAAAAGACAGAGTATCGTTTGTTTGAGTATATAACCAAAGACAGGTATCGTTTGTGTTTAATATATACAAAAGACAGGTTGTTGTCTGTTTGAGTTAATATACCAAAGACAGGTGTCGTCTGTTTGAGTATTATCCAAAGACAGTATCGTTTGTTTGAGTATTATACCAAGGACAGGTGTCGTCTGTTTGAGTAAATGACCAAAGACAGGTATCGTTTGTTTGAGTATATACTAAAGACAGGTGTCGTCTGTTTGAGTATATACTGAAGACAGGTGTCGTCTGTTTGAGTATATACTAAAGACAGGTGTCGTCTGTTTGAGTATATACTAAAGACAGGTGTCGTCTGTTTGAGTATATACCAAAGACAGGTATCGTTTGTTTGAGTATATACAAAAGACAGGTGTCGTCTGTTTGAGTTAATACCAAAGACAGGTGTCGTCTGTTTGAGTATATACTAAAGACAGGCGTCATCTGTTTGAGTATATACCAAAGACAGGTATCGTTTGTTTGAGTATATACAAAAGACAGGTGTCGTCTGTTTGAGTAAACACCAAAGACAGGTATCGTTTGTTTGAGTATATACTAAAGACAGGCGTCGTCTGTTTGAGTATATACTAAAGACAAGTGTCGTCTGTTTGATTATATACAAAAGACAGGTGTCGTCTGTTTGAGTATATACTAAAGACAGGCGTCGTTTGTTTGAATATTTACTAAAGGCATGCGTCGTCTGTTTGAGTGTATACCAAAGACAGGTATCGTTGTTTGAGTATATACAAAAGACAGGTGTCGTCTGTTTGAGTAAATACCAAAGACAGGTGTCGTCTGTTTGAGTATATACTAAAGACAGGTATCGTTTGTTTGAGTATATACAAAAGACAGGTGTCGTCTGTTTGATTAACTACCAAAGACAGGTATCGTTTGTTTGAGTATATACAAAAGACAGGTGTCGTCTGTTTGAGTATATACCAAAGACAGGTATCGTTTGTTTGAGTATATACAAAAGACAAGTGTCGTCTGTTGAGTATATACAAAAGACAGGTATCGTTTGTTTGAGTATATACCCAAGACAGGTATCGTTTGTTTGAATATATACAAAGACAGGGTGTTGTCTGTTTGAGTATATACCAAAGACAGGTATCGTTTGTTTGAGTATATACAAAAGACAGGTGTCGTCTGTTTGAGTATATACCAAAGACAGGTATCGTTTGTTTGGGTATATACCAAAGACAGGTATCGTTTGTTTGAGTATATAGCTAAAGGCATGTGTCTCCGTTTGAGTATATACTAAAGACAGGTATCGTTTGTTTGAGTATATACAAAAGACAGGTGTCGTCTGTTTGAGTATATACCAAAGACAGGTATCGTTTGTTTGAGTATATACAAAAAGACAGGTGTTGTCTGTTTGAGTAAACACCAAAGACAGGTATCGTTGTTTGAGTATATACAAAAGACAGTGTGTCGTCTGTTTGAGTATATACCAACGACACGGTATCGTTTGTTTGAGTATATACAAAAGACAGGTGTTGTCTGTTTGAGTAAACACCAAAGACAGGTATCGTTTGTTTGAGTATATACTAAAGACAGGCGTCGTCTGTTTGAGTATAGACTAAAGACAGGTGTCGGTCTGTTTGATTATATACAAAAGACAGGTGTCGTCTGTTTGAGTATATACTAAAGACAGGCGTCGTTTGTTTGAATATTTACTAAAGGCATGCGTCGTCCTGTTTTGAGTATATACCAAAGAGACAGGTATCGTTTGTTTGAGTATATACAAAAGACAGGTGTCGTCTGTTTGAGTAAATACCAAAGACAGGTGTCGTCTGTTTGAGTATATACCAAGACAGGTATCGTTTGTTTTGAGTATATACAAAAAGACAGGTGTCGTCTGTTTGAGTAAATACCAAAGACAGGTGTCGTCTGTTTGAGTGTATATCAAAGGACAGGTGTCGTCTTTTTGAAAATATACTTAAGACAAGCGTCGTCTGTTTCAGTATATACTAAAGACAGGTGTCGTCTGTTTGAGTATATACTAAAGACAGGTGTCGTCTGTTTTCAGTATTTACTAAAGGCATGCGTCTCCGTTTGAGTATAAACTAAAGGCATGCGTCTCCGTTTGAGTATATACAAAAGGCATGCGTCTCCGTTTGAGTATATACTTAAGGCATGCGTCGTCTGTTTCAGTATATACTAAAGACAGGTGTCGTCTGTTTGAGTATATACTAAGAGCATGCGTCTCCGTTTGAGTATATACTAAAGGCATGCGTCGTTTGTTTCAGTATATACTAAAGAGAGATGTCGTCTGTTTGAGTATATACTAAAGGCATGCGTCTCCGTTTGAGTATAAACTAAAGGCATGCGTCTCCGTTTGAGTATATACTAAAGGCATGCGTCTCCGTTTGAGTATATACTAAAGGCATGCGTCGTCTGTTTCAGTATATACTAAAGACAGGTGTCGTCTGTTTCAGTATATACTAAAGGCATGCGTCTCCGTTTGAGTATATACTAAAGGCATGCGTCGTCTGTTTCAGTATATACTAAAGACAGGTGTCGTCTGTTTGAGTATATACTAAAGGCATGCGTCTCCGTTTGAGTATATACTAAAGACAGGCGTCGTCTGTTTGAGTATATACCAAAGACAGGTGTCGTCTGTTTGAGTATATACTAAAGACAGGTGTCGTCTGTTTGAGTATTTACTAAAGGCATGCGTCTCCGTTTCAGTATATACAAAAGACAGGTGTCGTCTGTTTGAGTAAATACCAAAGACAGGTATCGTTTGTTTGAGTATATACAAAAGACAGGTGTCGTCTGTTTGAGTAAATACCAAAGACAGGTGTCGTCTGTTTGAGTATATACTAAAGACAGGCGTCGTCTGTTTGAGTATATACCAAAGACAGGTATCGTTTGTTTGAGAATATACAAGACAGGTGTCGTCTGTTTGAGTAAAAACCAAAGACAGGTATCGTTTGTTTGAGTATATACTAAAGACAGGCGTCGTCTGTTTGAGTATATACTAAAGACAGGTGTCGTCTGTTTGAGTATATACTAAAGACAGGTGTCGTCTGTTTGAGTATATACTGAAGACAGGTGTCGTCTGTTTGAGTATATACTAAAGACAGGTGTCGTCTATTTGAGTATATACTAAAGACAGGTGTCGTCTGTTTGAGTATATACCAAAGACAGGTATCGTTTGTTTGAGTATACAAAAGACAGGTGTCGTCTGTTTGAGTAAATACCAAAGACAGGTATCGTTTGTTTGAGTATATACCAAAGACAGGTATCGTTTGTTTGAGTATATACCAAAGACAGGTATCGTTTGTTTGAGTATATACTAAAGACAGGCGTCGTCTGTTTGAGTATATACTAAAGACAGGTGTCGTCTGTTTGATTATATACAAAAGACAGGTGTCGTCTGTTTGAGTATATACTAAAGACAGGCGTCATTTGTTTGAATATTTACTAAAGGCATGCGTCGTCTGTTTGAGTATATACCAAAGACAGGTATCGTTTGTTTGAGTATATACAAAAGACAGGTGTTGTCTGTTTGAGTAAACACCAAAGACAGGTATCGTTTGTTTGAGTATATACTAAAGACAGGTGTCGTCTGTTTGAGTATATACTAAAGACAGATGTCGTCTGTTTGATTATATACAAAAGACAGGTGTCGTCTGTTTGAGTATATACCAAAGACAGGTATTGTTTGTTTGAGTATATACAAAAGACAGGTGTCGTCTGTTTGAGTAAATACCAAAGACAGGTGTCGTCTGTTTGAGTATATACTAAAGACAGGTATCGTTTGTTTGAGTATATACAAAAGACAGGTGTCGTCTGTTTGAGTAACTACCAAAGACAGGTATCGTTTGTTTGAGTATATACAAAAGACAGGTGTCGTCTGTTTGAGTATATACCAAAGACAGGTATCGTTTGTTTGAGTATATACAAAAGACAAGTGTCGTCTGTTTGAGTATATACAAAAGACAGGTATCGTTTGTTTGAGTATATACCAAAGACAGGTATCGTTTGTTTGAATATATACAAAAGACAGGTGTTGTCTGTTTGAGTATATACCAAAGACAGGTGTCGTCTGTTTGAGTATACCAAAGACAGGTATCGTTTGTTTGAGTATATACAAAAGACAGGTGTCGTCTGTTTGAGTAAATACCAAAGACAGGTATCGTTTGTTTGAGTATATACTAAAGACAGGTGTCGTCTGTTTGAGTATATACTGAAGACAGGTGTCGTCTGTTTGAGTATATACTAAAGACAGGTGTCGTCTGTTTGAGTATATACTAAAGACAGGTGTCGTCTGTTTGAGTATATACCAAAGACAGGTATCGTTTGTTTGAGTATATACAAAAGACAGGTGTCGTCTGTTTGAGTTAATACCAAAGACAGGTGTCGTCTGTTTGAGTATATACTAAAGACAGGCGTCATCTGTTTGAGTATATACCAAAGACAGGTATCGTTTGTTTGAGTATATACAAAAGACAGGTGTCGTCTGTTTGAGTAAACACCAAAGACAGGTATCGTTTGTTTGAGTATATACTAAAGACAGGCGTCGTCTGTTTGAGTATATACTAAAGACAAGTGTCGTCTGTTTGATTATATACAAAAGACAGGTGTCGTCTGTTTGAGTATATACTAAAGACAGGCGTCGTTTGTTTGAATATTTACTAAAGGCATGCGTCGTCTGTTTGAGTGTATACCAAAGACAGGTATCGTTTGTTTGAGTATATACAAAAGACAGGTGTCGTCTGTTTGAGTAAATACCAAAGACAGGTGTCGTCTGTTTGAGTATATACTTAAAGACAGGTATCGTTTGTTTGAGTATATACAAAAGACAGGTGTCGTCTGTTTGATTAACTACCAAAGACAGGTATCGTTTGTTTGAGTATATACAAAAGACAGGTGTCGTCTGTTTGAGTATATACCAAAGACAGGTATCGTTTGTTGAGTATATACAAAAGACAAGTGTCGTCTGTTTGAGTATATACAAAAGACAGGTATCGTTTGTTTGAGTATATACCAAAGACAGGTATCGTTTGTTTGAATATATACAAAAGACAGGTGTTGTCTGTTTGAGTATATACCAAAGACAGGTATCGTTTGTTTGAGTATATACAAAAGACAGGTGTCGTCTGTTTGAGTATATACCAAAGACAGGTATCGTTTGTTTGGGTATATACCAAAGACAGGTATCGTTTGTTTGAGTATATACTAAAGGCATGTGTCTCCGTTTGAGTATATACTAAAGACAGGTATCGTTTGTTTGAGTATATACAAAAGACAGGTGTCGTCTGTTTGAGTATATACCAAAGACAGGTATCGTTTGTTTGAGTATATACAAAAGACAGGTGTTGTCTGTTTGAGTAAACACCAAAGACAGGTATCGTTTGTTTGAGTATATACAAAAGACAGGTGTCGTCTGTTTGAGTATATACCAAAGACAGGTATCGTTTGTTTGAGTATATACAAAAGACAGGTGTTGTCTGTTTGAGTAAACACCAAAGACAGGTATCGTTTGTTTGAGTATATACTAAAGACAGGCGTCGTCTGTTTGAGTATATACTAAAGACAAGTGTCGTCTGTTTGATTATATACAAAAGACAGGTGTCGTCTGTTTGAGTATATACTAAAGACAGGCGTCGTTTGTTTGAATATTTACTAAAGGCATGCGTCGTCTGTTTGAGTATATACCAAAGACAGGTATCGTTTGTTTGAGTATATACAAAAGACAGGTGTCGTCTGTTTGAGTAAATACCAAAGACAGGTGTCGTCTGTTTGAGTATATACTAAAGACAGGTATCGTTTGTTTGAGTATATACAAAAGACAGGTGTCGTCTGTTTGAGTAACTACCAAAGACAGGTATCGTTTGTTTGAGTATATACAAAAGACAGTTGTCGTCTGTTTGAGTATATACCAAAGACAGGTATCGTTTGTTTGAGTATATACAAAAGACAAGTGTCGTCTGTTTGAGTATATACAAAAGACAGGTATCGTTTGTTTGAGTATATACCAAAGACAGGTATCGTTTGTTTGAATATATACAAAAGACAGGTGTTGTCTGTTTGAGTATATACCAAAGACAGGTGTCGTCTGTTTGAGTATATACCAAAGACAGGTATCGTTTGTTTGAGTATATACAAAAGACAGGTGTCGTCTGTTTGAGTAAATACCAAAGACAGGTATCGTTTGTTTGAGTATATACTAAAGACAGGTGTCGTTTGTTTCAGTATATACTGAAGACAGGTGTCGTCTGTTTGAGTATATACTAAAGACAGGTGTCGTCTGTTTGAGTATATACTAAAGACAGGTGTCGTCTGTTTGAGTATATACGAAAGACAGGTATCGTTTGTTTGAGTATATACAAAAGACAGGTGTCGTCTGTTTGAGTAAATACCAAAGACAGGTATCGTTTGTTTGAGTATATACAAAAGACAGGTGTCGTCTGTTTGAGTAAATACCAAAGACAGGTGTCGTCTGTTTGAGTATATACTAAAGACAGGCGTCATCTGTTTGAGTATATACCAAAGACAGGTATCGTTTGTTTGAGTATATACAAAAGAAAGGTGTCGTCTGTTTGAGGTAAACACCAAAGACAGGTATCGTTTGTTTGAGTATATACTAAAGACAGGCGTCGTCTGTTTGAGTATATACTAAAGACAGGTGTCGTCTGTTTGATTATATACAAAAGACAGGTGTCGTCTGTTTGAGTATATACTAAAGACAGGCGTCATTTGTTTGAATATTTACTAAAGGCATGCGTTGTCTGTTTGAGTATATACCAAAGACAGGTATCGTTTGTTTGAGTATATACAAAAGACAGGTGTCGTCTGTTTGAGTAAATACCAAAGACAGGTGTCGTCTGTTTGAGTGTATATCAAAGAAAGGTGTCGTCTTTTTGAAAATATACTTAAGACAAGCGTCGTCTGTTTCAGTATATACTAAAGACAGGTGTCGTCTGTTTGAGTATATACTAAAGACAGGTGTCGTCTGTTTCAGTATTTACTAAAGGCATGCGTCTCCGTTTGAGTATAAACTAAAGGCATGCGTCTCCGTTTGAGTATATACAAAAGGCATGCGTCTCCGTTTGAGTATATACTTAAGGCATGCGTCGTCTGTTTCAGTATATACTAAAGACAGGTGTCGTCTGTTTGAGTATATACTAAGGGCATGCGTCTCCGTTTGAGTATATACTAAAGGCATGCGTCGTTTGTTTCAGTATATACTAAAGAGAGATGTCGTCTGTTTGAGTATATACTAAAGGCATGCGTCTCCGTTTGAGTATAAACTAAAGGCATGCGTCTCCGTTTGAGTATATACTAAAGGCATGCGTCTCCGTTTGAGTATATACTAAAGGCATGCGTCGTCTGTTTCAGTATATACTAAAGACAGGTGTCGTCTGTTTCAGTATATACTAAAGGCATGCGTCTCCGTTTGAGTATATACTAAAGGCATGCGTCGTCTGTTTCAGTATATACTAAAGACAGGTGTCGTCTGTTTGAGTATATACTAAAGGCATGCGTCTCCGTTTGAGTATATACTAAAGACAGGCGTCGTCTGTTTGAGTATATACCAAAGACAGGTGTCGTCTGTTTGAGTATATACTAAAGACAGGTGTCGTCTGTTTGAGTATTTACTAAAGGCATGCGTCTCCGTTTGAGTATATACAAAAGACAGGTGTCGTCTGTTTGAGTAAATACCAAAGACAGGTATCGTTTGTTTGAGTATATACAAAAGACAGGTGTCGTCTGTTTGAGTAAATACCAAAGACAGGTGTCGTCTGTTTGAGTATATACTAAAGACAGGCGTCGTCTGTTTGAGTATATACCAAAGACAGGTATCGTTTGTTTGAGAATATACAAGACAGGTGTCGTCTGTTTGAGTAAAAACCAAAGACAGGTATCGTTTGTTTGAGTATATACTAAAGACAGGCGTCGTCTGTTTGAGTATATACTAAAGACAGGTGTCGTCTGTTTGAGTATATACTAAAGACAGGTGTCGTCTGTTTGAGTATATACTGAAGACAGGTGTCGTCTGTTTGAGTATATACTAAAGACAGGTGTCGTCTATTTGAGTATATACTAAAGACAGGTGTCGTCTGTTTGAGTATATACCAAAGACAGGTATCGTTTGTTTGAGTATATACAAAAGACAGGTGTCGTCTGTTTGAGTAAATACCAAAGACAGGTATCGTTTGTTTGAGTATATACCAAAGACAGGTATCGTTTGTTTGAGTATATACCAAAGACAGGTATCGTTTGTTTGAGTATATACTAAAGACAGGCGTCGTCTGTTTGAGTATATACTAAAGACAGGTGTCGTCTGTTTGATTATATACAAAAGACAGGTGTCGTCTGTTTGAGTATATACTAAAGACAGGCGTCATTTGTTTGAATATTTACTAAAGGCATGCGTCGTCTGTTTGAGTATATACCAAAGACAGGTATCGTTTGTTTGAGTATATACAAAAGACAGGTGTTGTCTGTTTGAGTAAACACCAAAGACAGGTATCGTTTGTTTGAGTATATACTAAAGACAGGTGTCGTCTGTTTGAGTATATACTAAAGACAGATGTCGTCTGTTTGGTTATATACAAAAGACAGGTGTCGTCTGTTTGAGTATATACCAAAGACAGGTATTGTTTGTTTGAGTATATACAAAAGACAGGTGTCGTCTGTTTGAGTAAATACCAAAGACAGGTGTCGTCTGTTTGAGTATATACTAAAGACAGGTATCGTTTGTTTGAGTATATACAAAAGACAGGTGTCGTCTGTTTGAGTAACTACCAAAGACAGGTATCGTTTGTTTGAGTATATACAAAAGACAGGTGTCGTCTGTTTGAGTATATACCAAAGACAGGTATCGTTTGTTTGAGTATATACAAAAGACAAGTGTCGTCTGTTTGAGTATATACAAAAGACAGGTATCGTTTGTTTGAGTATATACCAAAGACAGGTATCGTTTGTTTGAATATATACAAAAGACAGGTGTTGTCTGTTTGAGTATATACCAAAGACAGGTGTCGTCTGTTTGAGTATACCAAAGACAGGTATCGTTTGTTTGAGTATATACAAAAGACAGGTGTCGTCTGTTTGAGTAAATACCAAAGACAGGTGTCGTCTGTTTGAGTATATACTAAAGACAGGCGTCGTCTGTTTGAGTATATACCAAAGACAGGTATCGTTTGTTTGAGAATATACAAGACAGGTGTCGTCTGTTTGAGTAAAAACCAAAGACAGGTATCGTTTGTTTGAGTATATACTAAAGACAGGCGTCGTCTGTTTGAGTATATACTAAAGACAGGTGTCGTCTGTTTGAGTATATACTAAAGACAGGTGTCGTCTGTTTGAGTATATACTGAAGACAGGTGTCGTCTGTTTGAGTATATACTAAAGACAGGTGTCGTCTATTTGAGTATATACTAAAGACAGGTGTCGTCTGTTTGAGTATATACCAAAGACAGGTATCGTTTGTTTGAGTATATACAAAAGACAGGTGTCGTCTGTTTGAGTAAATACCAAAGACAGGTATCGTTTGTTTGAGTATATACCAAAGACAGGTATCGTTTGTTTGAGTATATACCAAAGACAGGTATCGTTTGTTTGAGTATATACTAAAGACAGGCGTCGTCTGTTTGAGTATATACTAAAGACAGGTGTCGTCTGTTTGATTATATACAAAAGACAGGTGTCGTCTGTTTGAGTATATACTAAAGACAGGCGTCATTTGTTTGAATATTTACTAAAGGCATGCGTCGTCTGTTTGAGTATATACCAAAGACAGGTATCGTTTGTTTGAGTATATACAAAAGACAGGTGTTGTCTGTTTGAGTAAACACCAAAGACAGGTATCGTTTGTTTGAGTATATACTAAAGACAGGTGTCGTCTGTTTCAGTATATACTAAAGACAGATGTCGTCTGTTTGATTATATTCAAAAGACAGGTGTCGTCTGTTTGAGTATATACCAAAGACAGGTATTGTTTGTTTGAGTATATACAAAAGACAGGTGTCGTCTGTTTGAGTAAATACCAAAGACAGGTGTCGTCTGTTTGAGTATATACTAAAGACAGGTATCGTTTGTTTGAGTATATACAAAAGACAGGTGTCGTCTGTTTGAGTAACTACCAAAGACAGGTATCGTTTGTTTGAGTATATACAAAAGACAGGTGTCGTCTGTTTGAGTATATACCAAAGACAGGTATCGTTTGTTTGAGTATATACAAAAGACAAGTGTCGTCTGTTTGAGTATATACAAAAGACAGGTATCGTTTGTTTGAGTATATACCAAAGACAGGTATCGTTTGTTTGAATATATACAAAAGACAGGTGTTGTCTGTTTGAGTATATACCAAAGACAGGTGTCGTCTGTTTGAGTATACCAAAGACAGGTATCGTTTGTTTGAGTATATACAAAAGACAGGTGTCGTCTGTTGAGTAAATACCAAAGACAGGTATCGTTTGTTTGAGTATATACTAAAGACAGGTGTCGTCTGTTTGAGTATATACTGAAGACAGGTGTCGTCTGTTTGAGTATATACTAAAGACAGGTGTCGTCTGTTTGAGTATATACTAAAGACAGGTGTCGTCTGTTTGAGTATATACCAAAGACAGGTATCGTTTGTTTGAGTATATACAAAAGACAGGTGTCGTCTGTTTGAGTTAATACCAAAGACAGGTGTCGTCTGTTTGAGTATATACTAAAGACAGGCGTCATCTGTTTGAGTATATACCAAAGACAGGTATCGTTTGTTTGAGTATATACAAAAGACAGGTGTCGTCTGTTTGAGTAAACACCAAAGACAGGTATCGTTTGTTTGAGTATATACTAAAGACAGGCGTCGTCTGTTTGAGTATATACTAAAGACAAGTGTCGTCTGTTTGATTATATACAAAAGACAGGTGTCGTCTGTTTGAGTATATACTAAAGACAGGCGTCGTTTGTTTGAATATTTACTAAAGGCATGCGTCGTCTGTTTGAGTGTATACCAAAGACAGGTATCGTTTGTTTGAGTATATACAAAAGACAGGTGTCGTCTGTTTGAGTAAATACCAAAGACAGGTGTCGTCTGTTTGAGTATATACTAAAGACAGGTATCGTTTGTTTGAGTATATACAAAAGACAGGTGTCGTCTGTTTGATTAACTACCAAAGACAGGTATCGTTTGTTTGAGTATATACAAAAGACAGGTGTCGTCTGTTTGAGTATATACCAAAGACAGGTATCGTTTGTTTGAGTATATACAAAAGACAAGTGTCGTCTGTTTGAGTATATACAAAAGACAGGTATCGTTTGTTTGAGTATATACCAAAGACAGGTATCGTTTGTTTGAATATATACAAAAGACAGGTGTTGTCTGTTTGAGTATATACCAAAGACAGGTATCGTTTGTTTGAGTATATACAAAAGACAGGTGTCGTCTGTTTGAGTATATACCAAAGACAGGTATCGTTTGTTTGGGTATATACCAAAGACAGGTATCGTTTGTTTGAGTATATACTAAAGGCATGTGTCTCCGTTTGAGTATATACTAAAGACAGGTATCGTTTGTTTGAGTATATACAAAAGACAGTGTCGTCTGTTTGAGTATATACCAAAGACAGGTATCGTTTGTTTGAGTATATACAAAAGACAGGTGTTGTCTGTTTGAGTAAACACCAAAGACAGGTATCGTTTGTTTGAGTATATACAAAAGACAGGTGTCGTCTGTTTGAGTATATACCAAAGACAGGTATCGTTTGTTTGAGTATATACAAAAGACAGGTGTTGTCTGTTTGAGTAAACACCAAAGACAGGTATCGTTTGTTTGAGTATATACTAAAGACAGGCGTCGTCTGTTTGAGTATATACTAAAGACAAGTGTCGTCTGTTTGATTATATACAAAAGACAGGTGTCGTCTGTTTGAGTATATACTAAAGACAGGCGTCGTTTGTTTGAATATTACTAAAAGGCATGCGTCCGTCTGTTTGAGTATATACCAAAGACAGGTATCGTTTGTTTGAGTATATACAAAGACAGGTGTCGTCTGTTTGAGTAAATACCAAAGACAGGTGTCGTCTGTTTGAGTATATACTAAAGACAGGTATCGTTTGTTTGAGTATATACAAAAGACAGGTGTCGTCTGTTTGAGTAACTACCAAAGACAGGTATCGTTTGTTTGAGTATATACAAAAGACAGTTGTCGTCTGTTTGAGTATATACCAAAGACAGGTATCGTTTGTTTGAGTATATACAAAAGACAAGTGTCGTCTGTTTGAGTATATACAAAAGACAGGTTCGTTTGTTTGAGTATATACCAAAGACAGGTATCGTTTGTTTGAATATATACAAAAGACAGGTGTTGTCTGTTTGAGTATATACCAAAGACAGGTGTCGTCTGTTTGAGTATATACCAAAGACAGGTATCGTTTGTTTGAGTATATACAAAAGACAGGTGTCGTCTGTTTGAGTAAATACCAAAGACAGGTATCGTTTGTTTGAGTATATACTAAAGACAGGTGTCGTTTGTTTTCAGTATATACTGAAGACAGGTGTCGTCTGTTTGAGTATATACTAAAGACAGGTGTCGTCTGTTTGAGTATATACTAAAGACAGGTGTCGTCTGTTTGAGTATATACGAAAGACAGGTATCGTTTGTTTGAGTATATACAAAAGACAGGTGTCGTCTGTTTGAGTAGATACCAAGACAGGTATCGTTTGTTTGAGTATATACAAAAGACAGGTGTCGTCTGTTTGAGTAAATACCAAAGACAGGTGTCGTCTGTTTGAGTATACTAAAGACAGGCGTCATCTGTTTGAGTATATACCAAAGACAGGTATCGTTTGTTTGAGTATATACAAAAGAAAGGTGTCGTCTGTTTGAGTAAACACCAAAGACAGGTATCGTTTTGTTTGAGTATATACTAAAAGACAGGCGTCGTCTGTTTGAGTATATACTAAAGACAGGTGTCGTCTGTTTGATTATATACAAAAGACAGGTGTCGTCTGTTTGAGTATATACTAAAGACAGGCGTCATTTGTTTGAATATTTACTAAAGGCAATGCGTCTGTCTGTTTGAGTATATACCAAGACAGGTATCGTTTGTTTGAGTATATACAAAAGACAGGTGTCGTCTGTTTGAGTAAATACCAAAGACAGGTGTCGTCTGTTTTGAGTGTATATCACAGACAGGTGTCGCTCTTTTTGAAAATATACTTAAGACAAGCGTCGTCTGTTTCAGTATATACTAAAGACAGGTGTCGTCTGTTTGAGTATATACTAAAGACAGGTGTCGTCTGTTTCAGTATTTACTAAAGGCATGCGTCTCCGTTTGAGTATAAACTAAAGGCATGCGTCTCCGTTTGAGTATATACAAAAGGCATGCGTCTCCGTTTGAGTATATACTTAAGGCAATGCGTCGTCTGTTTCAGTATATACTAAAGACAGGTGTCGTCTGTTTGAGTATATACTAAGGGCATGCGTCCTCCGTTTGAGTATATACTAAAGGCATGCGTCGTTTGTTTCAGTATATACTAAAGAGAGATGTCGTCTGTTTGAGTATATACTAAAGGCATGCGTCTCCGTTTTGAGTATAAACTAAAGGCATGCGTCTCCGTTTGAGTATATACTAAAGGCATGCGTCTCCGTTTGAGTATATACTAAAGGCATGCGTCGTCTGTTTCAGTATATACTAAAGACAGGTGTCGTCTGTTTCAGTATATACTAAAGGCATGCGTCCTCCGTTTGAGTATATACTAAAGGCATGCGTCGTCTGTTCAGTATATACTAAAGACAGGTGTCGTCTGTTGAGTATATACTAAAGGCATGCGTCTCCGTTTGAGTATATACTAAAGACAGGCGTCGTCTGTTTGAGTATATACCAAAGACAGGTGTCGTCTGTTTGAGTATATACTAAAGACAGGTGTCGTCTGTTTGAGTATTTACTAAAGGCATGCGTCTCCGTTTGAGTATATACAAAAGACAGGTGTCGTTTGAGTAAATACCAAAGACAGGTATCGTTTGTTTGAGTATATACAAAAGACAGGTGTCGTCTGTTTGAGTAAATACCAAAGACAGGTGTCGTCTGTTTGAGTAATACTAAAGACAGGCGTCGTCTGTTTGAGTATATACCAAAGACAGGTATCGTTTGTTTGAGAATATACAAGACAGGTGTCGTCTGTTGAGTAAAAACCAAAGACAGGTATCGTTTGTTTGAGTATATACTAAAGACAGGCGTCGTCTGTTTGAGTATATACTAAAGACAGGTGTCGTCTGTTTGAGTATATACTAAAGACAGGTGTCGTCTGTTTGAGTAATACTGAAGACAGGTGTCGTCTGTTTGAGTATATACTAAAGACAGGTGTCGTCTATTTGAGTATATACTAAAGACAGGTGTCGTCTGTTTGAGTATATACCAAAGACAGGTATCGTTTGTTTGAGTATATACAAAAGACAGGTGTCGTCTGTTTGAGTAAATACCAAAAGACAGGTATCGTTTGTTTGAGTATATACCAAAGACAGGTATCGTTTGTTTGAGTATATACCAAGACAGGTATCGTTTGTTTGAGTATATACTAAAGACAGGGCGTCGTCTGTTTGAGTATATACTAAAGACAGGTGTCGTCTGTTTGATTATATACAAAAGACAGGTGTCGTCTGTTTGAGTATATACTAAAGACAGGCGTCATTGTTTGAATATTACTAAAGGCATGGTCGTCTGTTTGAGTATTACCAAAGACAGGTATCGTTTGTTTGAGTATATCAAAAGACAGGTGTTGTCTGTTTGAGTAAACACCAAAGACAGGTCGTTTGTTTGAGTATATACTAAAGACAGGTGTCGTCTGTTTGAGTATATACTAAAGACAGATGTCGTCTGTTTGATTATATACAAAGACAGGTGTCGTCTGTTTGAGTATATACCAAAGACAGGTATTGTTTGTTTGAGTATATACAAAAGACAGGTGTCGTCTGTTTGAGTAAATACCAAAGACAGGTGTCGTCTGTTTGAGTATAATAAAGACAGGATCGTTTGTTTGAGTATATACAAAAGACAGGTGTCGTCTGTTTGAGTAACTACCAAAGACAGGTATCGTTTGTTTGAGATATACAAAAGACAGGTGTCGTCTGTTTGAGTATATACCAAAGACAGGTATCGTTTGTTTGAGTATATACAAAAGACAAGTGTCGTCTGTTTGAGTATATACAAAAGACAGGTATCGTTTGTTTGAGTATATACCAAAGACAGGTATCGTTTGTTTGAATATATACAAAAGACAGGTGTTGTCTGTTTGAGTATATACCAAAGACAGGTGTCGTTGTTTTTGAGTATATACCAAAGACAGGTATCGTTTGTTTGAGTAATACAAAAGACAGGTGTCGTCTGTTTGAGTAATACCAAAGACAGGTATCGTGTGTTGAGTATATACTAAAGACAGGTGTCGTCTGTTTGAGTATATACTGAAGACAGGTGTCGTCTGTTTGAGTATATACTAAAGACAGGTGTCGTCTGTTTGAGTATATACTAAAGACAGGTGTCGTCTGTTTGAGTATATACCAAAGACAGGTATCGTTTGTTTGAGTATATACAAAAGACAGGTGTCGTCTGTTTGAGTTAATACCAAAGACAGGTGTCGTCGTTTGAGTATATACTAAAGACAGGCGTCATCTGTTTGAGTATATACCAAAGACAGGTATCGTTTGTTTGAGTATATACAAAAGACAGGTGTCGTCTGTTTGAGTAAACACCAAAGACAGGTATCGTTGTTTGAGTATATACTAAAGACAGGCGTCGTCTGTTTGAGTATATACTAAAGACAAGTGTCGTCTGTTTGATTATATACAAAGACAGGTGTCGTCTGTTTGAGTAATACTAAAGACAGGCGTCGTTTGTTTGAATATTTACTAAAGGCATGCGTCGTCTGTTTGAGTGTATACAAAGACAGGTATCGTTTGTTTGAGTATATACAAAAGACAGGTGTCGTTGTTGAGTAAATACCAAAGACAGGTGTCGTCTGTTTGAGTATATACTAAAGACAGGTATCGTTTGTTTGATATATACAAAAGACAGGTGTCGTCTGTTTGATTAATACCAAAGACAGGTATCGTTTGTTTGAGTATATACAAAGACAGGTGTCGTCTGTTTGAGTATATACCAAAGACAGGTCGTTTGTTTGAGTACATAAAAAAGACAAGTGTCGTTGTTTGAGTATATACAAAAGACAGGTATCGTTTGTTTGAGTATATACCAAAGACAGGTATCGTTGTTGAATATATACAAAAGACAGGGTTGTCTGTTTGATATACCAAAGACAGGTATCGTTTGTTTGGTATATACAAAAGACAGGTGTCGTCGGTTTGAGTATATACCAAAGAAGGTATCGTTTGTTTGGGTATATACCAAAGACAGGTATCGTTTGTTTGAGTATATACTAAAGGCATGTGTCTCCGTTTGAGTATATACTAAAGACAGGTATCGTTGTTTGAGTATATACAAAAGACAGGTGTCGTCTGTTTGAGTATATACCAAAGACAGGTATCGTTTGTTTGAGTATATACAAAAGACAGGTGTTGTCTGTTTGAGTAAACACCAAAGACAGGTATCGTTTGTTTGAGTATATACAAAAGACAGGTGTCGTCTGTTTGAGTATATACCAAAGACAGGTATCGTTTGTTTGAGTATATACAAAAGACAGGTGTTGTCTGTTTGAGTAAACACCAAAGACAGGTACGTTTGTTTGAGTATATACTAAAGACAGGCGTCGTCTGTTTGAGTATATACTAAAGACAAGTGTCGTCTGTTGATTATATACAAAAGACAGGTGTCGTCTGTTTGAGTATATACTAAAGACAGGCGTCGTTTGTTTGAATATTTACTAAAGGCATGCGTCGTCTGTTTGAGTATATACCAAAGACAGGTATCGTTTGTTTGAGTATATACAAAGACAGGTGTCGTCTGTTTGAGTAAATACCAAAGACAGGTGTCGTCTGTTTGAGTATATACTAAAGACAGGTATCGTTTGTTTGAGTATATACAAAAAGACAGGTGTCGTCTGTTTGAGTAACTACCAAAGACAGGTATCGTTTGTTTGAGTATATACAAAAGACAGTTGTCGTCTGTTTGAGTATATACCAAAGACAGGTATCGTTTGTTTGAGTATATACAAAAGACAAGTGTCGTCTGTTTGAGTATATACAAAAGACAGGTATCGTTTGTTTGAGTATATACCAAAGACAGGTATCGTTTGTTTGAATATATACAAAAGACAGGTGTTGTCTGTTTGAGTATATACCAAAGACAGGTGTCGTCTGTTTGAGTATATACCAAAGACAGGTATCGTTTGTTTGAGTATATACAAAAGACAGGTGTCGTCTGTTTGAGTAAATACAAAGACATGTATCGTTTGTTTGAGTATATACTAAAGACAGGTGTCGTTTGTTTCAGTATATACTGAAGACAGGTGTCGTCTGTTTGAGTATATACTAAAGACAGGTGTCGTCTGTTTGAGTATATACTAAAGACAGGTGTCGTCTGTTTGAGTATATACGAAAGACAGGTATCGTTTGTTTGAGTATATACAAAAGACAGGTGTCGTCTGTTTGAGTAAATACCAAAGACAGGTATCGTTTGTTTGAGTATATACAAAAGACAGGTGTCGTCTGTTTGAGTAAATACCAAAGACAGGTGTCGTCTGTTTGAGTATATACTAAAGACAGGCGTCATCTGTTTGAGTATATACCAAAGACAGGTATCGTTTGTTTGAGTATATACAAAAGAAAGGTGTCGTCTGTTTGAGTAAACACCAAAGACAGGTATCGTTTGTTTGAGTATATACTAAAGACAGGCGTCGTCTGTTTGAGTATATACTAAAGACAGGTGTCGTCTGTTTGATTATATACAAAAGACAGGTGTCGTCTGTTTGAGTATATACTAAAGACAGGCGTCATTTGTTTGAATATTTACTAAAGGCATGCGTTGTCTGTTTGAGTATATACCAAAGACAGGTATCGTTTGTTTGAGTATATACAAAAGACAGGTGTCGTCTGTTTGAGTAAATACCAAAGACAGGTGTCGTCTGTTTGAGTGTATATCAAAGAAAGGTGTCGTCTTTTTGAAAATATACTTAAGACAAGCGTCGTCTGTTTCAGTATATACTAAAGACAGGTGTCGTCTGTTTGAGTATATACTAAAGACAGGTGTCGTCTGTTTCAGTATTTACTAAAGGCATGCGTCTCCGTTTGAGTATAAACTAAAGGCATGCGTCTCCGTTTGAGTATATACAAAAGGCATGCGTCTCCGTTTGAGTATATACTTAAGGCATGCGTCGTCTGTTTCAGTATATACTAAAGACAGGTGTCGTCTGTTTGAGTATATACTAAGGGCATGCGTCTCCGTTTGAGTATATACTAAAGGCATGCGTCGTTTGTTTCAGTATATACTAAAGAGAGATGTCGTCTGTTTGAGTATATACTAAAGGCATGCGTCTCCGTTTGAGTATAAACTAAAGGCATGCGTCTCCGTTTGAGTATATACTAAAGGCATGCGTCTCCGTTTGAGTATATACTAAAGGCATGCGTCGTCTGTTTCAGTATATACTAAAGACAGGTGTCGTCTGTTTCAGTATATACTAAAGGCATGCGTCTCCGTTTGAGTATATACTAAAGGCATGCGTCGTCTGTTTCAGTATATACTAAAGACAGGTGTCGTCTGTTTGAGTATATACTAAAGGCATGCGTCTCCGTTTGAGTATATACTAAAGACAGGCGTCGTCTGTTTGAGTATATACCAAAGACAGGTGTCGTCTGTTTGAGTATATACTAAAGACAGGTGTCGTCTGTTTGAGTATTTACTAAAGGCATGCGTCTCCGTTTGAGTATATACAAAAGACAGGTGTCGTCTGTTTGAGTAAATACCAAAGACAGGTATCGTTTGTTTGAGTATATACAAAAGACAGGTGTCGTCTGTTTGAGTAAATACCAAAGACAGGTGTCGTCTGTTTGAGTATATACTAAAGACAGGCGTCGTCTGTTTGAGTATATACCAAAGACAGGTATCGTTTGTTTGAGAATATACAAGACAGGTGTCGTCTGTTTGAGTAAAAACCAAAGACAGGTATCGTTTGTTGAGTATATACTAAAGACAGGCGTCGTCTGTTTGAGTATATACTAAAGACAGGTGTCGTCTGTTTGAGTATATATAAAGACAGGTGTCGTCTGTTTGAGTATATACTGAAGACAGGTGTCGTCTGTTTGAGTATATACTAAAGACAGGTGTCGTCTATTTGAGTATATACTAAAGACAGGTGTCGTCTGTTTGAGTATATACCAAAGACAGGTATCGTTTGTTTGAGTATATACAAAAGACAGGTGTCGTCTGTTTGAGTAAATACCAAAGACAGGTATCGTTTGTTTGAGTATATACCAAAGACAGGTATCGTTTGTTTGAGTATATACCAAAGACAGGTATCGTTTGTTTGAGTATATACTAAAGACAGGCGTCCGTCTGTTTGAGTATATACTAAAGACAGGTGTCGTCTGTTTGATTATATACAAAAGACAGGTGTCGTCTGTTTGAGTATATACTAAAGACAGGCGTCATTTGTTTGAATATTTACTAAAGGCATGCGTCGTCTGTTTGAGTATATACCAAAGACAGGTATCGTTTGTTGAGTATATACAAAAGACAGGTGTTGTCTGTTTGAGTAAACACCAAAGACAGGTATCGTTTGTTTGAGTATATACTAAAGACAGGTGTCGTCTGTTTGAGTATATACTAAAGACAGATGTCGTCTGTTTGGTTATATACAAAAGACAGGTGTCGTCTGTTTGAGTATATACCAAAGACAGGTATTGTTTGTTTGAGTATATACAAAAGACAGGTGTCGTCTGTTTGAGTAAATACCAAAGACAGGTGTCGTCTGTTTGAGTATACTAAAGACAGGTATCGTTTGTTTGAGTATATACAAAAGACAGGTGTCGTCTGTTTGAGTAACTACCAAAGACAGGTATCGTTTGTTTGAGTATATACAAAAGACAGGTGTCGTCTGTTTGAGTATATACCAAAGACAGGTATCGTTTGTTTGAGTATATACAAAAGACAAGTGTCGTCTGTTTGAGTATATACAAAAGACAGGTATCGTTTGTTTGAGTATATACCAAAGACAGGTATCGTTTGTTTGAATATATACAAAAGACAGGTGTTGTCTGTTTGAGTATATACCAAAGACAGGTGTCGTCTGTTTGAGTATACCAAAGACAGGTATCGTTTGTTTGAGTATATACAAAAGACAGGTGTCGTCTGTTTGAGTAAATACCAAAGACAGGTGTCGTCTGTTTGAGTATATACTAAAGACAGGCGTCGTCTGTTTGAGTATATACCAAAGACAGGTATCGTTTGTTTGAGAATATACAAGACAGGTGTCGTCTGTTTGAGTAAAAACCAAAGACAGGTATCGTTTGTTTGAGTATATACTAAAGACAGGCGTCGTCTGTTTGAGTATATACTAAAGACAGGTGTCGTCTGTTTGAGTATATACTAAAGACAGGTGTCGTCTGTTTGAGTATATACTGAAGACAGGTGTCGTCTGTTTGAGTATATACTAAAGACAGGTGTCGTCTATTTGAGTATATACTAAAGACAGGTGTCGTCTGTTTGAGTATATACCAAAGACAGGTATCGTTTGTTTGAGTATATACAAAAGACAGGTGTCGTCTGTTTGAGTAAATACCAAAGACAGGTATCGTTTGTTTGAGTATATACCAAAGACAGGTATCGTTTGTTTGAGTATATACCAAAGACAGGTATCGTTTTGTTTGAGTATATACTAAAGACAGGCGTCGTCTGTTTGAGTATATACTAAAGACAGGTGTCGTCTGTTTGATTATATACAAAAGACAGGTGTCGTCTGTTTGAGTATATACTAAAGACAGGCGTCATTTGTTTGAATATTTACTAAAGGCATGCGTCGTCTGTTTGAGTATATACCAAAGACAGGTATCGTTTGTTTGAGTATATACAAAAGACAGGTGTTGTCTGTTTGAGTAAACACCAAAGACAGGTATCGTTTGTTTGAGTATATACTAAAGACAGGTGTCGTCTGTTTCAGTATATACTAAAGACAGATGTCGTCTGTTTGATTATATTCAAAAGACAGGTGTCGTCTGTTTGAGTATATACCAAAGACAGGTATTGTTTGTTTGAGTATATACAAAAGACAGGTGTCGTCTGTTTGAGTAAATACCAAAGACAGGTGTCGTCTGTTTGAGTATATACTAAAGACAGGTATCGTTTGTTTGAGTATATACAAAAGACAGGTGTCGTCTGTTTGAGTAACTACCAAAGACAGGTATCGTTTGTTTGAGTATATACAAAAGACAGGTGTCGTCTGTTTGAGTATATACCAAAGACAGGTATCGTTTGTTTGAGTATATACAAAAGACAAGTGTCGTCTGTTTGAGTATATACAAAAGACAGGTATCGTTTGTTTGAGTATATACCAAAGACAGGTATCGTTTGTTTGAATATATACAAAAGACAGGTGTTGTCTGTTTGAGTATATACCAAAGACAGGTGTCGTCTGTTTGAGTATACCAAAGACAGGTATCGTTTGTTTGAGTATATACAAAAGACAGGTGTCGTCTGTTTGAGTAAATACCAAAGACAGGTATCGTTTGTTTGAGTATATACTAAAGACAGGTGTCGTCTGTTTGAGTATATACTGAAGACAGGTGTCGTCTGTTTGAGTATATACTAAAGACAGGTGTCGTCTGTTTGAGTATATACTAAAGACAGGTGTCGTCTGTTTGAGTATATACCAAAGACAGGTATCGTTTGTTTGAGTATATACAAAAGACAGGTGTCGTCTGTTTGAGTTAATACCAAAGACAGGTGTCGTCTGTTTGAGTATATACTAAAGACAGGCGTCATCTGTTTGAGTATATACCAAGACAGGTATCGTTTGTTTGAGTATATACAAAAGACAGGTGTCGTCTGTTTGAGTAAACACCAAAGACAGGTATCGTTTGTTTGAGTATATACTAAAGACAGGCGTCGTCTGTTTGAGTATATACTAAAGACAAGTGTCGTCTGTTTGATTATATACAAAAGACAGGTGTCGTCTGTTTGAGTATATACTAAAGACAGGCGTCGTTTGTTTGAATATTTACTAAAGGCATGCGTCGTCTGTTTGAGTGTATACCAAAGACAGGTATCGTTTGTTTGAGTATATACAAAAGACAGGTGTCGTCTGTTTGAGTAAATACCAAAGACAGGTGTCGTCTGTTTGAGTATATACTAAAGACAGGTATCGTTTGTTTGAGTATATACAAAAGACAGGTGTCGTCTGTTTGATTAACTACCAAAGACAGGTATCGTTTGTTTGAGTATATACAAAAGACAGGTGTCGTCTGTTTGAGTATATACCAAAGACAGGTATCGTTTGTTTGAGTATATACAAAAGACAAGTGTCGTCTGTTTGAGTATATACAAAAGACAGGTATCGTTTGTTTGAGTATATACCAAAGACAGGTATCGTTTGTTTGAATATATACAAAAGACAGGTGTTGTCTGTTTGAGTATATACCAAAGACAGGTATCGTTTGTTTGAGTATATACAAAAGACAGGTGTCGTCTGTTTGAGTATATACCAAAGACAGGTATCGTTTGTTTGGGTATATACCAAAGACAGGTATCGTTTGTTTGAGTATATACTAAAGGCATGTGTCTCCGTTTGAGTATATACTAAAGACAGGTATCGTTTGTTTGAGTATATACAAAAGACAGGTGTCGTCTGTTTGAGTATATACCAAAGACAGGTATCGTTTGTTTGAGTATATACAAAAGACAGGTGTTGTCTGTTTGAGTAAACACCAAAGACAGGTATCGTTTGTTTGAGTATATACAAAAGACAGGTGTCGTCTGTTTGAGTATATACCAAAGACAGGTATCGTTTGTTTGAGTATATACAAAAGACAGGTGTTGTCTGTTTGAGTAAACACCAAAGACAGGTATCGTTTGTTTGAGTATATACTAAAGACAGGCGTCGTCTGTTTGAGTATATACTAAAGACAAGTGTCGTCTGTTTGATTATATACAAAAGACAGGTGTCGTCTGTTTGAGTATATACTAAAGACAGGCGTCGTTTGTTTGAATATTTACTAAAGGCATGCGTCGTCTGTTTGAGTATATACCAAAGACAGGTATCGTTTGTTTGAGTATATACAAAAGACAGGTGTCGTCTGTTTGAGTAAATACCAAAGACAGGTGTCGTCTGTTTGAGTATATACTAAAGACAGGTATCGTTTGTTTGAGTATATACAAAAGACAGGTGTCGTCTGTTTGAGTAACTACCAAAGACAGGTATCGTTTGTTTGAGTATATACAAAAGACAGTTGTCGTCTGTTTGAGTATATACCAAAGACAGGTATCGTTTGTTTGAGTATATACAAAAGACAAGTGTCGTCTGTTTGAGTATATACAAAAGACAGGTATCGTTTGTTTGAGTATATACCAAAGACAGGTATCGTTTGTTTGAATATATACAAAAGACAGGTGTTGTCTGTTTGAGTATATACCAAAGACAGGTGTCGTCTGTTTGAGTATATACCAAAGACAGGTATCGTTTGTTTGAGTATATACAAAAGACAGGTGTCGTCTGTTTGAGTAAATACCAAAGACAGGTATCGTTTGTTTGAGTATATACTAAAGACAGGTGTCGTTTGTTTCAGTATATACTGAAGACAGGTGTCGTCTGTTTGAGTATATACTAAAGACAGGTGTCGTCTGTTTGAGTATATACTAAAGACAGGTGTCGTCTGTTTGAGTATATACGAAAGACAGGTATCGTTTGTTTGAGTATATACAAAAGACAGGTGTCGTCTGTTTGAGTAGATACCAAAGACAGGTATCGTTTGTTTGAGTATATACAAAAGACAGGTGTCGTCTGTTTGAGTAAATACCAAAGACAGGTGTCGTCTGTTTGAGTATATACTAAAGACAGGCGTCATCTGTTTGAGTATATACCAAAGACAGGTATCGTTTGTTTGAGTATATACAAAAGAAAGGTGTCGTCTGTTTGAGTAAACACCAAAGACAGGTATCGTTTGTTTGAGTATATACTAAAGACAGGCGTCGTCTGTTTGAGTATATACTAAAGACAGGTGTCGTCTGTTTGATTATATACAAAAGACAGGTGTCGTCTGTTTGAGTATATACTAAAGACAGGCGTCATTTGTTTGAATATTTACTAAAGGCATGCGTCGTCTGTTTGAGTATATACCAAAGACAGGTATCGTTTGTTTGAGTATATACAAAAGACAGGTGTCGTCTGTTTGAGTAAATACCAAAGACAGGTGTCGTCTGTTTGAGTGTATATCAAAGACAGGTGTCGTCTTTTTGAAAATATACTTAAGACAAGCGTCGTCTGTTTCAGTATATACTAAAGACAGGTGTCGTCTGTTTGAGTATATACTAAAGACAGGTGTCGTCTGTTTCAGTATTTACTAAAGGCATGCGTCTCCGTTTGAGTATAAACTAAAGGCATGCGTCTCCGTTTGAGTATATACAAAAGGCATGCGTCTCCGTTTGAGTATATACTTAAGGCATGCGTCGTCTGTTTCAGTATATACTAAAGACAGGTGTCGTCTGTTTGAGTATATACTAAGGGCATGCGTCTCCGTTTGAGTATATACTAAAGGCATGCGTCGTTTGTTTCAGTATATACTAAAGAGAGATGTCGTCTGTTTGAGTATATACTAAAGGCATGCGTCTCCGTTTGAGTATAAACTAAAGGCATGCGTCTCCGTTTGAGTATATACTAAAGGCATGCGTCTCCGTTTGAGTATATACTAAAGGCATGCGTCGTCTGTTTCAGTATATACTAAAGACAGGTGTCGTCTGTTTCAGTATATACTAAAGGCATGCGTCTCCGTTTGAGTATATACTAAAGGCATGCGTCGTCTGTTTCAGTATATACTAAAGACAGGTGTCGTCTGTTTGAGTATATACTAAAGGCATGCGTCTCCGTTTGAGTATATACTAAAGACAGGCGTCGTCTGTTTGAGTATATACCAAAGACAGGTGTCGTCTGTTTGAGTATATACTAAAGACAGGTGTCGTCTGTTTGAGTATTTACTAAAGGCATGCGTCTCCGTTTGAGTATATACAAAAGACAGGTGTCGTCTGTTTGAGTAAATACCAAAGACAGGTATCGTTTGTTTGAGTATATACAAAAGACAGGTGTCGTCTGTTTGAGTAAATACCAAAGACAGGTGTCGTCTGTTTGAGTATATACTAAAGACAGGCGTCGTCTGTTTGAGTATATACCAAAGACAGGTATCGTTTGTTTGAGAATATACAAGACAGGTGTCGTCTGTTTGAGTAAAAACCAAAGACAGGTATCGTTTGTTTGAGTATATACTAAAGACAGGCGTCGTCTGTTTGAGTATATACTAAAGACAGGTGTCGTCTGTTTGAGTATATACTAAAGACAGGTGTCGTCTGTTTGAGTATATACTGAAGACAGGTGTCGTCTGTTTGAGTATATACTAAAGACAGGTGTCGTCTATTTGAGTATATACTAAAGACAGGTGTCGTCTGTTTGAGTATATACCAAAGACAGGTATCGTTTGTTTGAGTATATACAAAAGACAGGTGTCGTCTGTTTGAGTAAATACCAAAGACAGGTATCGTTTGTTTGAGTATATACCAAAGACAGGTATCGTTTGTTTGAGTATATACCAAAGACAGGTATCGTTTGTTTGAGTATATACTAAAGACAGGCGTCGTCTGTTTGAGTATATACTAAAGACAGGTGTCGTCTGTTTGATTATATACAAAAGACAGGTGTCGTCTGTTTGAGTATATACTAAAGACAGGCGTCATTTGTTTGAATATTTACTAAAGGCATGCGTCGTCTGTTTGAGTATATACCAAAGACAGGTATCGTTTGTTTGAGTATATACAAAAGACAGGTGTTGTCTGTTTGAGTAAACACCAAAGACAGGTATCGTTTGTTTGAGTATATACTAAAGACAGGTGTCGTCTGTTTGAGTATATACTAAAGACAGATGTCGTCTGTTTGATTATATACAAAAGACAGGTGTCGTCTGTTTGAGTATATACCAAAGACAGGTATTGTTTGTTTGAGTATATACAAAAGACAGGTGTCGTCTGTTTGAGTAAATACCAAAGACAGGTGTCGTCTGTTTGAGTATATACTAAAGACAGGTATCGTTTGTTTGAGTATATACAAAAGACAGGTGTCGTCTGTTTGAGTAACTACCAAAGACAGGTATCGTTTGTTTGAGTATATACAAAAGACAGGTGTCGTCTGTTTGAGTATATACCAAAGACAGGTATCGTTTGTTTGAGTATATACAAAAGACAAGTGTCGTCTGTTTGAGTATATACAAAAGACAGGTATCGTTTGTTTGAGTATATACCAAAGACAGGTATCGTTTGTTTGAATATATACAAAAGACAGGTGTTGTCTGTTTGAGTATATACCAAAGACAGGTGTCGTCTGTTTGAGTATACCAAAGACAGGTATCGTTTGTTTGAGTATATACAAAAGACAGGTGTCGTCTGTTTGAGTAAATACCAAAGACAGGTATCGTTTGTTTGAGTATATACTAAAGACAGGTGTCGTCTGTTTGAGTATATACTGAAGACAGGTGTCGTCTGTTTGAGTATATACTAAAGACAGGTGTCGTCTGTTTGAGTATATACTAAAGACAGGTGTCGTCTGTTTGAGTATATACCAAAGACAGGTATCGTTTGTTTGAGTATATACAAAAGACAGGTGTCGTCTGTTTGAGTTAATACCAAAGACAGGTGTCGTCTGTTTGAGTATATACTAAAGACAGGCGTCATCTGTTTGAGTATATACCAAAGACAGGTATCGTTTGTTTGAGTATATACAAAAGACAGGTGTCGTCTGTTTGAGTAAACACCAAAGACAGGTATCGTTTGTTTGAGTATATACTAAAGACAGGCGTCGTCTGTTTGAGTATATACTAAAGACAAGTGTCGTCTGTTTGATTATATACAAAAGACAGGTGTCGTCTGTTTGAGTATATACTAAAGACAGGCGTCGTTTGTTTGAATATTTACTAAAGGCATGCGTCGTCTGTTTGAGTGTATACCAAAGACAGGTATCGTTTGTTTGAGTATATACAAAAGACAGGTGTCGTCTGTTTGAGTAAATACCAAAGACAGGTGTCGTCTGTTTGAGTATATACTAAAGACAGGTATCGTTTGTTTGAGTATATACAAAAGACAGGTGTCGTCTGTTTGATTAACTACCAAAGACAGGTATCGTTTGTTTGAGTATATACAAAAGACAGGTGTCGTCTGTTTGAGTATATACCAAAGACAGGTATCGTTTGTTTGAGTACATAAAAAAGACAAGTGTCGTCTGTTTGAGTATATACAAAAGACAGGTATCGTTTGTTTGAGTATATACCAAAGACAGGTATCGTTTGTTTGAATATATACAAAAGACAGGTGTTGTCTGTTTGAGTATATACCAAAGACAGGTATCGTTTGTTTGAGTATATACAAAAGACAGGTGTCGTCTGTTTGAGTATATACCAAAGACAGGTATCGTTTGTTTGGGTATATACCAAAGACAGGTATCGTTTGTTTGAGTATATACTGAAGGCATGTGTCTCCGTTTGAGTATATACTAAAGACAGGTATCGTTTGTTTGAGTATATACTAAAGACAGGTGTCGTCTGTTTGAGTAAATACCAAAGACAGGTATCGTTTGTTTGAGTAAATACCAAAGACAGGTATCGTTTGTTTGAGTATATACAAAAGACAGGTGTCGTCTGTTTGAGTATATACCAAAGACAGGTATCGTTTGTTTGAGTATATACTAAAGGCATGCGTCTCCGTTTGAGTATATACTAAAGACAGGTATCGTTTTTTTGAGTATATACTAAAGACAGGCGTCGTCCGTTTGAGTATATACTAAAGACAGGTGTCGTTTGTTTGAGTATATACTAAAGACAGGTGTCGTTTGTTTTAGTATATACTAAAGACAGGTATCGTTTGTTTGAGTATATACTAAAGACAGGTGTCGTCTGTTTGAGTATATACTAAAGACAGGTATCGTCTGTTTGAGTATATACTAAAGACAGGCGTCGTCTGTTTGAGTATATACTAAAGACAGGCGTCGTTTGTTTGAGTATATACAAAAGACAGGTGTCGTTTGTTTGAGTATATACTAAAGACAGGTGTCGTTTGTTTGAGTATATACTAAAGACAGGTGTCGTCTGTTTGAGTATATACTAAAGACAGGTGTCGTCTGTTTGAGTATATACTAAAGACAGGTGTCGTTTGTTTGAGTATATACTAAAGACAGGTATCGTCTGTTTGAGTATATACTAAAGACAGGTGTCGTCTGTTTAAGTATATACAAAAGACAGGTGTCGTCTGTTTGAGTATATACTAAAGGCATGCGTTGTTTGTTTTAGTATTATATAATAATAAATGCCGTTATCTGTTTCGGTATACACTAACGACATAAATCAATCAATTACTCAATCCATTAGGGGTGACTTTGACTTTACATTTCATCGAAATAACACATGTACATGACGTTGGAAAAAGAAAGATGAACACATGCAGACATTTTATGAAGATGTAGGTCCACGTTGATTTTGCTTAAGTCATGGTGTTCAACTTGTTTAGTTGTCCTAAAAACTTAGTTTGTGATTGCTCTTCCTAAATTTAAAGTTGGACTTTTTCAATAACGATAAAACAACAATATCAAAATTCAATTAAAAGCTGAAATGTAACAACCACACAAATTACAAAATTTAAATATAGGTTATAAAAAATCCATTTATATTGTGTAATATTTAAATACCCCGAGGCTGTTATGGTATAACGCAAAAACCCGTTATGTACAAAAATTCAACAATCTAATGAACAATTTCCAGGAAAAACGTATTGCATGTTGCAATTACAGTTTTTTTAACGAAGCGAATATCCACTTCGTTTTGAGAGCCCAGGAACCAATTTATGTTTAAAGTGTTCATAGTTAAACGTGCTAAAATACATAAATGACGCTTGGAGCCATTACAGTAAACGGTTTGAGAGTAATGAAACACTAACTTGCCAGTCATTGTCTTAATCACAATCTCAAAAGCAAAATGAAATCTTTGACAACTCGGTAATTAAGTTACACGCGTCAACTTACAAGTAGCACATCCTGTCTAGCTAGTTGCTCCCGCCACTAACAAAGACAAAGAAACAGGAAACTATGGGATGTCAATTGCATGTTTGTCCTATAAAAGTATGGACAGAGCGACTTCATACTTATCAACAATATTATGATGACGACCGTAAAACATTCTAAGAGCCTTGAATAGCCCAGGTCTGCGATTTTCCTTAAGTCAACAAAAAGAAATTATTCTAAAATTTATAACTGAAAATATACTAAATTTATTCATGTTTAAATTCAACAACTTTTACATTTTAATATATATCATATATATTTAATCGTCATCAAAAGGTTAGTGACCTCTGTTTATATTTTAAGATCGCGATTTGTCTTATACTTTAAAAATCTGTTGACATAAGAGAAATGTTTTTTTTTGGCACTAGGTATTGATGATTAAGGCTGATGTCATTTGCAATACTGCAATACATGCCTTGAACAACGCGGTTTGATATACATGAAGCGGTCTGGTAGAGCACTTGCCTACTGTGCAGGAGGTCTCTGTTCTATCCCCGGTCCGACCCTACATTTTTCTCCATCCTGTTACATACATATACATATACATCTATACAGATACAGTATATATATTTATATATATATGTGTGTGTGTGTGTGTGTGTGTGTGTGTGTGTGTGTGTGTGTGTGTGTGTGTGTTTATACTTTAACATTATTGAACACAAGATGAGTCCGGTTTCGGAGTTTACTGGACAATAATGAAATTTTAGAAAGTTAATTAGTTTTTGTTTCAGTGTATTTGTTACTTTTAAGTTTTGTATGTATATTTACAAATATTTAATTAAACATTTACAAAGTTGCATAAAAACCTATTCGAAATTATATTCAATTCTAAAATAATTAGAAAATGGACTTAATAGAAAATAAATGTGAATTAAATTTTTTTATCTGGATAATTCACTGTTTAAAAAGTTAATTGTCCTGCCATTTTTTTCTTATTGTTAATAGTGGCCATAGTTAGATTTTAGATTACACAGAAAATCACAAACTTTAATTCAAATTACAAGGTACGATTTAAATCAAATTATCAATTCACTAGGTAAGATTTCTCAAGTATTTTTAGTTAAATTACGTAAAACCTTTTCTAAAAGATGTATCTGAATTTAAACATGTTGTTAAAAATATTTAAAAATGAATAAAAAATGAACAATTGCATTTACCTACATTAATAAATTATCAAATTCCCAATATGTCAGAATATTTATTAGTTTAAAAATTAATTGCAAAATTTATAATCCCTTCCGTTGGCTTGTCATGGCTAATCATTTAAAAATATATCCTGGGAAAAGCATTTACAGACTTTAATCAGCACAAATTGATCGTCGAATTTTAAGATTTGTCAAATGTGAAGCTTAAATGTACAAGGAGACCAACTTATTTGAAAAATAAACACCGTTCAAAAATCCCTGTTGGTTATTGTATTAAACATTACGTATATCTATCTATCTATCTGTACTATTTTTTGCCTATGTCTAATACAATCATTGAACGGTACTGTACTCCAGGGAACCTTGATATTTAATGCAACACAGAATTTTCTTTCTTTTTTTTTTTTTTTTTTTTTTTTTTTTTTTTTTTTTTTAAATACAATTTTACAATGAAAGGATAAAATAAAATTAATGATGCTTTTTGCCCAAGTCAAGATTTTTTGCACTTATATCAGGTGGTCAGTTCTTGAATTACGGAGGAAACAGGAGTGCCTGGAATATTTGCCGACCTTCGGCAAGCAATCTTACAAACTTTCCCACAAGTATTAGTCCGACTTGGATTCGAACTATAGGCGCTGTTGTTAGTAAGCACAAGTTTCATACCACTTGGCCGCATTTTTAAAAGTCAAAGCGTTTCTTATAATGCGATGCCAGAGTCGACTAAATAACACAGGGGTAATACATGTAAATCATATACATAAAAATATATGACAATGACCCGAGACAGCAATCATGATCAAGCAACTCTCTTGTTTTCTAAAACATTTCCGACTATATACTAAAAATTTTCTTAAGTATCAATTTTTACAATAAAAATGTAATTTTTCTTTATTTAATTTATCTTATTTTATTTCAAAAATTGATATAATAATGTCATAATGATTCTCGAACAACTTTTCAATTTATTTCTGAAGTTTAACAAATTTCTGTTCACTGTTTCTATTTGCTACATTATTTTTATAATCTAAATTAAGAACAGGCATAAAGAGGAGTAACTCTTTCGGATCACTATCTGAAAACAGTTATGTTATCAGCAAATGTTAAGCGGGGGATAAACTATGAGCGCAAAACTGTCTAAACATGTACAAAAAAAAAAAAAAAAACACTTCGTAGGACAAAATGAGGCCATGTTGTTGGCTTGAAAACACTTACAGTCTTTAATAATAATGCGAAAGTGTTCAACACGCCACGATTTGGGCCAACAAAAAAGTAATGTAAAATTAACACAATTAGAGAGAAGACCGGCGGATTGTTGAGGTATGGTACCTGGCAGATAACATTTTTGTGTCTTTTTAAATTCACAATTTCATCTGAAAAGACGCAATGTCGAAAAGGAGATATTATTTGTCATTATTTTATTGCTTGTAAAAGGAAGTTTGACTCTATAATGTGTAAAAGTATGTTTAAGTTCTAAGGCGCATTAAAACTATTGCTGTTTCCCGATAACAAACACGTATATACATGTAAATGCAGGTATTTTATGACTGAAAACACTGATCGAATCTATGACTGGAAAAGGTAAAAACTTTTTTCTTTTTATTTATTTATTTATTTATTTATTTATTTATTTATTTATTTATTTATTTTGCCAAATCATCATACTATGTTCCTGAAAAACCACAGGCTGTGCAAATTACTCGCACATAGTTTAGTTACAAAGGGTTGTTGAATCCGCAAATGGCCGCATACCGTGATGAAGGATGGAACAACATTATGACAACTAAAACATTACATGTTCACATCACCCAAAAAAGGAACGCCTAGCACATGAAATGTTCATAAATTCGAGAGTTGTTTATTATGGTGGCTTATTTCTGACATCGACATAATTTTAGTCGATGCCAGATATGTCACCATAGTTCATTAAAAAACGAATTAGTTAATATAAGATTATTAGCTGTGTAATGATTTTTACCTACATGTAATAAAAATGTTCTGTTAAGTCAGTAGGCAAGTACTTCTAGACTTGCTAGCTACAACCTCCGCGTGTGAAATCAAATATTAGAATGAACTCTAGGACGTCAAATGTATCAAGAATAGGTTTAAATACAGCGACTTCATATTTATATTTATTAACAAGATTGTGATGACGTCCAATAAGTGTGAAAATTTTTATTTTAAATCAAGACACTGGGAAAAGGGGTTCGGGAAATATGATTTCCTGATTACATTTTTTTCTTGTAGAATTTCGGAGAAAAATTTCTTTTTATCATACAAAAAGCGACAACTAACACTTTTTAATATTTATATGTAGTCCCAAATGTTTATTTACTTTTTAGTTACCAGTCCTGATACATAAAGTCCCTATTGTACAATCACGATTATTACTACTCAGCCACGGAGGTCCCGATTATAATAATAATAATAATCATCATCATTACATCATCATCATCACTATGATAGTGATGGTGGAGGTGTTTTTATTGAAGGTGGTAGTGATGATGAAGGTGTAGGTGGTGATAATGAAGGATATGATGGTATCCTGCTATACATGTTTTCTATATGCGGCGGAAAGTAGCCTTCATGCATTACAAGGTCTTTTTCTTGATGTAATTATGTTTTTGAAGGCAACGTTTGGCTTTTTCTACGAAAAGCCATCAACTTTTTTAACCAAATGAGAAATTGTCCACACCTACCGGTTTATGAAGCGTTTCCAAGTTGGAATGTTTTATCTTTAGAAACTTCAAACAATGTACATAGTCACCTTAAGCAAGCAGGAACTATATGTTCTGCGGTGCAGAAAACGCTCACATAGAATATTTAACGCTGATCTTCTGTAACCGTAAGTATTGGAAAACGCATGCATGCACCAATCCAAGGTTCAACTTGAAATTCATACTATATATATATATATTTATAATTTATTTATTTATTTATTTTGATATGCGTTAGATTTCACGACGAAACTGATATATTAGGTCTTTGAAAAACTAAAAAAAAAATTGTCATTTGATCACAAAATCAATCCAAAGCTGAAATGTATTTACCGATTTTGGGGTTGAAAAGGACGTTTGAGAGAAGTAAGTAGCTGAAAAAGTTCTGATCTACGGCGGCTAATTTTGGACACGCATTTTCTTTATCTAGAGCGCTCAACTTACCGTCTCGAGCGCTCAAGATAATTTAAAAAATTTATATATATTACGTGGTCTAAAACCGCCAGTGTTAACGTTTTGATCCAATTTTTTTTAAAATATAGTACATAGAAGGCTCAAACGGAGCGGCCCTCTTTAGCGTGCACGGACACAGAATTCACGAGTCACATCGTACAGGTAGTTTAAATACCTGGCCCATGTTTCACAATCATTCCTGAACTAAGATTGTCCTTGAAATAAATTCAGTAAGTTTAGCAAATTTCTTTTGGGATTATATGTTAATTTTATTGTCAAAATGAAATATAAAAAGCTTTAAGCTAAAAGTTATCTTCCAGATGACACTTTAAATTGATGTACCCATCTTATTAACTTCTAACATCATCAAAAATTTCAATTACTCAGATTTCAGTTAGAAAAATCTAAGTTCAGATTTGATTGATCGATTTAATAAAGTTTTAAGTTCATGTCAAAAATATTTCATTTATATCGAAACGTCACAAGCTATAGGTAAAGTGGCAGAAATTTTAATCTTTGTAGCGTGCTTAACGCAAGATGCAGGGAGGATTCTTTAGCTTACCACGCCTGTCATGAGACGGGGTATCGGTTTTAACGTCTCCTCCGAAGGAATCTGTGACTTTCATTTCTAAAATGTCGAGTGCTTGGCGAAAGCGCAGTCACAACCTATTCTTTAAGTCTTGGTAAGATTCGACCGGGATTCGAATTCTCGAACTCCAACATACGAAGCGAGCACTCTACCAACTTGTAGTGGTTATAAGTTTAGGAATGATATCGAAACATGGACCTGTTCTCTATATCATTCATACCCGCTTAGTGCAAACACAACTAAAACACATACTACAATTCAACGAGGCTGACGTCATTAAAATAAATTACATGTTAAATGTAACTGCTTTTCCGGAAACATAACTAGTCAAAGATATTCAGTATCATCTTTCTATGATTCTACTGAATCTGAATTTTTATATTTGGATTGTCTCTCTTTGAATGAGAATCTCAAAACGATCTCCATGCTTCAAGTGGGGTTGAAGATTCAAAATCTAATTAAACTTGCAAATTGAGAAAGTTAGAAATAAACAAAAACACTATTTGAAGCTGACATGTATATAAATGTTGAAACATGTCTAATAGAAAACTCTGTGTTAGTTGACAACCTACTTCATAAAAGTGCATGATAAAGGGAATAGGAATAGTCAGAAGAACTAGATTTATTTCTGGTGTACCTAAAAACTGAAATATTCGAACATTGTTTAAAAACGCTGAAAATGATATATATATATATATATATATATATATATATATATATATATATATATATATATATATATATATATATATATATATATATATATATGAGAATGTTTTACTTATATCGGGATGCCGGAATGTAAAAAGCTATAGTTGAAGAAGAAGAAATTTAACATTTACAGGGTTTGGATTTGTAAATTCTCCCTTTGAAAGGTGATTTATTGGTAAAACGTCCGCCTTGAGATCGACAGGTTGTAGGTTCGAACCACGGCAGGGTCATATAATGACTTTAAAATTTGAAGGTATTGGCTTCCTCGCTAGGCATTAGGTGGATAAAATATCGACTGATTTACGCGGTGTCAAGATAATTGACTGGGGAAGTGGTATGCTTTTCTGGGTATACTAACCGGCAGATAGACTAACATCTTGCCAACAAGTCGCCCAGAGTGTACCTAGTACACGACAGGACATAATACACTCTGACATCACACACATACATGAATTCTTAGATTACTCCGTAGCTCTCGTTGCTGATGCAACTTTCAACATCACCACAACAACGATCTTTTTGAAAGATCCGTGACTTTTTTTCTGAATGCCCAAGTGCAGAAGCGAAGGAAATTCACGACATACTTTTAAAGTCCCTGTCAGACCCGGCCATGGATCGAACCCTTACATCGTACATACATAGTAAGCACTCCGACATCTGAACAACCTTAGTGTTCGCTTGAGCTCAATATTATGATATGTACATACGACAATTTGTATGATATGTTTGTGTTCACTTCCACAAACTCTTTATTATATCCCATTTTGGAGCCATTGTTAATTCAACAGTTGACGAAATCTGCCAATCCGTACTCAGAAAGTAGAATGAGCATTTTTCACATTTTATGACTCGAGTTGTTCCCCTTTGTCCATATACTTGATAGAAAAAGAGAGTAACGTCCCAGTCAAGAATATTTCACTTATATAGGGACGTCGCCAGCTATAGGCGAAAGTGCAGAAATTTTGCCTGTGCGTTGCGCTGATGGCATTATACAGCAGTGTTCTATATTGTGCCATGCCTGTCATGACACGGGACCTCGTTTATTTTAAGTTCCCATCCGAAAGAACAGTGACTTTCATATTGTAATGCCGAGTTCTTGGCGAAAGAACAGTCATTACCCACTTTCAAGTTTGGGTCAGAACCGGTCGGGGTTCGAACCCACGAACTCCCACTTACAGAGCGAACACTCTACCAACTGAGCTCCGCAGTGGTTAAAATAACGCAGAAAATTGTGAATTAAAATCATAAATTATTTCTTAACTAATACTAACTAAACTGCATTAATACAGCATGCATTTTGCTAAATTCAACCTTGTGGGGATACATGTATTCTTGAATTATTTATTGTCTGGTGCTTTCAACAAGTTTTGACGATGTCTCAAATCCGCGGTTATAGACATCGAATGCTTTATAATAACCGACTTGTTTTCTGCATTTTATGACTATTTTTAATGAAACCTAAATTTTAAAAACAATTAAAACGCGTTGAGAAATTTGATGGATCTTCAATTATTTCTAACGTACAATTCATAACACTAGCTTTATCATGAAATTGGTTAGAGAATTTGCCATCTAACGTTAATTTGAAAAGAAAGTTTTTAATCTATCTTTACATTTGGACATCTCCTTAGTCATCAAAACGATAGGTTTTCATGAAAGTGTTGATCAGTAAATGTAACGTAATTTTTAACCTAATTACATAGCAAGTCGGCTTACGTTTATTCATTTAGCAATTCAATTTTCTGTTAATCATTTATCTTTTTAATCCTTGCTTTCATTGTATATCAGATAGGAACCTTCTTTGTACGAAATCTTTTTCTATCGCCACTGCAGTAGCTCAGTTGGTAGAGTGCTCGCTCCGTAAGTGGAAGTTCGTGGGTTCGAACCCCGGCCGGGTCTGACCCAAGACTTGAATGTGGGCAGTGACTGTTCTTTCGCCAAGCACTGGGCATTACGCAATAAAATTACGTTCTTTAATATTTAAATAAGGGGGTGTGGTATTATTTGTGTATAAGTGTTTTCGTGCTGCACGAAGTTTTAAGCGAGTTGTATTAAGTTTGTTGAAGAGTGTGTCATTCTAGCCTTGGTCTTCATACTGTTCAGACTATTTTTCAATATTATTTATTTTGGGAAGATAGGGCCCAAAGGTTTTCCAGAGTTTTTGACTTATTTAGTTTTATCTCTGTTTTTTTTTAATCCTGGGTATTATTGATATTGTAATATATTTACAATTGCTATTATCTTTCGTTCTATGACTCTATTACTCTTCTTTGCGGTCATATGCTATGAACGCTAACGACCTTTCTTAACTTTCTGACGTCATGACGTTGGGATATTCCATTTTGACGATGTGGAGGTTGGCAGAAAACTTACATATCAAAAGGGTGATTTTTAGGATATATAGTCTGCAATTGAACTGAAATAGTTCGAAAAAATGTTAATATAAGAAATGACATTCTTTTTGTTAGTGTTCATGCGTTATGAACGACAGTGGGCTGTCGCAAATACATGAACGCCGTCGTCGTTCATGCAATTTGCGACAGCACACTGTCGTTCATAACGCATGAACACTGACAAAAAGAATGTCATTTCTTAAATATTGTTGGCGTGTGTGTTTGTTTTTCTTAAATGGTTTGTTGTATAAAAGACCAAGTTTATTGAGTCAATACATGAAAAATGTTTTTCTAACGCGCGTAGCCGTTTTTTATGTTATGACTCAATAAACTTGTTAAAACACAAGTTATTTCTTATGATGTAATTTTAAACACTTTAATGAAAACATAAAACAATCTTTCGTTTCATTTTTCTTGAATTTTTAATTTTTAATTTACAACTCCGAGTTGTAAAACTATCATCAACAAACAATTTTAGCTAATGAAATGGAAAGAGTAATACGTCACGGCATTCACGTTTAGCGTCGCTATGGTTTCGTAGTTTATTGGAATCTGACGTAGAAAACCGATCGCGTGAGCTTACGTTAATTTTGTAACTGAATTTAGAAATTAAATTATAACTATAAATGTCAGATTCAAATCTGTTATAAGGTCATTGAAATTCCTAAATAGTTGTCCATAAACATAGCGTTTGTGCGGGACAATTATTTCTATTGACAACGGAATCGCATAAAGTTACGTTTTCCCGTAATAACGACGTTTTTTCGGGAATATTTGACGAAGACGTTATCCATTTCATTCCACACAAACGTTAAGAGGCATTGATCACGTGGTACACTGGCGAATTCCATTTTTCTGTGAAAAGCAAGCGTCCATTCCTTTTCAAACATACTTAAAAGTCTGTGGCAGTATTAAACGGCATTTACAGGTCCATTTGGTTGATATAAAAACAAGGGGGATGCCTGAATCAATATCACATGGTTTAAACTATGACTCTTACAAGTTTTGTTGAACATGCGTGGAGCAATCTCTTCTAATGTTGTCTAATATATGTATGTATATACATAATTATATATGTAGATTGTCTTAAGACATGACAATAGACAATCGTAAAATAAATCTTAGTTCTAAAGTTGTAAGACACTTTCATAATCATGCCTTCCGATTTTTTTATTCATTTATTTGTTTTTAACTTTGTTGCAACCTTGGCCTCTCAAGACATATGCCATTAGATATAAATCCGACAAAGGGGTTCAAACTAAATTTTTTTTTTCTTACATGCAGGACTGTAGTCAAATCGTAGTTGGATATATTCAGGTTTTTATTTCGTGTTTTGGTTTTATTCTTTTCCTTTTTTCTTCAACAAAAGTGGTCCAAACTCAATACTTCTTCACAAGGATTGCTACAAATATGGATGTGCGTTGCCAAAGAAACCGACAAACTGTGAATATTTAAATTCATTTTCTTCGCCTAATTTGTGTTTAAATCTTCATCATTTATATATATATATATATATATATATATATATATATATATATATATATATATATATATATATATATATATATATATATATAATATATACTTAAAAACACCCACTTATTGGGTCTTGCATATATTACCTTACTATTGGGACCAAGTAGAAGCGCTATAGTTAGACGATTATAAATCTTGTAGAATTATAGATAAATGGCACAAGTAGCTACGTATACGTATATACAGACGAAAAATAAGTAGACTTTGTAGTTATCAACAATGATTCTGAAACCTACTTATTGGGTCAGACCCAATAGTGCTATATATATATATATATATATATATATATATATATATATATATATACCGGTAACATATTATTGGGTCATGGACCCAATAATGTTATACATACCGGAAATATATTATTGGGCCATGGTCCCAATTATGTTATATACAGAAATAAAATTAAGTCCGAGGTCATAACAGGTTTTGGTTTTGTTCTTTATGTACTTCAAAACTTCTTGTGGCTGTTTCTGAGTGTATATATAAAAAAAATAGTTTCTCAGTGTCCGGTAGGATACAATTAAATAAATAAATAAATACAACACGATTTTGTAAAGCATTAGCGCTTTCATTACATCGTCAGACGCTTTACATAGCTTTAAAAATAATATGTAAGGCGTCTGAAGATGTAATGAAAGCGCTAATGCTTTACAAAATCGTGTTGTATTTATTTAATTATTTTATTATATATATGACATGTACATGTATATGGTAACCCAGGCTTCCAAACGCTTTGCCATTAAAAAGCTGCAGCTTAATGAAACAAATTACTTGCCAGTCAATATTGACAGGTGTCCCTTGTTTTGATGAAAGACTAACATTATGTATATTAATTTGTACCCGATTCTGTTTCTGTTTTTGTGGGCTTATCCAAGTAAACGTTTGTTTTATTATGTACATATATATACATAAAATTTAGTCGCAAGAAATAAAGTTTTGCAATTTATTATTATTTAAAACAACAACAACAACAATAAAAATAATAATATTTATTATAATAATAATAATAATAATAATAATAATAATAATAATAAATGATTATGATAATAAATCATGATAATGATATTTTTATTATTATTATTATTGTTATTATTATTATTATAATTATTATTATTATATTAAGCTTATGTTAAACTGAGAAATAAAAAAAGAATATAATAATGAACAAACTTCTTTATTGCAATGCTCATTGAATCGGTCATCAGTGAAATTTTTTGATCTTGTCTAAGCTTCCAGCAAAAATTAAAAATAATAGGTTTAAAATCAATACTTGTATAATAAATAATTATGTAATTCGATTCCAGTGCAGAATTACGTCATAGCCTTTTGTTTTCATTTTTTAAAAGAAATAACAACTTAGGGTCCAATTTCATTAGGCCATGTTTGAGATTTTATGAAGTTAAATGGGGAAATTTTTCTATTGAACTAATTGTTGATCAGTTATAAAGATTTCACTAATTTCTTGCCTTTAAAACGATAAGAATAATTAAAACTTGACTATAAACGTGCTAATATGCGTTAATTCGCTAAAGTCAACCATTTGATTATCCAATCTTTTCATGATAAAATTAAGAGTTTAACCCTAACGCCAAGGATATTACAGAAAACGCATCATCTAATCAGTTTGTTTTTTAATGAGACGGTGCCTAATTTCTAAAAGTTTTTTATCTTCAAAAGGTTTTTAAAATATCTAACAATAAATACAGGAGATCTAGCAAAAAACCTTAAATAAACTTTCACCAATAAGAGGAGGTAACAAAAAACTATAAAACTCGTCATATCGCACGCAAGTTTATCTACATAGTGGTTTTTCTTAACAGTCTCAGGGTCGCTTATGGTGCCGAATTTTGTTTTCACTCACAATTTTGTGTTAAAGCCTATTTATCATAAAACCGTAATTTCTAATTAAGAGAATTTTATGTTAGTTTTTCTTGATCGATATCAGATCATCGAGTCAATGTTTTGACTAAGTGACTTTAAACAAAGACATCAAATTGATAAGATATTTTTTTAGGTAATTCCAGGTAACTCAACCCACCTTCTCAACAAAAATGGATAATTATAGACCTCAAAGTGATAGAAACAATGAAACAGAAATTCTTTATGCAAAAATTTTAATTTTATAATTTTTATCTCTTAATCTTTCAAGAAATGCGTCAGCGTTGTTCTAGCAATTTTTAACCTCATAAATTTAAATGAATGTTAATGACGATATTTAGTATTGACATCTATTACTGTTCTGTTCCTATATCATTTTAAAAAATCAAGGTTCGCTATAAACAGAAAATAGATATTGAAAAACAATATAGACTCTCTCTCTCTCTCTCTCTCTCTCTCTCTCTCTCTCTCTCTCTCTCTCTCTCTTCGAGCCAGCACACACACACACATACACATACAGAGAGAGAGAGAGAGGAGAGAGAGAGAGAGAGAGAGAGAGAGAGAGAGAGAGAGAGAGAGAGAGAGAGAGAGAGAGAGCGACACGTTCTCTTCTCTTACAGTAGTTAAAACCACTGCATACTTCTTCTGAAAAAGAAATTTGTAGTTGGAGTGGGATTTGCGTTCGAATCCTAGTCTGGTCAGATCTAGATCCGATATCAGTATGTGAATGTTGACAATTCTTTCTTCATGAACCGAGTTGTCACGTTATCTTCTTGACTGGACATGAAAGGCACATGCAGCAGCAAGGAAGGCAATCTGTCCGCTGTCATAGACAAATGTTTTTGCACTAAAAAGCAACAATCTATCTTTGTCAATCTATGCAAGTCTATCTATATTTAACAAAATTACCTGTTTAATTTTGCTGCGTCATATGTGCATATTTCGTAAGTTTATTTCTCATCGGTGACATTAAGGGCCGAAAAAGTTGATAGATAAAAAAGATAATCCAAACATTCGAAAATTTATAAATGAAAAGTTCCAAAATTATATGAATCCAAACCCAGCTAAGGAATGCCGTGTCTACATGTATTATTAATAACTTACAGTATTTATCTATCTACTTTTATTTATTTATTTATTTATTTATTTATTTATTTATTTATTTATTTATTTATTTATTTATTTATTTATTTGTGAATAATGTTTTTATAAAAGACAGATAAATAAAATTTTATACAACTACAAATGAATAAAGCTATAATTTGATCACAACAGATGGTTTTGTTAAACATGTTATATCAGACGTTTGTGAATCTCCCCCGTAATTTAATTGACTTCTGATTGTGTGCAATGAACTGTTAATTATCTGATAATTGTGTTGGGGCAGGGATCGCACTTGTTTTTAACACACACGGTCTGTAAACGTACGATCAAAATGAAATTCATTAACAAAATTTTTGTTGTATTGAAAATATTTTTTAAATGCTGCAAGTTAGATTTTTTTAAAAAAATACACATCATGAATATTTTACGAAAATGTTGTCAATATTACAGTGATGAATTTCTACAGTATGATTTAATAACGGAGGTATCAACTTTCGCTAAACTAAAGATATAGAAATTAGTTTTATTAGTACGAGTGCACTTGACTTTTTTTTTTTTTTTTTTTTTTTTTTTTTTTGGAAAAGAATTAATTGTATTCGGTTCCAACATACCACATAATTTAACCAAATAAACCAAAAACAATTAAAATATTGCTGCTTTATTTTGCTTTATATTATTATTTACCCCTATCGATTCATGTTGTCTTGTTCTTCTGTAAAGGGCCTCGGTGGTCGAGTGGTCTAAAGCGAGCGCTTACTGATCACAGCGCCTCTCACCGCCTGGGTTTGAATCCCACTCGGGACAGATCCTAGTGTGAGAAAGTTTGTCAGTTCGCTTGCCGAAAGTCGGTGGTTTTTCCGGCCACTCCGGTTTCCTCCACCATCCCAGAACTGACCGCCTCAAAATAAGTGAAAGAATCTTGATGGGGCATAGAACACCATTACTCAACTCCCTTCCACTCCTATGAACTCGATATATTGTCTAGCTTAATTTTTCAACTGACAGCAATTCCCACTAAGCCCACATTTACAACCTTACCTACAGGTTCAAAATTTCAAAATGTTGGCTAAGTGGGAATGAACCCATCTCGGTTGGGTCAAGATCGCCATTCATAAAGTAAATTGTAATAATGTTTTTATAGATATCATTTATTAAGCCCGCCAATTCTAATTTATTCGAAACCCGACCGTGTCTGACCCAAGACTTGAAAGTGGGTAGTTGCTGTTCTTTTTACCAAGCACTTGGCATTACGAAATGAAATTCACGGTTCTTTTGGATAGGAACTTTATATAAACGAGGACCCGTGTCATGGCAGGCGTGGCACGATAAAAAACCCTGCTGTATAATGCCATCATCGCAAAGCACAGGCAAAATTTCTGCACTTTCGCCTATAGCTGGCGACGTCTCGATATAAGTGAAATATTTTTGACTGGGACGTTAAATACCATTACTCCACTCAACTCAACTCCAATTCTAATTTAAAACTAAGACTCGATCGGTGACAGAGTAGTCTAAAGCGAGTCACTTTAATATACGTTGGTTTAATTTAAAATTTCGTGGTTTTGAAATTTGAAAAAAAAAATTTATGTAATAATAAAACAAACATTCCAGCCCTTGTCCAAACCACAATCAAAAAAAAAAAAAACAAAAAAAAAACAAAGTAAAAACTTTGAAAGCTGGCAAAATAAGTTATACACGTGAACTTTCATAAAGGAAGTGAGGCCGGGTGCTCCGGAAGGGTAAGCGGCAATTAGTTGAATTAAGTTTTGTAAAACTAAATTCCATAAGAGGCAATGGTAAATAAACTTTTAAATGACATTTAATTTTGTGATTTTCACTAACTCTCGAGAGTAGCGAAATTTAATACCCAACGAATATTTTTTTAATTTTACAGTAATATATTTTAACTCACTTGTGCGGAAACTGGAGTAATCGGAAGAAATCTAACAACCTCCAGCAAGCGATGTTGCAATCTACTTTACGCCAAAATCGTAAACCCGTTAAATGAGGAACTTTGCTTACCAAAGCACTGTTTATTAAAAAGTTTACCTAAAGAATACTACGACCATACCATGTATAGTCTCACTTTAAAACATAAACATGTCAGATTATTGATTCACTGTTTGGTAAAACAAAATATTTAAAAACTTTAATTCGCGTACACACATGCATGTGCCAATGTCTTATTTATTTATCTATTTATGTATTATTTATTTTTAATTATATTTATTTATTTAAATTTTATTTATTTATCTAATTTTTTAAAAATTCTATTTATTTATTTGTTTACTTTCTCGCTTGTTTGCTTTATACTTATTTACTGTTCGAGCTATTTATTATATATTTGTAACTCTGTGTATGTATTGTAGTATATGTTATCCAGGGAGACTGGTTTATATAAGAGTTTTACCCCTCTTCCGGGATCCCTTTTCGTACGATTTATAATATTTTGTGTATATCTTATTTATTCAAATAAATACTGTTTAAACTAATCTAAACCTTTTTTTAAATTCATTTATTTATTTATTTTTATTATTATTATTAATTTTTTAATAACAAATTCTTGATATTATATAAAATATTCATTTTTCTTCAATAAAAAATATTTGTCTTACTTATGTTTATTTGTAAAGCTATCTACTGGCTAATTTTGTTTTGAACAGACCATAAGTGTTTAATAGATGATTGTGTTAATATATATATATCATATCAGAAGTGTGTGAATCTACCCCGTAATTTACTTCTGATTATATTCGAATAACTTAATTATCTAATTATACAAAACCTTAAACGTTGAAATATCGGGCAAAAGTCGCACCTGTTTTAACACAGATGAACTGTCAACGTGTGATCAAATTGAAATTCATTATCCGATGCATTCAAAAATGTATGTTAAATGCAGCAATTTAGATTTTAAAAATTACATATCATATTTGACTTAAATGTTGTAAAACCTGCAATTATGACAAAGTAGGAACGAGCGTCTTTACCCTGAAGATCTAAAAACAAGTTTTCATATTACACCCTGCTGCGAAATGTTTAACATTCATTTTCATTAATCAAATATTTTTAACAGTCATATATCCAGTTGTCCGTATATTGTTTGGTAAATATTGAATAACTAACTGATGAAAAATTTTTAAAAAAAAATAAGATTTAAAAATTGTCAGGAAAGAAAATAAAAATCAATAAATCATTATGAAACTGGTGCCAGGATTATTGACAAAATGATTTTATTTATTTATTTATTTATTTATTTATTTATTTATTTATTTATTTATTTATTTATTTATTTATTTATTAAAATCTTTGAACTTAAGTTAAGGGACAAATGGTCGTAAATGATTCAATGGTTGAGGCCCACGAAAAGTACTTTTACCTAACATTTTTTCCATCGTCCTGGCACCAGTTTCACAATAAATTGACTAAGATTTTCCTTCATTAAATCCGGCAAATTTTAAATCATATTTTTTTTCTAATCGTTTAGATATAGAGCATGTTAAGTTGCCATTTCAAAGATCCCAACAATCTTGATATATTTGCATTTATATATTATTTATTTATTTATTTATTTATTTTCTTTTATATTTTTTTTTGCCAAAACATGTTCTTCGTTATTACAAAAACAATTGCTGAAATTAATTGAAAGGAAATCTAAGTAAAGATATAAATGTAAAAATCTAACAATATAGCCGACTTAAAAACTCATAATTGAAGCAGCTTATAATAAAATTGTTGACTCAGGGATATTGCAAACCTAGGCTAACCAAGGCCTTTAAAAAGTTTTACGGCCGTCATCAGAACATTGTTGATAAGTATGTAGTAACTGTATCCAAACTTATACTGGATATAATTGATTTTGAACACTTCCTTGTTTTGTTTATATATTTAATCTGATGGAATTATCCTAACGGAATAACCTTATGCGCGAATGAACCAATCTTAGACGTTTATGAAGTTTCTTTACACTCTAAATCGTCTTGCAACAACAGTACGTTTAAAACAGCCTGAATCGGTCCAGCGGCTTGATTGCAGTCATTTTCGCTGGCGTACAAACATTTTTACACAGTTTAAATTTTGTTTCTGTTTTGTTTGGATACAACGAATTACAAAAAAAAAGATTTTTTTAAATCCCAAAATTTTGACAAACCAATCCATTGGCTGAGGTAAATCATAATTGGTTCAATGGTAATGGACAGCAAAATTCTCTTGTCGATAAAGCTGATAACCTGTGAAGCTTTTAAAGAAGTCGATACATGTTGTGTATATACATTTGTATCATATAGAGGTTTAACTTCTAATATTCATCTGAAAATATTTTATTTTGAAATGCGCAAAGTGTTTTTTTCCATTAATGTAAATAAAGATTTTATAATAATTATTCTAACCAACGTGTTGCTGATGAAAAAAAAATTAATGACGGGAAGCATTAATTGTAACTATTAGACTGCCAATAGCTATATCAGCAAGGAAAATAAACAACACAATAAACAATATGTAACCTAACTTTCCTTTCTTGACTGACGCCGGATGTAAAATTATAAAATAATATTAACCAGTGTTTTTGTAAGACCCTGACATGCACATTTTTTTTTTTTTTAAATTAAACTTCCATTCTGGTATGTATATGTCGTAATCAAAATAACACAAAGATCAAAGTGTGAACTAAAACTATTTATTGCAATGACTCATTAGACATAAAATGAAAAAAAAATGACAAAATTTAAAATTGGATTTAAAATTCTAAAATTTCTTTTTCTTTCTAATTTTTTTTAAAGTGTAGATTAATCAGGGTTTGTTACCGTTACCGAGACGCACTATAAAATGTCAATTTCAATAAGTTAATAAATTTACAACAGCAAGGAACAGAAAACTCGTAATAAAATCACAAAAACGTTAATTAATGTTGAGATGTTACATGATAAGTCAAAGTTCTTTTTAGAATGTTTACAATTAAGACGTCAACACGATCTTAAACGATAATGATCTATTTCTTAATATAACAATTGTTTACAATGTATTAGCTTTATAAAAATTGCAAGCATTGAAAATCTCTGAACTGTGATCAATTTGGTTTTTCATAGCTTTTATATACGGCATTGAAAATTATATTATTTCTTTTTTCTTGATTCAAGTTTATTAGTTCTGCTGTTAGGACCTCTTATGAACTGTATCGTGACTATTGGTTATCAGTCATATATAGTTATGTAGGAAAATTCAATAAACATTTTTTTATCAAAATTACACGGAGACAATCTGATGATTGAGCGATATAAAAAGACATAACGGTCGCCAAATAAATAATGTTCTAACAAAGGTCTTTAGCCTTGGCAGGGGAGAAAGCAAAATGCTTAGTTTATCATGTCGCGTGTTAATGTCTGTTGGAATTTTGAATGATTGTCTTATCAGTTTATCATAGTAAGAAGGCTATGTCAGACAACGCAAAAAGGGCATAGAGAAAATGCTGCCAAAATATCTCTTTTGCAATTCGTTAAACAGTAAAAGATTACTTAATCCATGGGAATCTTTTTAATATACATATCTTTTTATTCATACAATGGCTGTATTAATAAGACTAAATAGAGTATACTGAGTTTTTCTTTAATGTATTATTTAATAATTTAAAAGCAACACAATGATAGAAATGTGTTGGGACAGTATCTTCCTTGCACCATTGTTGTCATTGTAAACTGTTTCTAAAGATATGCTACCTTTGATGTTGAAATTATTTTGTTATCTTTTGTATAAAAATTTATTCTTATTAAAAATACATATAAGCTAAAAGTCAAATGTAATTCGAATTCACTGATTTTGAGTGATTATGAATTAAATTGATGGATTGGATGACTTTCAATAAAAATCATGTTTGATATATTTATGTTGGGACTAATCATTTCATGCATGGCATGATTTCTTTACTTTAGATTCATAACTGTATTAGATAACTGAATAGACCGAAGGGGTTTGGAATTTGAATTTAATAATGACTTGTTTTCAAAGTAAATTAATGTATTAAAAATCGGAAAGTGTCATATTTAATTAGGATGTACATGTGGTCCGTTTTTTATCTATTCTGTGTATCATTTATAATATTTTTCGTTTGAAAGGCATTGATACAAAATTTTAAGATTTCTTATAAAAACTTGTTCAGTAAAATCTATATTATGATTTAACACAAATATATTTATTTGTCTTTGATGTTACTGACATTTTCAGTTTACCGTTATTTTTACCATTTCAATACTTATATAGTTTACATTTTTTTTATAATGAATTCATACATTTTGTATCTTTTAACTTACGAAAACTTACTAGTATTATGCTGTTGATATGATTTCAAACAATAATTCTATTACTTATCACTGTTTTTATGTGCTATTTTTCCTGTTTCTGTCCCTTTTATTATATCTATTATATTATATTGCTGAATAAAGTAAACATGCAATGATTTTTATCAAATTACTAATTCAAATAGGAGCTCTGTCCTTTAAGCATCATTTCGCATATTTAGAACAACATTTATTATATTTATTATATTATGTTATATTATATTATGTTATGTTAAATTACATTATATTATATTATATTATATTATATTATATTATATTATATTATATTATATTATATTATATTATATTATATCATATCATATCATATCATATCATATCATATCATATAATATTACATGTATATTATATTATATTATATTATATTATATTATATTATATTATATTATATTATATTATATTATATTATATTATATTATATTATATTATATTATATCATATCATATTATATTTTATTATATGATATCATATTATATTAAATTGTTTATTCAAAATCTAATCTAAGTATTATTCTTATTAATATATTATCATTTTTGAAATTCATTTTATTATCCATTAAAAATTGTAATTGCTTTACAAAATTACCGCTTAGGACATTTCTTGCTTGAAAGTTTGTAATTTCAAACTATGAATAAAATAAAGCATGGTTATAAAAATCTGTACAAACAAAGTTCATATCAATATACACAGTGCTTCAGAGGAATAAAGTTGTAAAAACGAAACTCAAAACTGACGCTTTGTTTTGTAAATGTCACAGTTATTCCTTTCAAAAGGAAACTGTAAATATCACAGTTATTTCGTTTGAAACCAGAGGCTGGTCAATTGAAAATTATTTGATGTGCACTTACGTATAACTTTACGGCTGAAATATAGATTTATGTGAATCATTAAGCATAAAAAATACTGATGTTTTGACAGAAGTAATAGTCTTGAAATTCCAGAATTTCTGTGATTGAAAAAAATCAGCAACATACAATACATATAAATTTTGAAAAACAGAATAATATAGAAACAGAAAAATATTTTGACTTTCTGGGTTTCTCATATAATACACATGAAAGATTGATTTTTTAAATCGGATTAATAGTCTAAATTTATTTAAAAAATATAAATGTTGTTGTTTGTAAAATGTAGAACATGTGCGTTAAACACTACTATTTTTACCAACCATTTTCAGTCCGAAATTTAGTAAATCGACTATTTGCAATTAGAGATAAATTAATTGGTAATTTTGCCTTATTTCAGAGTAAGCATAATTTGGTATGATTTTGAAAATTCCATTGAAAATGGAAAATCAATTTTCACCTGTATTTTAAACCATACAAAATGAGCTAAATGATTAGTTTCCCTTTAATTTTCAAATTATAATAATTTTAAATACCTAGTCTAGTCTTATTATGAAATTAAAGGAAATTAGCTTGACAGCTGTATTTAAGAAGGGCTTGCTTTTTATGTTATACATTTAGTGAAAGTTTGAATTAAATATTACAACCGTTTATTCGGATTTATATATCTAAGTCAATGTTTTGAGAATTATTAATATAGCATTAGGATAAAATTGTATATTTTAAGCTAAAATGGAGTTAAAGTTTTTACATGGATTTGTGGAAAGAATTTGACTTTAAAATGTTTATATTAAGGATTTAAAATAACATTTTAATTTTTCTTATACATTTGATGTAAGTTTGTAATACATATTTTATAGAATTACGGATACTTTTTTCTTTTTTGTACATGGAAACTCCCCTGATTAAGGTTTGGTTATTAACATTCATATAATTGTTTTGTAGGAAGAATACACTCTTCCTAGACATCAATTTAAATACAAATTTGATTTGTTATAAGTTTATGTACGTGTCTAGCAAAATAAATATTTATATGCTTTTGAATTTTTTATTGTGTAATATATGTTCATGTTTAGCAACCTGTAAATTTTTTATCAAAAATACTTGTTTAGTTTTGCTGTGCCTTATGTGCACTTTCCGGAAATAATCCCTCATTAGTGACACTAGGGACCTAAAAAGTTTGTAATAAAGGGGTAGTTTCGCTAAAAACTTACATATATTTAAACCTTAAAAATTTTATTTCTTATTTTTTTCTTTTAAAGTCTACAGGCTTTGTGTTATCTTAAGATGTATTTCGTTATCCGAGCAATTACATGACTTATAAGTTTGAGTTTAAAAAAGTGTTTTTGTAATACTTATTATTAATATAAGGAACCAGTATTTTTTTCAGATTTTTCTTTCTTTTTTTCCAAATTGAAATTAAATTAAAAAGTCACAATACTTTATGAATTATATGAAATCGAATTTTTAGAGTACGCAGTTGTAGTGGTTATGTAATGATACTATAATAACAACTTTGATAATAATGGTAATAAATTTTATCAATGTTTCACAAACAAATAAATATAAAGAAAAATTATTAAAACTATGCATTGAACGTAACAAAACAGACATTTATTAGAATTTAATTCTTTGTTAAATGTATCAAGGTAAGCGAAATATTTAATCGAATAAAAAAAGCATACGGACCTACATAGGGCTTTACAATATTAATTTAATATCGAAGAACAGGGCTTAGAGATAAGAACTTAAATAAAACATTCACAATTTACAAGGAATCTTGTGTAATTGAACACTATATCCTGTGATGATACAGTTATATAGAATATTTATAAGTATTCCAAAAGTAGTCAAAAACTAAACAGTTACCAATTTTGGTTATAGGGCGTTGTCTTCATACTAACTGAATCTTTGAAAAAATATCTAAGGTAGACATTTTTCCAAACTTACTTCTTTAAATGTATTAACATGATTATATTGACAGCTATCTCCTATTGTTATTATTGTTGTAAGTTATTCCATATACAAATAACTGTTTGATTTTATTTAAAAACATTTTCCACTTTAATTCCTGATAATTGAATTTGGTTTAAATAATTATATTTGGTGCTGGATGGAGTAAAACTCCCCGAGGGTATCCATAACTCAGTAGGCAGTACTTTGTTCTGTCAGAAACTGTACCATTTAGCAAAAATTTCAGTCGTCTAAAATTTGAAATTTATTTAAAACTAAGGTTTGTTCCCTCATGCAAAGTATCCCTTAGCTGGATTTGGATTTATATAATTTTGGAAACTTTTGATTCATTATTTTCAACTGTTTGGCTTATGTTTTATTGATCCATTAAACTTTTCAGGTCTTAGTGTCACTGATGAGGAATGAATTTCCGAAATGTGCACATCTGGCACATCAAAATTAACTGGTATTTGTGTTATATATTTACTACCTCTGAGCGGGTACCGCTGCTGGAGGAGTAAAACTCCCCGAGGGCATTCATTACTAAGCATGCAAAGCATTCCTTAGCTGGATTGGGATTTATATAATTTTGGAACTTTTGATTCACTATTTTCAACTTTTTGGCTTATGTTTTTTATCTATCAAACTTTTAATCAAATTAAAAATAAATAAAAAACAAGTAATATATATATATATATATATATAGAGAGAGAGAGAGAGAGAGAGAGAGAGAGAGAGAGAGAGAGAGAGAGAGAGAGACAAGTCAATAGTTTATACTAACTAAACTGTTTGTTGAAATTCAAACTCTTATTTCTTGACTACAGAACAAGAAAGCTACAGACTAGTTATTAATGCCTTGACAAACCCTTTTACCTGTATTTGAAAAAAAAATAATGGTGGCTTCAAAATTTGTGTATTTTCTTATGGTGGCTTCAGAGCTTATATTATACTCGTGGGACCATGTATTTTTCTTTTGAGAATATAATTTGACCTCTGACTTTCATAAAGAAACTCTTAAGATTTTGAATAAAGTTGATCTTACCCCTATTTAGACCATGTAAATCATTGACAATTTCTGTTGGTTCACTATGTTCATATATAGTTCATATATATTCATATATATGGTTCATATATATATATATATATATATATATATATATATATATATATATATATATATATATATATATATATAGTTAATTTTGTAGTACTGTATTTAACGCGTAATATATCTCTCCGATCACATTATCCTTTATTATAGAAATATTTGAAAACAGAACTTCAAGGGAGAAATAGAAAATTAAAAAACTTGATCTTGGTATCAGCCAAAGTGAAATATATATTATAAAAATAAAACAGCCAAGCAAGACAAAGAAAACACATATTTGAACAAAGAAAAACCAAGACTTTTAAATGGCAAAGTAGTCAATGTCTATTGGAAATATTTAAGGCGCTTATCAATTCTAATTATTCCACGTTAAACTGTAAACGTTATTTAACAAATAATGAACACACAGCCATTACATGTAAATCTTATCCTTTTTTTCAACATACTTCAGGTTAAGATTTTTAAAGGCTACAAACTATCGCCCCATGTCAATGATTATTTTTACCTCTATTGCGTTTGTTTTCGAAGCTTTGTTAGACTTTTTTATGTTGACAAAATATTATACTATCATCAACATATGTGTTTTACCTTTTTTTCAGAACATATTTAAAGTTCAATGAATTTTTAAAGGCTTCACGGTCTATGTCAATGATTTTTATACCTTTATCGCGTTCGTTCTGGTGACCAACCGACGGAGGATTTCATCGGTTATGTACTAGCTTCCTCCAATTAGCAGCTTAACATCAAGTGAGTTTTTGTAGCCTTTCAGCAGTTTCTCGAACATAGTTCAGGAAACACAAAACAAAAATATGTTTTGTTAGATTTTTTTAAGTTGAAAAAATATTATAATGAAGAAAAGTACTGTGATTCTAGTAAATCAAGAAACATTGGATTTTGTTTGAACAAGTCCTACTGACAACCTAACTATATTTGTAAAACATTAAATTTGGTCTTCACTGATTGAAAGAGTTACTGCATGGAACCTGTTAGCAGTATAAAGCTTTATAGTTGGTAGATAATTAGTAGTGATGTTGTTTAACATAGGTTTTTAGCTTATTAATTTATATTAATCCCTAAAGTATTGTTTTTTATCTTCCTTATACCCACACCAACTCATGGTTACTTTAAAAAGTGCTAGCTTACGAGGTCAGCATGTTGGAAACAACCAAACCATCTCCCCAGTCAGATTTTCTTGGCATCAGGTGAATCGGTCGATGATCTGTTCTTTTAATGCCGAGTGCAGGGCGAAGAAGCAGCCAGGGTTAAAACTCTAACTAATGTTCGGTCTCAAGGAGGAAGTTTTACCACTGAGCGACCGAAGAAGTAAAGAGTTATGCCCGGAATCTATTGCAAGTAAGGAACGTCAGTGTTGTGAATTTTTTCACGTGCCTATGTTTTATAACGTGCTCCAAATTGGATGCAAATTATTTATTTGCTTATCTATAATTTTGGTTTCATTGTTATATGAGTCTGATTTAACTACGGATTACACAATGTATGTAACTTTAGCTGTGACGTACATAAAAAAAGAATGAAAAAACAACTAACTGACTGTCTTACTAAAGGCCAGAGACTAAAAAAATATTTTTTTCCAATTGAAAATTTTATTTATAAATAAAAGAAGGAAAGAAAAAAGCAAAAGGAAAAAAATATTAAAACTTTTTCTTAGTCTATATTGTATTGCAACACAATTTACATTCATCCGTTTTGTAATCATTTCATTATCTGTAACAAATCTAAGAACAACCAAGCCAAGTGCTTTCTGATCTACTGGGATCATTTTAACAATTTGACAAACGCTAAAACATAAATTTTTGTTTTAATTTGAAAGCGTATATTTTCTTATCATACATGCAGATTTTTAAAGAATTTTAAAAAACCAAAACAAAACAAAGGCAAAAACGCAAGGAAAGACTTGAAATTTAAAAAAAGTAATTTCTTTTGAAAGATTACAATGTATTGCCGGCGACTTTTTTATGATTGATAACAGTCATTGTTTCATGTGGTTTCTGCATTTTATAAACACGAGTTTGGAAATAAAGTTTTTAAACACGGCACTGTTTCAGCAACACCTTCAATCTTACTTACTGAAAACATGAAATGTCCTGGTGATGTGTAAAAGGAATCTTGCTGCATACAAAGTTTGGGGTGTACAATTATGTCCGATACACATCGAAACAAACGGAGACTACCCTTGCGGCGACACGTGACCAGCACGCGCTTTTAAACAACCCTGCAGAGTTTTAACAATTATGGTAATTATGGAATACTAAATATGCAGGTAAAGTGCTTGAAGCTCTTTGTTGCCAATTAATTCTTTTTTATGATTTATAAAAGAAATTCCCAACAGTTTTATTTGAAAACGACAGTATGCAGATTTTTACTTATACAGCGGGTGTTTTCTGACAAACACCCTTTTGAATAATATAATAATTCACCAAAACGCTTTCATTGACAAGATTTATAATGTAAAGGAAACGATTTAATTCTTTTATTTGGCAGGGGCAATCCGTTTGAAAATAAAATTTGAGGATAAAAGAAACATCATTAATCATTTCTTGCACAGTTTATTGAGAACCTAACATAATTTATTGACTAGAAATGTTAGAAATGGTGTTTGTGTCAGTTATAGTATGTGATAAATCGCATCGGTATTGTTTTTGATAAATATATCCATGTATTAAGCCATGTTTGGAAAGACTAAGTTAGTATTTGTTCAATGTCATATGATTTATCCAGAATATGTAGGGTGAATCTTTCCATCAAAGTTTATTGACGTGTTCACGAAGCATTTTGGTAGGAAACAATTGCCTTTACAAAATATTTTTTAAAAAATAAACAAATAAATAAATATAATTAAAAACTTTTTAAAATAATTTTTTTTCTGTTTTAATTAATTAATTTATTTATCCTTTTAATTATTTATTTATTTTTAGAAATTTCATGAATATTCCAGACTTGATATTTAAATTGTAATTTGATTGTATTATGTCATGGGAATGTTCCAATGTTCGACAGCAGGAACATGAATTGAATTATAATAAAACTTGGATATATTTAACAGTACGACGTCGGGGATCATGTTTCGTTCTCGTATAAAGCATGACATGTATTAAATGAAGTCAACTGGACATACTATTACGAAAAGGATCGGAAGTTTTGCACGTGCGTGATCAATTAATTTTCTAAAGTATTATCTTACTGCAGACGATCAGTTTCAACTATGACCTCCTCTTGCCATTTCTTTGACCTTACAAAAACTGGTCTTTTCTTACACTTCATTACCTATTTTGGACATGACATGTCTCGAATATGTTATAATGATAAATATGACCTCGTAAGAGGTTAGTAGTTTCAGAAGGTCACGATTTCAAATTCAACACTACAGATTTATTACACTTTAAGTTACAATTGGTCAATAATGATGACTTAGAATGAGAAAAAGATTCTGTTTGATAATCAACACATTATTTAAAACTGAAAATGTCTTTTAATTTTGGACGATTTGCAGCAAAATTTGTTCAAACAAACATTTTCCACGATATGCATTTTAAAAAATAAAGCGATAATGAGCAGTTTTATGTTCGCAGACTTTATATTTACGTGTGTGTGTGTGTGTGTGTGTGTGTGTGTGTGTGTGTTTTCCTTTTCTTTAATTTTCAGTCTCCCAAATATTGACGAAAAGCATTGACGTTCATTAAAAATGTCAAGTGTTCAAGAAGTTATATTTCAGATACAATAATTTATTAAATGATTTCACTTGAACATGCAATCATTAAGTAATGACATGCAATTGAGCTCCAGCATCATATCTTCAATGTATTTACACAATGAAGCTGATATTGTTCCAAGTTCTTTTCATGCGTCTTCTAAATAAAAAAAATCAAACAAAAGCTTGATTTGATTTGATTTTTTGGGGAAATGTACAGGAAGTGTTTTCTTAGCGTACTACGTCTGCCATAACACTGGGCATCGGTTTTAAGATGTTGTTAAGGATCCGAAGCATCTGTAACAAAGAGATTTTAAAGTGGAAACAAACTCGGAAAACCTATGACACCGCCGATTACTTATATATGGTACATATACATTTACCCACACTTAAACGTAGGCCATCATACTTTATTAAATAAAAAAAATTCCTCGGTGACTAAATTTTTGCGCATGATCACATGCACTGTTCTTTGCATTGTTTACTGAAACGCCCAATTAACACTAGTCACAAGAAAAGACTAACAAATGAAAATGCGATCAAATCAAGTTTAAGAACATGCATTTTGTAATGGACAAAACAAACATAAACAGGAACGAAAAAAGTTGATAATAACATCCAATAAAAGAAAAACATACCAGTCCATGTCAAAATCACAATCCCAAAAACAAACCAAGCAAAATTTTGAAAACTGGCCAATTTATTTATACACGTGAATTTCCATCGAGGAAAGCGATACCGGGTCCTCAGAAAGAGTAAGCATCTCCTGTCTAGCTAGCTTCATCAGTCACTTGAAAAGTATAATTTGAGAATGAAAGGGACATGGAAATATGGTAAGTCGAATATATCCAGTATCAGTTTGGATCCAGTGACTTCAAAATTGACAAAAGAAAACAAATATATTAAAAACTACAGACTAAAAAGGGAAATTTTTCAAAAAGATTTGGTCTATCATCGGCAAAATTTAAAAAACTGAATATCCGTTTTAGATAAAATCAATCCACATTATAAACCTATAGTGATAGTAACAGAAGACAAATCAAATGTCAAATCTAAAACAAAAGAGAAAATTCATTTGAGGAACAGGATAATTGTTTACAACTGTAAAATTTGATCTTTAGGAATTAACTTAATTTTAATAGATGTCAACAATTACTTAAATTTTCAATAGCTAAAATACCATTTTTATTTTGCAACGCTTTTTTCCTGTAATAAGAACTGTCTAAAAATAGAAGCACTGTGGATAATTAAATTATAGAAAATAAAGACCAAATATAATTGTAATGTCTAGCAACCCACAAGACAATAAGAATTATTCATAGCCTATAATTCTTGCATCAGAGACAACTCATCTTGTATAAATTTGAGCCTTAAGAACCGCATTTGACAAACAACTCAGCTCAGAAAATCTGAATATCATATTATATAGTAATCAATTTCTCTCGGTAATTAATTTACGGCGTATTCTATAAGTTGTGTCAAATTGTCACAACCAAACGAACAGACGGGGCATTTGGTTATTTTCAACTGCCACACGCGGGTTTAAAACTCTGGACTGATTGAAAATAAAGAGACATGTCTATGGATACAACAGCCGCTTTCCACTTCATCTTGGCTTCATAACGTATAATTTTCTTGTAAATTCTAACACATTGCATAAACAAAAAGTTGGTTTATCATTGTATAAACTAATAAATCAAAACGCTATTTAACATCCTTAATGCATCAATATTCTGTCTAGTGGAAAAGAAACAAATGATTTGTCACATAGTTTCAAGTTTCTAAAGAAATATTGTATTTGTATTGCTTTTGTTGAAGTTTTCCCAGGATTTTTTATTTTATTTTATTTTTTTTATTATTGTTATTATTTTTTTCTAGTTTCTATCTGTCAAAATATGTTACATTTATAATTCTAAGAATTGTACTTTATTTAACAACTTCACCACCGAAGCCTTAAAGAAACTAGAAAATGATGAAAGTAGAGTTAAACAACTTATCAAGTTATTTAAACACCCTAACATTTTTAGTAATAGTGAATATTTCATAGGGTTGAAATAAAAAGATACATTTTTAAATCAAATAAAATTAAAAACTTAGGTTGCCTAAAATAAAAAGTCAGAAATTGGAGACGAAATGAAATAATTTTAAAAATATCAAGATATAGAAAGATTCTGAAACATGCATCTGGATTGAAAACGCACAACTTACAACATTGAATAAAATAACTGCTTAATTTTGATGCGCCATATATGCACATTTTGGAAATTCATTCCTCATCAGTGACACTAATAACCAAAACAATTGGAAGATTAAAAAAGTTAATCCAATATAATTCAAAAACATATTTACTCCGGTTTTATTTGAGATGTTCTAGTTTCCGACAGATTCAAATTTGTATTTACCAAAAATAAGTTGTTTATTATTATTATTATTATTATTATTATTATTATTATTATTATTATTATTATTATTATTATGTTTATTATTATTTTTATTATTATTATTAATGTTATTATAAATGTTATTATTATTATTAATGTTATTATTATAGTTGCTATTATTATTATTTTTATTTTGTTATTATTATTTTTATATAGTCATTTTTATTATCATAGGCGTTATTATTATTTTTATTATTATTATTATAGTCATTAATAACATTATTATTATTATTATTAATTATTATTATTATTATTAATTATGAATATTTATTATTTATTTATTGTATTATTATTATTCTTATTATTATTATTATAGTCATTATTAACATTTTTATTATTATTATTATTATTATTATTATTATTATTATTATTATTATTATTATTATTATTTGCAAATTTTGGCCACTTAGAATTCAACATGATATTTCTTCCATCCTATATAAAAATATTAAATGTGTAAAGAAGAACAAAGCACAATAGTGGATTGAAGACTAAATTTGTATCTGAAATATTGCACTTGACTGCAGTCAGTGTAAACAAAGGACCTTCACCACAAAAAAAAAAACAAAAGATAAGAAGCTACGACATGCATTTGGGGCAAAGGGAAAAGAAAAAGAAAGCACCCTGCTCTCAAATGACAATGTTATCCCGAGTGTGTAGACTAAAATATTAACCTTTTACAACTTTAACAAGAGCCAAAACTATAATAATAACAATAATAATAATAGTAATAATTTGTTTTTAAAAGTTTGCACAAATTTTTTTCTTAATATTATATTATTCATCATTTTACTTTAAAGGAAACATCTCTGAAAAGTTTGAAATTTATTGTATTTTATATCATTTTTAAACATTTTTCAAGAAAAAAAAGAATCCATATTGTATTTAAAAAATTATCTCTTCAATGTCAAAATTAATTATATCATGAAACATATTTTTATTTTAATTTTCTTTAGCATCATCTTGTTGAAAAAAATCAAGGAATGAGATCATCAAGTAAATTTTCAAAACAACACTGAAATTGGTCTCAACAAGATAAAAGTTCATATATAAATGAGTACTTAGAAACATCAATTTTCAGCAGGAAGAGATATAATTACCTCTATATTTCGTTGGATAATTTTCGCCGTTAAAATGTCGTTTCAGATGCTGAGATATCGGCAGTAATTTTCTCTGCCCCGCGGTTTCCCTAATATACCGTTAAATAGCGATTATCAATCATATAGTATAATTAGTTATAATGTTGGTAATGGCATGGTGCAGCGGTCATTATTTCTAATGTAATTCTTTACGTATCACCGGTAGCATCAAATATATATTGGTTCTATGAGATATTTGATATGCGTTTTGACGTTTTCGAATGGCTTATGTCAAACAGACTGAAAAATGGAACATATTCTTATATCTAGCTTTAAAATCTAAACCTTTAGCTAGATCGATACATAAATTATTTATTTCAAGCAAAAAGGAAATTTTGATATGCGATCTTTTTCATACCTTCAATATTGGGACGATGGTATAAATAAAAGTTTCAGATAACTCTGCACGTGCCTTATAAAATCGTTTTATTTTCTGCAATATAAATAACTCATATACCAATGCAGCTTTTAAAGGCATAAATTTTTGATTTTTTTTACAACGAAATGTTTTTATCTATTCCAAATTTATTTTTTTAAATTGTTGATAATTTAATTCTTCTTAGAATATCAATACTGGCCTTTGTAAGTACTTTTTCATGCATCAATCAAAATTCACTCAGCCATATCATAATTTTTGGTGTATAATGTCAAATAATTTTATATGTTCTTTTTCATTTATAGCCTCTTTTATATCATAAATATAATTTCTAAATAGGAAGAGCATGTGGACTATGCGTATGTTATACGGAAAATAATCGGTCTTGGTATCCGCTAAAAGATGGAAACTATTCTTTATGCAACGTTGCTCAAAATGAGTAGGAAATTAAGTACTATTGTGTATCTTGATGATATCTTAAATCTTCTCCCCTTTTCATTAATATTGACATCTATTATTCACCCGCTGACTCGAATCAATTTATCGCTCTGCAATTAAACAGTCAAAATCCTGTAAATATGTTTAAAGTAATTTTTCGTTTTCAGTACTTTTTGAAAAACAAAAGATCAAAGATATAAGTTTTTTTATTTCTTAATGAATTTAGATGTTAACATTTAAAAGTGCCTTTTTCTGGACATTTACCGAATGTGTAACATAAACCAATTAATTTTGTCTTCTCTCCAATTTTGTTAGCTTTCAAAGTTGCAATACCTACATGCTGAATATTATTATTCCCTATTTTTATTGATAGCTTATATTAGAAGTAGTTGTTGATTTATTGTTTTTCTGAACAAAGACTTATTTATTATTATTATTATTATCATCATCATCATCATCATCATCATCATCATCATCATTATTATTATTATTATTTTATTATTATTATCCAAAATTGAAATACATCTCTCAAATATTTCTTTTTTATTTGCTATTTTTATTGTTTGTCATCGCTTTACCAAAAATTTATTACAATATTTTTTTTATCTTTATTGTTGAATCATGATTATGGAATGCATCTCCAAAATCAATAAACCCAAAAAGAATTTAATGGCTTAAATACCCAAACAACTTTCATTGCTTAAAAATATTTATGGGCTACTTATAGGAAGTAACATTTTTAATTGGCCGTTAGCAGAACCTTAAATAGGCTATAATTGACATCTGTCTAAAATATTAAAAAAATAAATGTCTTAATAAAGATATTTATTGCATATTTTTAAAAACGATATAAAATTAACGGTTTTTTTTAAATAAAACATTTGAATATTTAGGCAACCCAAACAAATTTTTAAATTTTTATAAAGAACTTATTATATATCAAAGTTAGACAAAAATATACAAAAGTATCCATATTTAAATCTAAAAATTGTGAAAATTATATTTTATTAACATTATATAATTTTAAGACTTAAACTAAGCAATTAAATTTCGTCAATTTTCAACAATAAATATTTATTAAACTCATTTTCGACATATTTTTGTAGGACTATTATAAATAATAATTGATATTCCTGAGGTTTTATGAGTCTTAGATGAAAGTAAAGTTACCTAATTACTTTTATCAGAATATATTGCGGTACTTGTAATTGTTTTAACATGTAATAATCACAAGTTCGAGACGTGTCTGACATAGATCTTAAATATTCTTTGGGATAAAACTTCGTGGTGTTGCTTCTTATAATACTTAGGAAAGGTATTGTTTAGAATCGAATAAATATCGTTTGGGGACTTAATAATTAGATTTTCATTGATAATAAAGGTTTTGGTTTTCATTAGGGACAAAATAGAAAAATTAAATTCCTCATTCGTGATTATTAATGAGTAAATTGTTCGTTGTTCGATGGACACCATATGAAAGCAGATATGGTACGCACCATTGGGTATTATAATAAGTGTTATATGTTGTTGTGGTTGTTGTTGTTGTCGTTGTTGTTGTTGTTGTTGTTGATGATGATGTTGATGATACGTTTATCAAGAATAAAAAACACTAAATGGACAAAAATACATAAACAATAAAAGCTTATGATGTAAATAAAATTATTTCATTTCTTATATATTAAGAGTTAATAAGGACATCAATGTAGTTCCCAGCTTAATTACAGTCTACAATATAAACAAAAAACTTACTCTTTCAAGTTCGAAGAAAGATTTTCATTAAGGATAAACACTTGATATAAGATAGTAATTGTGATCGTACGCTTGTTTGAAATCAGATATACGTTATATTATTGTATTATAATGTATACATTCAGAATGGCTATATCTTAAAAGCTAATAAACAAACACAATTTTGTTAACTTTTACCATGCCTGTCCAGAGTAGGGAGTTTTTATACAGTAGAGTTTGATTTTTCTTTATCTTCTTTCATTTTAATCCATTGTTGGTTTCTTTTTTTTCTTTAATTGGTTATGGCTATAGGTAAGAATACTTTATTTCAGATTATTTCTGTTTTAGAAGTTTTCTCTTTTCATTGTTTGTTTGTTTTCTTAGTTTAGTCTTTAATTAAGAGTATTTTATTTTACATTTCATTACGATATTTTGGACTTTATTATTGTAGTTTCAAAAATTATTTGTATTTGGCTTAAATTTATAAAGTTCTTGTAGTGTGTTCTTGTAATCAAATTGTTTTTCTTACTCCTTAATCTATATTTTTATTTTTGTACTTCTGTGAGGTTTAATGTCATGCGTTGAATCATAAGTCTGGAATTTATTATTTTTGCTTTCGCAAAATCAATAAAAGAAAATTTATAAGTTAAAATATTAAAAGAGATATAATCTTTACATTATTTTATGGGCCATGGAATATGAAGTAACAATTTGATGAACTCTTAACAAAGTCTTACATAGAGAACACATTAAACATGTCAAAAATAATAATTTAGAAATATGAAAAAAATTAATGCATATCTCATATTATATAATATTCAAATAAAGAAACTAAACTAACAATTGCATGTTGATACTGTGACTATAAAAAAATACAATGTGTTAGCAACATGGCAATTTTGAAAAACAAAAATTTGTATATTCAATTATACCTTCAAAGACTTTTTGATGCATTTCAGATAAATTATCATTTCAAAATCAATACATTACACTGATTGTTTCTTTCAAAAACTAATCTATCAACATTAAGTCTTATAAGATATGTTGTGAGGGACTGAAATAAATACTTTTTTGTGGCTTTTGTTATTTTAAACTTCGTCTTAAATAGTTCTGTCATTGATAAGGAATGAATTTTCGAAATGTGTACATATAGCACATCAAAATTAAAAAGGTATTTTTCTTTAATTATTACCCCTGAGCTGGTACTTCTGCTGTTGCAGTAAAACTTCCCTAGGGTTCCCTTACCTAAGTAGGCAAAACTTTGTGCTGTCAGAAAATGTACTATGCAGCAAAATGTTTAGCTGTCATAATATTTGACACTTATTTAAAACGTTTTGTCCCCTTAGGCAAAGCATTCCTTAGCTGGATTTGGATTCATAAAATTTTGAAACTTGATTCATTGCTTTTCAAATGTTTAGTTTATCTTTTTTATCTATCGACTTTTTTTGGTCCCTAGTTAATTCCCGAAATATGTACATAAGGCAAATCAAAATTAAACAGGTATTTTGTTTAATATTTGTTCGCCAAATTGTATCAAACAATCCTCAACAGAAAAAAGGGTCAGTTTTACTCTTTTTTTCAATAGTTGATGTGTGGGTAAGCAAATCATCATTTGTATTTTGAAAAACCTATGTTTTTCATTTTTAATTTATATTTGTTTATATTTAAATTCAAACAATTGATGTTAGTCTGTTGTTCTGAAACACACACAAATAAATAAATCAATCAATAAAAATTAAGTAAAAGTAGTAAAAGGAAAATGTAAGTGTAAGTATTTTACTCACATATAAATAATAATGTTCCACATTTGACTTAAATTAAAATGCATTTAAAAAGTTTATAAGTAAATAATTCAAATAAAGACTTTCCTGATCTGATCATGGTTAAATATTAAAATTATATAAAACTTCTAATAATAGATTTGTCAGTATTTTCAAGCTTAAAATGTTCTTGATTTTTTCGGTTGTCTTAGAGGCCAAATCATTTCTTTGGTTTTCTATGGTATGATATACATGTAGCTGAATTCTACACCAATCTGAATAAAAGTTATGTTGACTTTATTTCTCGACATTAACGAATGTGTGATGAAAAAATTAATGTATGTATTGGATCAATTTTTAAATATTCGATTAACTTTCAAGCATCATGACTTGTGTGTCGATACAAAGCTGAAAATTCTGAAATATGTTTATCATTTAATTTATGATATTTCTTTATAAAACAAGGGGTTGTTTACTTCAAAATTAGCTGCATGATAGACTTTAAAATGACCGATTAATTAACAAATCATAGTCACGAAACCAAACCGAAAAGAGGGTTTTTTATAATTCTAATTCTAATGCAAAGTATTCCTTAGCTGGATTTGGATTCATCACTTTTGCTCAGTTTTATATATATATTTACTTTTTTTTTTTTTTTTTTTTTTTGGGGGGGGGGGGGGTAGGGAGATTGTGGTTTAGATATGGACTGGTATGTTTATGTTTATTTTGAACTTTCAATTCATTAATTTTCATATGTTTCGCCTATCTTTATCTATCAATTTTTTTCAGCCTCTTGTATCACTAATGAGAATTAAATCACCGATATGTGCAAATATAGCAAAACAAAATTAAACAGGTATTTCTGTAAAATATTTATCAAATTGTTTAAGACTTATAGCTATTTCTCTGGTTAATCAAGCATAAAAGACTTGAAACGTAATTCAATGCAAATTATTCTTGCGGGTTTTATTATAAATTTATCTGATTGATTATGTTGGTTTTTTTCATATTTGTATGTGGCTACATTGCAAAAATTGACTCCTTATTTTCTATTTTTTTTTTTTTTCATCACAATATGACTCGAGGAAAATAAAAAATGTGGACTCTGTGTGTTTTTATGCAAACCCAATACATCCAATGGAATTAATATCCACTTTGATAAAAATGTTCAAATATTTTTAGGTTGTAAAAGGTTTTATAGGGTACAAATAATAACATAACAATTCTTATTACCTGTTAGCAAAATCTTAAATGATGTATATTTAGCACCTGTCCTTAAAATTGAACTATAAATGTCTTCATATTAAATGTTAAAACACATTTTGAAATATGCTATAAAACGTTATTTTATAATTAGAAAATATGTATAAAACATTTCATATAAAAACATTGTAAAACAAATGCTTCTAACATTTTCCAAAGGATTTAAATAAAATTTTTGCATTTTTTTCTTCCAGAATTTGTCTTTGGTATTTTTCAATGTTTTGTTAAATTTTATTAGTAAACTAAAAAAGTAAAATTAGACCAATCCTTTTGTTTAATTATGATTTTGATATAGATAAACTTCTTGCACATGTAAGAATCACATAATTCAAGTGAAATGGGACTGACTTTAATTCCTGACATTTATGGGAGCCTGATAACATTGGTTGAAGGTATACTATATATATCAGATGTATTAAAATTCACTAAATCCGTCTACAGTTGTTTTGTATAGTATGAGTTATTGTTGGGTAAAATAAGTTATTGTCATTGGTAGAACACACGATATTATAATTACTGTACATTTATGTCAGTAAAGGCCTACATCAACGATAACACACAACAAATACCTTCTATAGAAAAAACAAATGCTATAGAGTAAAAAGCCACTGGAAATTCTTTAAATATCATCTATTGGAACATTGATGTGAAATAGATAGATAGATAAATAAATAAATAAATAAATAAATAAATAAATAAATAAATAATAGATCGATAGATAGATAAATAAATAAATAAATAAATAAATAAATAAATAAACAAAATATTAAAAATATCTGCATCAACTATATAACAAAGCAAACATCTGAAGGATGTCAATTTATCTGAACGTTGCATGGTTATAGAATCCAAACACAAACATACCAGTTTGCTTTTTAATCGTAGACCCAAACTCAAGAATTTGCAAATTCTGGAAAGTGGATCGAAAAGTGGATCGGAAGCTTCGGATGTATTAACTTTAACAAGATCCGACTGCTTTAAAAACCTACAAAAGACATTTGGTCAAAAATATGTTTTCAGCATTAAAAACGGTCTGAAAAACTCTTGTTTGAACAGAATACATAAAAATACTCGATGTTTAAATTAGAAATATTGAACCATTGCGAAAAGTTGTCAATTACTTTTCAGAAACCAAAAGAGTGTCCAAAATTCAATCTATTGTCTAATTAACAGATAGAAATCAATCGTTTTATGTTCTTGTCAATTTTGAAACAATTAGAAATATTTTTTAGTATAACAAAAATGCTTTATTGTCTTATTTTTATATTTGCTTATGAATATTTTGCAACACTAATGACTGCAGAAGAAATATTGCATCTTAAAGTGGCAATATACAGGATAGCTCAAAACAAAGAACTTGCTAAAACCTAGTATTACTGATACGATTGGAAAGAAACATGAATATCATTGACTATTGTATAAATAATTATACTGTAGTTTTAATATAGCCACAGTATGAAATAAGAATGCACTTGATAGACATATTTTAGAGTAAATTTAGTAAATTAAAATAGGGTGGGGTTAAAAAAAGTGAAATGCTGAGAGAGTTTCTTTATAAATCTACATCCCCATTATACGGGTACAAAATGTACATCAGTGTGTATTTATTACTTACTGTAAAACTAAAGATTAAATTATAACATTGGGTGGTTAGTTAAAAGGTTGTTTAACGTAGCATCAGCAATTTTTCAGGTATTTGCGACAACAGCAAGGTTATGAATCTCTACAAATCTATCTAAGAACAAGTGCCCGTGAATGCTAAATGCGTGAGTGTGTATTATGGTTTTCCGGCGCATGGCGAAAGTTTGTTAAGGTGCCTAACCATGAAACTAAAGATCAACACGTGAGAAATGAGGCCAGATAAGCGCCTCTTTTTCTAGCCAGCTACATCCGCCACATGCAAAATCAGAATTAAGAATGAAAGAAACGGGGTATTGTGTGACGTCAAATAGGAAATTTATAAATTAACACCTAAACATGACAATGACAGTGCCCATAAACTGACAAACCTATATCGGGAATATTAATTAACTTGGGACCCCTACTTTGGTGGACACTTGATGTATAGATAAAAATCTCAAATGGGGATTGCATAGTGCAACTCAGAAACATTGACACACTGGTGTTTTATTTTCGACGTAAAATTGAAAATGTATTAATAATAACAAAAAAAACTTTCTGCTTGAATTTTATAAGAATTAGAGAAAAACAACAATCATGAGGCCTCTTCAAGGATTGCAATAAGTGGATCAGGTGAATAAGAAAAATCCCCTCTCTAAATGCAGCTGTTAGGTTCTCGATTAAATTGAAATATAATTGCAATAGACAAAGATATCAAATAGTTATGAAAACTATTTATTTTGGCAATAACTAAAGACACCAAAACACGACACAACAAAGGAAAGGAAAGTTAACAAAAACATAGTACAAATCGTAGTAAATTCAACGAGTTTAATAATTTGATACCATATTATTTTAATCTTGTATTCTAGATGCCCCTCAATAAAACTTTAAGCTTTTATACACTTGAAGACATATTTTAAGCAGAGGTATCAGATATGTTTTAAAGAAGGGTGCATGTTATCATTGAGCAATAAAATATGGGTTGGAAACCTAACATTCAGATAGAGTCACTGATACGCTTGTAACATCTATGTCTCTTAAGAGATTTGTAATTCAAATTTGAATATCATCTGTTTCAATTTTAATGTCTAAAATTTTAACCAGATAACATTGTCAAGATCTTTATAACGCTTCACCTGATATCCCATTCTATTGTCATATATCATAATATATGTCATCCATACTTTGTAAACTATGCGATATTCATATTTATTAGCTCGATTTCAGGTCTATAAATGAGATATTAACTGCTATAAGATTCACATTTTGTAACATAAAACATCAGCTGTTTGGTCAAACCCTAATCTACACAATGTCTGGATCATATATCACTATCCCGTTGGAAATTAACACCAAATTTGTGTGGCATTTTTATATATTTTTTCTACCGTAAAATTTAAACCATTTGGAAATCTGTAAGATAACAACAAGAATTTGGCTTTTTTAACATGTGCGAGTTTTGTTTTAATTTTGTTATAAACAAATATTTGTCCTAAGTTATCCGAAAAATAACAATAAAGCAGAACAAGGATTTCCGAACATTTAATCAGTAAAAGAAATTCATTAAAAATTAAACAACAAACGCCCGACTTTTAATTAACATCAAAAATGATATGAAATTGATATTTAATAGGCTCAAAAGCGCGCCTACGGATCACAGCGTCTCTCTTGCAAAGTTGTGAATCCCTTGGATAGAGTGATTTCATACTGATCAACAATATTGTGTTGACGGCCATAAAACTTTTAAGGGTCTTGGTCAGCCTAGGCTTGCAATTTAATTGTAAGCAGCTTGCTTTCTTTGTATAAAGTCACCGTAGTGGGAACAAGCTCTACCATGTGAAACATATACACTTATACACTTGAGAAGGAGAAATTGAAGTCATCACTTTATTTGTATAAATCTTTTGTTGGTATAGTTATTGATATATATGTCCAAAAATGAAGCCGAACATGGAGAATTAGTTTTATCTTTCATTTCAATTTCATTAGGATAGATTGCATTTCCATATTCTCTAAATTTGGTATTATCAAGAGATAGAACAACATCTATATATCTATATGTTGAGTTGAATGATTTAGCGACAGTATTCTCTCCAGATTTGACAAGGTTTTGCAAAAAATAAAAATTTTATTTCTGCTGTATCTAAAACACACATTTTGCTATATCAAAAAAGTACTTCTTACTTGGGTACCGCTGTGGTGATCACAGTACGCCACATGTAAAAAAAATATTCTTGCTAAATAAAAAATTACTTCTTGCTATATATCTTTAAAAAATCTTTATATATAATAAAATACATTTTGCTTTATATCTAAACTATACATCTTGATACATATCTAACACATACATGTTGCTTTATCTAAATATCCATCTTCGTATATATATATATATATATATATATATATATATATATATATATATATATATATATATATATATATATATATATATATTTGTGTGTGTGTGAATTTTTCAAAAAAACTGATATTAATCTAATATCATACATCTTGCTTCATATTTTGATATATACATTTTGCTATCTTTAAATATATATAATTTACTCCAGGCATTCCCAAACTGTATTAATACTGACACTGGTGGCGAAAAAACCATTACCTCTCTCTCTCTCTCTCTCTCTCTCTCTCTCTCTCTCTCTCTCTCTCTCTCTCTCTCTCTATATATATATATATATATATGCAATTTGGTGTTGTTTGACCCCAGAATTATTTTTATTTTATGATATCTTAACCCTTGTAAGTGTATATTTTTGTCGACTTCACTTCAAGTGTTTTCAAACAAGATGTAAAATATTGAAGATTGTGGAATAATCTCTAATAAAATCTCAGCGTGACTTTATTAATTTTCTGAAGAAAAATCATATTGGCATAAAAATTTTAATTTATGATATCAACACGTGAAATTAGTCATAATGATAGAAACGCATGAGGCCGTTCATCATTTTTGTTCGTTAATTTGTAGAAAAATGCTTTAATGATTAATAATCATTATTCATACCTGTGTAAAAGAGCGTCGCTCAAAAATCTGATAGGTGAAAAAATTGATAAGAAATTAACCAATTAAGCAGTAAAGAAAACAATTTTTTTTTTAATTTTTCTGATCAAACTATTCACGCTTAATGTCTCTGACCGCATTTGTTATACTTCGCGTGCCGCTGCCACGAGCCATTCTAAGCATGTATATAATGTTTAAACAAACGGTTGCCTTATCATTCAGCAACACTTTAACAATATAAGCCTTATCACGTGTTGTGAAGCCCCCTGATATATATTCATGCTTTTGATTAACAAAAAGTGTTAAATTTGGTTAGGCCGGACTTATGTTTCAGTAAAAGTCTGACGGCGTAAAGAACGGATGCTGAAACAAAAGGCTAACCTATTTTACAGATCGAAGAAAAAGATTAAGCGAAACGACAGGAAAACGTTTTATTGGTTGTCAGAGCTGAAAGGAAGTTCGCTTAAAACTAGGCGTAATTATAAAACTATAAATTTACATCGTACATTGTAGCTTCTGTTTCAGGTATTGAATATTCAATTTTTTTTTTTAAAAAAATGCTTTTCTCTTTTAAACAAAAAGCATTCTTTTCAAAATAAAATACTCGCCGCCATTGCGGTTTTAAAGACTAACGTGTTTACAGTTATACTTGAAAGTTATGCAAACTTTTATATTTTTTCTTTGAAATTTAAAGGATTAACACATTTTGCAATTTAAATTCCAAATTGTATATTTCACTCGAAATTAATAATTGCCAATTTGTAACAGACAAGGATTTAATTTGAAAAAACGACCAATTTGAATGTCATCTTTAAAAACAATTAGAAAAAGTTTATCACACCCTTTTGAAGAAAAGGAAGTTGAATACAAAAACATATGGCGACAATAAAATTATAACTTCTGATTCATCCACGCGACATTTGGCGTACTTAATTCAAAACCGCTCACAGATATATCTAACACTGATTTTGTTTTTTGGAAGTCTGACTGTACAAAGGTTAAAAATTAAAAATTTCTTTTGACATTGTCAATAAATCAATTATTAAAGATTGCAATCCAGTTTTTTAAAAAACGCACAAATTTTTATGGTTTTTGTTTTCTTTTCACAAATATTACTCATAATCGAATTGAAAAAATTTAAAGCCTTTTCAATAGATTTTAAAAATTGATAATATTTATACCTTTATCATTAAGAGATATCGTTTTAATTTTCTTTTTTGTTAGAAAGTGACAGAAATTCACCCACGCGTTGGTAAAAAAGTCTACCTGACTGGAAAAAACTTAAGATCTCTATGAAGCATATTTTTGACACTTTTGTCATTGTATCGCACTTAAAAATCAAATTAATTTGTTATCGCTCAGACAACCTGATGTAATGTCGTAAAATGCAATGTCATCCTTAAAACGGTGTCATAATAAGTGAATTGTTCGAATAATAATAATAATAATAATAATAATAATAATATCCTATCAAACCTTAATGCTTTATTCAGCATTTTCTGTTAACGTAAGTCGTATATTTAATCCTAAATTTCTTACAACAGCAACAACAAACACAACTATAATTAGACAACAACAACGACAATAATAATAATAATAATAATAATAATAATAATAATAATAATAATAATATCCTATCAAACCTTAATGCTTTATTCAGCATATTCTGTTAACGTAAGTCGTATATTTTATCCTAAATTTCTTACAACAGCAACAACAAACACAACTATAATTAGACAACAACAACGACAATAATAATAATAATAATAATAATAATAATAATATCCTATTAAACCTTAATGCTTTATTCAGTATGTTCTTTTTACGTAAGTCGTATATTTAATCCTAAATTTTTAACAACAAAGACAGCAGCAACAGCAAACACAACATTCATTAGATAATAATATTTATAATAATAATAATAAATAATGATCCTAATACACCCACTGTGATATACATTTTATATTTTTTATATGTTACTCGTACTTTTATTCGCAACAATTTTTTTTTAAAAATCCCGAATTTTTTTATATGTTACTCGTATTATTATTCGCAACAAATTTTTATAAAAATCCCGAGTTTTAACAGCACTTGATTTAATGATGAATGTTGTTCTGTAATATGATTACCTGAATGCTAGATGGTTCAAAACATTTTTTATATAATTCTAACACTAAAACTTACGCAAGCCTTTTAATAAAAAAATTAGTTACAACCTTCTGGTCTTACAAAGGGTAAATAGATTCTTGACTGGGGCGTAAAACACCATTTCTCCACTCCACTCCACTCTTACAAAGGGGATATCTCATTACTATAAAACTTACATGCGACAAGAAATATGGACAGATTTTTTTCTGCATATCAACAATATGAGGGACCGACTAGTTTCAAAGGCCAGCGTTAATATCATAATGCCCTTAACTACTTAGGTTCGAATTCCAATCCGGCAATTGTAGTGCAAGAAAGTCTTTCTGTTTGCTTTGAGAAAGTCGATGGTTTTCTCTATGTATTTAGGTTTCCCTTACATCTCAGAACTGGCTCTCTTGATTTCTATGGAAAAAATCATTACTATGGTGTAAAACACCATTTCTCAACTCAACTACAAATTACACGGGAGTTGGAAAGCTTTGTGAATACTGACTTTGCCGACTTGCAATTTCAGACAGGCCGACCAGACAAAATAATCTTTCTCGTAAGCGTGAGGTAGAACAAAGGCTACTTGTTTTTATATTTTAGTCCACAATAAAATAAATAAATAAATAAATAAATAAATAAATAAATAAATAAATAAATAAATAAATATTTTCAAAAAAATCGAAAATTGTAATGATACATATTTTAACCCAGATCTTCTTGTCCTCACATTGAAATTGTTCTAACACATACATGTATATAATTAACATTAATTACATCTATTATAATGAATATAAAAAGTTGTATCGAGAAAAAATAAAAAACATAACACAAACTTATCACTGTAACACAGACAATAATTCTTCTTACTTTTAAAGAGCACTGGGAATAGGGACCATATTGTTTCCAGTTGCGACCTTAATTTTTAAAACTTCCAACGGTAGAAACTCTAAAAATTCAGTTACGTTAGTAATTCGAAACACGGGTAAAATTTAAACGTTAAAATATAACAGGTTTAGTTTTAACTTTGAAATCGAAAACAGTGAGTTTGAACTTTTAAAACTTGAGACAGTTGTTGCTCTTAAATTTTGAAATCTAGGCCTCTGAGTTCCGAGACGTTGAGTTTTAACTTTAAAATCGGAAGGTGTACGGATTGCATTGCCGACGTGACGTTATATGTAAATGCCCACTTTGACGGCGTGGTTGAACTGTAGCCAAGTTACTAAAAGGGTCTTCAAAAAGGCCTTGATTGCTCTTCGATGACAGCTAAATGCCATTACTTAAGAAAATCTTTTGCCCATTTTGTAACAGCTATGGCATTCGTAACAAGGAACAATATGTTATCCTTCTCAAAGGGTAATAAAGTTTAACATAAATACTTTTAGTTTTGATATACATGTATTCAGCTGTTCTGAGCTTGCACTGGATAAAAAAGTCAAATATTGTTCATGAGTAACTTATTTATTTTTCGCACTTTAGATGTAATAAATCGACTTTTAATGTCAATTTTCAAATCGCACTAATACCATTATATTAATATTATCAATAAATACATTTTTTTTTTTTTTTTTTTTTGGGGGGGGGGTGGGGGTCCGGAGAGGACTTTCTCCTTTAAAAGATAAAAATCTCTACTTAATATAACAGTTTGTATAATTTAAAAAACGAAAAATATTATTGACCTTTTAAGATTTACAATGATGGACTTTTTTAAGATATATTATGATATCTTTATTAAATATTGAGCCGCTTCATAGATGACTCAATTTGTTGTAATAAAAAATACAATTTTCCCATTTTATGTACATCAAAATATTCTTATATAGCTGAACTTTAAGTGATTTGGTCATCTTTCCGTTTTATACCTTTTTTCAACAAAATGAGGAAAAAATCTACAAATTGTAATTTAGAAGGAAAAATAAAATATGACGCTTCACTGAACTGTATCAGAAATACCATTGCTTCTGAATCTCCTACCTTTAATTGACACATCAAAGACAAGACGAGATTTTTATCAGAACCCATTTGAAAAAAATCATTTTCTGTATTCTTGTAAAAAAAATCACTTTTTCTTTGCATGTGCAGATGAAATTTAATTTATTTTCACTTAAACATTTATCTGTTTGTCACATTAATAGTTCATTAGATTGTGTTTGTAAAACACTTTTCTAAAAAGATGGGATGAAGACTTTGAAAAATTCCTACTATCCAATTTGATCACTGATAAGGATTTTATTTTTATTTTTTCATTTATTTTCCATCAAAAAAAATCTTCTCAGATCCGCTTGCAAAACGATTAGATGTTAATTTTCTTTTCATTTACATTCAATCTCCGATTTTGTTAGAACGTTTAAGATGCATTTGATAACTGATAAAATATTTTATTTTTTTCCATTTAAGCTTTCTAAGATGCTGAATTAAAGATCTGTTATCAAAATTTAATTTTTTTTCTGTTTTAAATCTATTTAATAAAAAATAAATTTTGAACAGCATGTTTGACCAAAAACGCAACAGATGACGTTGTTAGTTAACCATTTCATATTCTTTTCAGTCTTTTGTTTTAAATCAAATGAAATTAAGTTTAAATGAGTAGATTTTGAAGAAGATAAAATGGTTTTTAAAAATTAAAATCATTGTTATCCATATGTCTGATTTTCAAAGAAGAAAGCAAATGTCCTTCATAAACCTTTTTAACACATCAAAACAGAGGCTTGTTGAAGTTCGGTGGTTTTCTTCGGGTATTCTGGTTTCCTCTACTATACAGGAACTGACCGTCTTGGTATAAAGTTATAGAATCTCGATTTAGACGATTTAAACACGATAAAATTAATTTCAAAGATTGTACTAACATAAACAAATATCCTTGTTTAAATCAAAACAAACAAAACAAAAAAAAAAAAAAACAAACAAAACAAAATAAAAAACAAAAAACAAAACAAAAAAAAAAAAACAATCGATTTTAATTTGAAATTGCTATAATGGACAGTAAACTGCAGACGAAAAACACTTACTTGGTTACGGCTATCGCAACTAAGAACACACACACACACACACATACACACACACACACACACACACACACACACACACACACATATATATATATATATATATATATATATATATATATATATATATATATATCACACATATCAAATTGACGAAAGAAGCGGTCAAACAAATCAAACAAATATCTGAATCACTAAGTATTAATCTCCATACAGACACTAAAGTTAATGTTCAGTGGTGTGGTTAAAATATAAATGGTGACTCCAACTCCCCCATTTTGCAACCAGAGATAACTCTACAAACATATTCAAAAATTAAGGAATAAGTTATATTTCATCAAACTAAATATAACATATTTCCTTATATATATATATATATATATATATATATATATATATATATATATATATATATATATATATATATATATATATATATATATATATATATATATATAACGGGTGTTTCTGTGTGTCTACATATAATAGAATGTCTTTCGTTTCCATTTGGTATTAGTTCGTGTATACCTTTTTTACAAAAAAAAAAAAAAAAAAAAAAAAAAAAAAAACAAGAACAAAAACAAAAAGACAAAAAAAACAAAAAAACCACACTTGTCTGAAATCATCAGTAAGAGATTGTTCACAGGTAATGACTGTTGTAAATAGTTACAGATTAATTTCAACTTGTTTTGTACACCCGTGTATACGTCAATGTTTTATGCAGTTGTCCGTCTGTATGCCTGTGTTTCCGTCTGTCTGTTGTATGTTACATTTTTCCTGCTTCCCCATAATTCCTGAAAAATATAAAGATTTTAATGAAACAATCGAGGATGTTCAGAGGGTAATGCATAGAGGACAAAGTAGAAGTTCAATTCAAAACATGAAAATAATAAAATTACCGTTAACCTTATTGTTTCGTAACTGTTGACTAGTGTTGAGTATTTTAAAGACATTTTCTTTGAATTTTTATGAATAAAACAAACCAGTCCATGTTCAAAAAAGTAAACGCTTTGAAAATTAACCAATGCAGCTACAAACGTAAACCTCCATTGAGGAAATGAGCCCGGGTGCATCGGAAGGGTAAGCCCCTCCTATCTAGCTTACTACACCCGGCACGTGCAAAATTAAATTTGAGAATGAAAGGAACATGAAACAATGAGACACCAGATATTTCCAGTATCACTTTGGATACAGCGACTTCATACTTATATACAGCATTAAGATGACGCCCATAAAACTTTTAAGGACTTTGTTTAGCCTAGACATGCAATATCCCTGAGTCAACATTTAAACTCTAAGCAGCTGGCTTTGTAGTAATGTTGGGTAATTTTGTAAAGGTCATTCCCAAATTTAAGTAGCGATATTAGTGAATTAATCGTGTTATTGCCTGCCCATGTGAAACTCATTGCGTGTTCACGCGAAAGCTACCGCGTGCTTGTAAAATTTATCGCGAGCGCACGCCAAAATTATCACGTGCTGCTAAAGGTATTGCGTGGGTATGATAGTGTATGAGCACGCAATAATTTTTACGTGAGCACACGGTAGCTTTCGTGAACACGCAATAAGTTTCACGTAAGCACGTATAACGTTTTACGCAAGCACGCAAAAACTCACGTGCGAACGCAATAATTTTCACGTGACCACGTGTTCGCTTTTGCATGAGCAGGCAATAGCTTTCGCGCAATCACGCGGTATTCAACGTGTCACCTCTGTGTCGCCGTACTAAACAAACAACAGTGAAAAGTTATACATCTGAAAGTTTTAGTACTCTTTTCATTCAACAAATCTATCCGGAATTGACGTTACAGCCAAGTGGCTTATTGAGCAAAACTGTAATTGGTGGTGCAATCAATGAATAAATGCATTAACCCGGGACTTATTTTATAGTTCTATAGTCAGCAGTATCAGTGAACAATGAATAGGGTTCAGTGGTCTATATGAGCTACCCCGGAATTGTTGTCTCAGTCAGTGATCTTACTGAAAAAAAACAGGATAGTTAGTAATGTTGGAAGTAATAGTGCACACGGAATTTTTTTGTCTGTTCTCTTTTGACATGTTGATGTTAAAGATGATAATAATATTGCGTTGATGATGATGGTAATGATGATGATGATGATGATGATGATGATGATGATGTTAATGTTGTTGTTGTTGATGATGATGATGATTGTTGTTGTTGTTGTTGATAATGATGATGATGATGATGATGATGATGATGATGATGATGATGATGATGATGGGCTTGTTGTTGTTGTTGTTGTTGTTGTTACTGCTGCTGATTTTATTGATATTTGGAAAAAAATGGAAAACTGCATAAAGTCAAATGGTTTATGTTGCTGAACGAGAGACGATGTGGTCAAAGGTGTTGCAGACAGTTTTTTTTTTTATTTTTTAAGTATATATCTATAGTTAAAAAGATAAAAAATGCGGGAAGTAGGTGCTGGCGACAGAGCACAATAACAAAATCAAAACTAACCAAAATATTAAAACAGAAAATTCTTTGAAGACAAAACAACTCCTTTCACTCGGGTATTTAAAAGGTTTTTTTTTTCCATCTCTGATCAATACTCCGTAACGAAAGCATGCTACGCTCATTGATTTTCAATCATCAATATTCATTCTTTTATAAGATTGAACTGTTGCAGCGGTTGAGTAGGTCTCAAACAGGGTCCTTTAACTTGTTGATTGCCTGATACGCCTGTATCAATCGTCTAGATTTCTGCGGTCTTAAAACAAACGCAGTACAACATTCTTTGCACGCGACTCCTACCTTTTCTCCGTATCTCTTGTTCCGCTAATTTTCAAATAAAATTAAGTCTTTTGAATTTATGCAAAGCTAGTGATGTGCAAAGTTTCGTATTACCGTTAGGTGGCCAGCAACATTGAATAAAACATACGTTATTTATCCGCAACAATGGTTCAGTTAAGATAAGCGTAAACTAATCTATATTCAAGAGTTCAAAGTTTTAATTGACGTGAGTGCACTTTTCTGTGTGTTAAAACAATTTCCGATTCGTAATGACACTTAATAAGGCACAAAGCAATTATGTTCATAAAATCTACATCACTTCGAACGTTCCTGATACTTGTTCCGATTTCCTGAAAAACATTTGCTTAAAGAGCTGTGTCGATGAAAATATCAATTCCACACAAACATGAAAGCATTTAAGAAAAACTGTATTGTTTTTAAAAAATTAACAATGGGTTATTTGCATGACGTTTGTAATCAGGATGTCGGATATTGATGGAACTGATACTAAAATGTTTCTTGAGATAAGAATTGGTATACATTGCATTATAAGATTGCTTTTTAATCAGTTTACATTAAATCTTTGTTTTAATGTTTAAAGCGAAACACTTGGTTAGGAATTTGTCTTAATATTATTTGCGATGTTTCTGTATTTCTTATTGTCATGGGCGATGATCACTTTCCGTATCTGCTTATTTTTGCTGTGCCATACGTGCACATTTCAGAAAAATTCATCCCTCATCAGTGACACCTAGGGGCCGAAAAAATTAATAGATAAAAAAAGATAATCAAATCATTTGAAATTAATGAATCCAAAAATCCAAATTTATATGTTACCAAATCCATATGTGGAATGCTTTGCGTGAGGGAACAAAACCTAGTTTTAAATAAATTTGAAAATTAAGACGGTTGAAAATTTTGACAAGATACATTTTCTGACAGCACAAAGTACTGCCTATTGAGTTATTAATACTCTCGGGGAGTTTTACTCCACAAGCAGCGGTATCCGCTTATGTTTAGTAAATATTTAACAAGAATACCCGTTTCATTTTGCTGTGCCGTAAGTGGTACCTGTGCCACATTCGCCTTTCATCATCCAGTCACAGTCGTTTAACTCATTCTTTTATTTGAAGCACCTCACTAATGTGTTACTCGTCAAATATAACATTATATACAACATGCTATTTTGCTATTTTGCAATATGACAAGGGATACTTTTACAACGCATCATGGATTGAAGATCTTCAAAGAAATTTACATAGACACAAAATTTGCTAATAAACTTGTTTCATACAATCCATTTGGTTTATAATCTATTTGTTATCTTTTATATTTAACTTGTCTGCAATGAAGATTAATATTTTGTATCTGGTTTTATTTATTCTTTTTTATTTTTATCTATTTTCTTTTTTTGGTAAGTTAATCCTTATTTTTTTTTAAATTTGAATACATTTATATAGTAATTTATTGATACTTTTGTAAGCATTTTCAGTTTCAGTTTTTTTTTTTTTTAAATCCGGGTATTTGAAATTTCCCCCGTTATTCCAAAATTGACCAATCAAAGATATGTGAACACCATGTTGTCCATTACTGCTTTCTAATGTTATGCCTCAAATGTTTCTTTTGCCATTACAACAGAAAATCAAAATAAAAGTTTTAGAACAATTTCTAACGGGCAAAAATATTTCAAGTCAGATCAAGCTTGTAATTTCTTTTTTACGATATTCTGTTAATTCAGTATTCTTTTTTTAAATCCATTAATGTAATGTTGTTTAACGTCGAATCAGCATCAAGAGAACTTTTAAGGATTTAATAGAGAACAAGTTTGTTTTAGAGTAATTTGTGCGAGTGTGTTATATGTTCTACGATGTTCTAGCACACACTTTGGCGCTATAAACGTGCTAGCTCAGAGTCAGTGGGCAAGAAGACCAAACCATTCTTCGATTAACATTATCCTGACATCGTGTAAACGTGTCGATACCCTGTATTCTTAATGCCAAGCGCTAAGCGAGAAGGCAGATTTTATTCCATTTTAAAAGTTTTATATGTGACCCGGCCGGGGTTCGAACCCATAAATCAAGAAAGATTGACACCCTAAATTACAGATTTATCAGTATACCACAAATGACGTATCCTACCTCATTTATGTAGAACACCACTTGCTTTTTTCGATGTTGTACTGTAACAATTACATTAATATTTTGAATTACGGAAAGTGATTATCAAGTGGAACGCCGGTGAACCCGATTAAGGTAGCGTTTGGTTCAGTTGTATAAAATAATAATACTTATAATAATTTTTTTTTTTTTTTTTTTTTTTAAATAATAATGAATCAATATTATTAACATAAAAATTAAAGTTCTTAATGTTTTGAAAGGTGTGTTATGTTTAAAATAATAGTCAACGTTCCATTTTACATTATTATTTTCAGATAGGTTGCCTTCATAGGCAAACTGTCCTGCTTTCTTCAGTCTAAGATTAATATCTTTCGTCATATGCACAGGTATCGAGCCTGCCAATTAATGTCTACGACAAGGAAAACCCTTTCTCACGTTAAGGCGACAACATTCAGAACCATGGCTTTAAAATTGCATTAAAGGCTGACGCTTTAACCCAACAGCCACCATGGTCCTGATTTTTGTCGGTGTAAAAGCACCAGATCCGATAGCACTTAATGTTTTTTTTTTTGTTTTTTTTTTTTTTTTTTTTTTTTTTTTTTTTTTTTTTTTTTTTTTTTTTTTTGATCTGGAAACACATCTTAGTTTAACCTTCGCGCTTAATCAACTAAAACTTATCTCATAGAGACACGGGAACATTTGAATTTTAAATTCTTAATCTTTTTGCTCTCTTGAAATTGGATTTCCGCTGTTTCCTCTCTCATTTGGACGGATGATAAAATTTTAACAGAAGGGGTATGATCTCGGCAGGATGTCCACGACACTTCATTACATTGTTCACATAAAGTTTGAAATAAACACGTGTTATAGAGAAGTTAAGGAAACTACGAGGTGTAATACGAACGTCGCTCTAAGGGAACATTTTTCTATACTGTGTCTTCGTTTCATTTTTTTTTTCAAAAAAAATCCTCGAGCCAAATTGAAAATTTAAAACTACATTTGTGTAATGCTGTCAAGTTAATTTGCCATTTCGTTCTTCTTTATGTGTTAAGCTAATTTAAACGCAATACAACAACAATTTCAAAGAAACTCCAACAAAATTAGGATGATTACATCTGCTTCTCCTGCTGCGCAGCGTGTTGTCTTTTTACAAATCTCGTGAGCTGCGCGTGACCTCGTGCTCGTGTCAAGCTCGTGAAGATGCCTTCGGCTACTTTAATGATACGTGAGATATGCAATCAAGAATCCGCGGGAGTTTCCTTGCATAGGAATCCGGCTTGTTATCTTAAATGGAAATTTATAGAGAGAAATTGTTGGAAAATAATTAAAAGACAATTTGGTTTGAGAAAGATGATATAAATTACACACTTGGTTCATTGAATGAGATTTAATAAGATTCTTCTAACAGTAATTAATATACAAAATTGCTTTGCTGTAGAAAAAACATCCCTTTCACAGTAGCAATAATGTAATGTGGCTATATTTAACTATATCGCCGAAGACGAAGAATTCTAAATTGTGTACAAAAATAATTTAATACGATATTAGTTTAAAAATAATAATAATAATAATAATAATAATCATCATCATCATCAAGTGACAATAATAATAATAATAATAATAATAATAATAATAATAATAATAACAACAATAATAATAAAAATATGAATTATCGGTTATCATGGGGTGCATTGAACAATTGGATTTTCAACAAATTCAAAGAAAACACTAGCCATGTGTAATAAAAAAGAAAAAACAATATATTTCAAATATGAATTCAAACTTAAAACTTTCATAAACAGGCAATACCTTGACATAAAATTCAAATTCTTTTCATTGTGAATGTTATTTAACCTCGAACAAGTGATATGTAAAAATTCAGAAACCATTATAATGTAGAGTGGTTCTAACTCTGTGGTGCATCAACATTTTTTCAATACTTTAATACACTTAATAAAAATACATTTTATCCAATGATTTGAACTGTACCTGTTCCGCACCACTGAAGACAATAGAGTTTTAATGTTGTTTAACGTCGCATCAGCATTTTTCAGCTTTTCGCGTAACAAGTAACGGTGTTTAACATCCCAGTCAAGAATATTTCACTTATATCGAGTCTTTGCCAGCTATTGGCGAAAGTGCAGAAATTTGCCTGTGCGTTGCGCTGATGGCATTTTACAGCAGGGTTCTTTATCGTGCCACACCGTGACGCGTAACCTCGTTTATTTTAATTTCCCATTAGAAAGAACCGTGATTTTCATTTCGTAATGCCGAGTGCTTGGCGAAAGAACAGTCACTACCCACTTTCAAGTCTTTGGTCAGACCCGGCCGGGGTTCGAACCCACGAACTTCCACTTACGGAGCGAGGACTCTACCAACTGAGCTACCGCAGTTGTTATTCGCGACGAAAGAAAGGTTTTAAATCTCGAAGGATTAACTTAAGAAAATGTGTTATTTATGCGTTAAATGTGCAAGTGTGTCTGTCATGTAACAATCTGTATTCGGGGCGACTTTTTTAAGCTCACCGAGAAAAGAAGCATATCATTTCTTCAGTCACATTACCCTGGCACCTAATGAACCAGACATCCAGTGCCAGACAAGAAAGCAATTTCTAAAATTGTCTCTACCACCGTGGTACAGAGACGGTGTGCACATTGCAGTTGAGTTGAGTAATGGTTTTAACGTCCCAGTCAAGAATATTTCACTTTTATCGACATGTCTACAGCTAAAGCCGAAAGTGTAGAAATTTTGCCTGTGTGCTGCGCTGATGGCATTATACAGCAAGGTTCTTTATCGTGTCACGCTAATTTTAAGTTCCCATCCGAAAGAACCGTGACTTTCATTTCATAATGCATAGTGTTTGGCGAGTCACAACCCACGTCCGACCCGGTCGGGGATCGAACCCACAACCTTCAACTTACTAAGCGAACACTCTACCAACTTAGCTACCGCACTAGTGTATGCACAATGGAGGCTTTATTTTATTTATTTATTCATTCATTCATTCATTCATTCATTCATTCATTCATTTATTTATTTATTTATTTATTTATTTATTTATTTCTTGTTATATATTGTTAACGTTGCGGTTTTTGTGACTCTTTAAGTCACTAGTATCAGTTGCAATATAGATGAATCGGTTGTGTTTGTTTCGTGGGTAACTCTGTTGCAAAGAGATTTGCCTGTTACCGATATATTCATATTTAAAAATTTGCTGTCGACAAGTTGTTGTCAATTTCGAACCTATCATTGAAAATAACATCACCAAGCCATTGTTTTTACGTGTAAAATAGCGATAATGCAGACAAATCTGATTGGTTAAGAGGTCCTAAAATGTTTAATTTGATTAATAGATAACACCCAATCAAATATTGATCCAGGTGTCAAATTACGTCATCAACGTTTTAATCATATAATTACAACAAAGCTAACTATACTAATTTAGAAAATCGGTCTGATATTATACAGACGTATACATGGATAATTTTGGGGGAAATTACCTAATTTTAGCCACTTTAAGTTGCCAAGCTTTATTTGGGGGGAAATTATCTAATTTTAGTCTTTTTAAGTTGCCTGGATTTATTAAAGACACACAGGTAACCATGTACTTATAGCCTCCAATTTTCATCCTATCAACCGAGTTTATCTTAAACACAAAATAAACGATCAATCTGTAGGGAAAAAAACTATAATTTGGCAAAATCACTAATCATTATAATAAAGACGGTTATTTAGGGTGTTTACTGCACTCCATGAAATCAAAATAACTATACAAAATTATCCTTATCCGTGTTTTAACTAATAAACAGTCAAAGTCTAGAAGCATTTTACAACTAAGTTATCAAACTGTTTATATCATGGGATTTATTTATTTTAATTTTACTCTGAAAGGATTTTTTTAAATTTTAAAAAACTACATGTGGTATTGTTCATTTTGATACTGTGATTTTGGCCTTTAAGCGCAGATTCCAATTTCAGGATGTTTTAAAAATTATGAATTGGACTTTCTTTTTAAACTTGAAAAGATGTTGAGGAACTTTTTGTGTACATTTTTAAGAACCCATTTGTATACACTATTAAGGAACCTTCAGTCTTATCATTGATAAAGGTGGAGCAATAATGAGTATTTTGAGCATATGCTTCTCAATTTTTTAACAAATAAAAAAAGAAAGAATGAAAAAGAAAAATAAATTCATGTTTTTAATCAGCTTGATTTACATCATATATTAGTTAAAAGTGTTTAAAGGATAACCGATTTAGTTCCTCGGTAAGTTTACTTTCATTTATAACTTTGTTCATTGGAGTGTGGTTGGATGTTTGAAATATTTCTACGTCGAATCACCAAGTGTTTTAAATATCAGTACGTTTTCTATATACATGTATGTCAAGTTTAACCTTTATAAGTGTGTGTGTGTGTGTGTGTGTGTGTGTGTGTGTGTGTGTGTGTGTGTGTGTGTGAAAAAGAAGTTATTTGTAATGAGCAAATGTTTTTGGTACATTTATATGGTTATAATGTAATCAAGACCAACGCAATAAGACAAGAAAACAAGAAAAGAGAATGAAATAAGACAAAACAACGCAAGAAAAATACATATAGAGACAACTGGCTTTGACATTCTGAACTGTGAACGGACAGTGGATAGAATGGGTAAAACATTCCAGGTGTGTGGTTAATGTATTTTTCGGTCAAAATGATCTTATTTATATAACACTTATGTTTGTAACAACTTGTATTATTTTAAAACTTTTCATGGTCTCAAAAAAAAAAGATTAATGTAGTGTCTAAAGTCTAATGGAGTAATGAAATTTGTCGCTAATATTGTTATTCTTTAACTTATATGCGGTTCTGGTTTAGTAAATTGCAAAAACCACCAACTTTGGCAAGAGAACTTAAAAACTTTGGCAAGAGAACTTTTAAACTTTTTTCACACTAAAATCTCCCAATCGAGAGCAAGATTCAAATCTCGTTGTGAGGGGCGCTGTAAATCGTAACCCTGCGCTTTAGACCAATCAGATATTGAGGCTACGTTTTGTTCATTTTCTCTTTACTTACACTGTTAAAACCATAATATTTGACCATATTGATTTTTTTTTATTTCTTTGGAAATGAAATTTTAAATTCAGTGTGTCCTAAATTGTTAAATTTTATAAAAATATAAACAGAGACAATTCTAAAGATATCATGACGTCATATTTCGTAGATGCGTGAAATATCACAGGGATTGGAAATGACGATGACGCAATACTGTAAGGTGTGTGTAATATTACAAAAATGGGAAACCACTTATTCCTGTGCCTGTCTGAGCAAGATATTACTGTGATCCACCACCCTCTTTTTCAATGATATAACGGAAATGAGTATACATGGTTTGTAATGAAAAACTGAGTCTTTTCAATGAATGGTAACTTAAAATAATATCAGGTGGCAAATTAATAGCACTGCACACCGAAGCCTGGCAAAAATCTAGTTCGTTGCTCATTTATTGGCATGTTATATTTAAACTGGGGTTAGATGTTAAGTCGTTACTAAAAAGCGTTGGCAATGGCTAATAAACAAAACAATAAAAGGAAAAAAGAAAGACAAAAAAAAGTAAGAAAAAAAGAACAAGAGTAGAAGAAAAATAAAATTCAGACCCTGGTAAAATGAAGAGACCATACATTGATTTTAACAAATTAATCTCTCTCTCTCTCTCTCTCTCTCTCTCTCTCTCTCTCTCTCTCTCTCTCTCTCTCTCTCTCTCTCTGTGTGTGTGCGTGTGTGTGTATGTTGTTGTTGTTTTTCCTTAAAATTGTATAAACTCATTAAATGATAATTTATTATGATTGATATGTCGACTAATCATATTTTGTGATATTTATCATCCATTTCTCAGAAATAACACTAGTTCTAATTCCAACAAATATTGCTTGTTTCTCTCTTACTACATTTGACATATTCTACTTCTTCTATTCTTTTCTTTTTTCTTCCTTTTTCATGCATAGTCTGAGTAATTTGATGGTATATGTATTTTTAAAGCGTTAATACATAAAATTCAATGTGATTAAACACAGTTAATCGTTCTAAAATTTGATTTTTGTCTTTCACATAAATGATTCTCATTCCAAATCTTGCATATGGCTAAAATTCACGACGAATGAAGAGCTATGAAAGAAATTGAAATAAAATATATTTGAATATAAGATGCCACACTTTTTATTTGTTACAAACTGACTCTTAAACATCTGTGACTTGATTTTTTTTCTTTCTTCTTCTTACTGAATTACTGGAATTTACAACTGTTGTTTTAAACGTACAACATGACGGTGCATAAATTGTGGGTTCATTCGGTGCAATTCTTTGAATTGCAAAAAAAACTGCATTACCGTATCGTGATGCATAACATATTGTATGTACCCGCCATAAATAACACCGTCATTAGGTGCATATATAAATACACGTATATACATAAAACTTTATCCCCACTTTCTTATGCTGCACAGACCCGGAAAACATAGACTATAATTAAAATCTACAAATAGAAAATTTACTTTGAAATTTGGAAAAAAAATGTTAACCATAACCATTATGAATAGTTAAAAAAAAGATTTTGAAATAGGGAAAAAAATGAATATTAATGAAATAAAATCAAAATAGGCACGAAAATAAATATTTGATTTAAAATTTCTAAAATATCTTAAACACATCCCAGATGCAAGAAATAAAGAACAAAGTCTACCAATTTTTTTTAAAAGTTAAAAAAAACATCATCAACAACAGCAGCAACAACAACAATTGTTATTATTATTATTATTATTATTATTATTATTAAAACAGAAATTCAATATTTCACGACACTTGTTATTTTGATATTTTGTAAAATGCGCACATTCCTCTACTGTGGTCATTACAACTACAAAAAATAAAGCGCATATATTATTTATTTATTTATTTATTTATTTATTTATTTATTTATTTATTTATTTATGCTATTATAATTTTTATATATTATTATTATTATTATTATTATTATTATTATTATTATTAACGTTTCCGTTTTCAGGCTAATGTCTTATAAATATTTGAATTTTCGAAACATTTTTAAAAATTTAATATGTCACTATAAAAACATTAAAAAAATAATTTGACTTCGTTTTGTTAAAATTCCTATTTAAATGTTAAGTACAAATGATGCAAGTTATATCAAGCTAATCACATATTTTAAATTACTAAAGTATCAAAATTGTTTCATGAAAACACTTCTAATATTTTATTCAGTATTTCAGATTAATAATGATGGACTCTCTCTCTCTCTCTCTCTCTCTCTCTCTCTCTCTCTGAAATAAACATTTTAAATAAATATGGATTATAATGCCAGGAGTTCGCGCAATGACAAGGAAATAAGGGATAATTCCCACAATATAACTATATTATCGATTTTGTCATCATTTTTGTATCTGAAGTTGAAATTAAAGATAATTACCTATGATTACAACATAATTACACGGAATATCTCCGTGACTTACTGAATACTGACAGTTATATACGCTGATAAAATCATATTTTTATATAGGTCTATAAAAAATTATCTGTTTTTGTTACAAATCTCTCTCTCTCTCTCTCTCTCTCTCTCTCTCTCTCTTAATACATATTTATACTGAACTATGAAATTATTCGTTATTTGACTCTCTCTCTCTCTCTCTCTCTCTCTCTCTCTCTCTCTCTCTCTCTCTCTCTCTCACACACACACACACACACACACACACACACACACACACACAGAATACATGTTTATACTGTACTTTGAAATTATCCGTTGTTTGACAATCTCTCTCTCTCTCTCTCTCTCTCTCTCTCTCTCTCTCTCTCTCTCTCTCTCTCTCTCTCTCTCGTGGGAGGAGGAGGAGAGAGGTAGTATAACTAATATATATATAGAGAGAAGGGGCTATTTCTCAAATAATACAGTAATGTTAAGTTGCTTAACAAATGCTTTGTAACTTAGTTTATGGACATCCAATTAAAAACAATAAAAATACTGTGAACTGTTGAATATTTTTCTCACGTTTGAAAAACCACAAATTTCTAGGGATAATTAATATTTTTTCTTACAGAAAAATTTCAAATATTAACAACCTTAGCTAGAAAAGACAGAAAACTGTCAAAAAATATTTTTCTGAATTCTTAATTCGCACTTCGGGCAAAAATCAAGCCCGACCTACCGTTCGCCGGCGTCGTAACCCGCTGGTCCGTTTATTATGCTGATTTTTCTCTCCTTTTATTTAGCAAAGATCAACCCGTCGCGAACATGTAACAAAGAGCAAATGATCAGACTTCAGTCCGACCCTATGAAAAAAAACTGGTAACACGGAAAACAATGAGGGAGACTTAGAAGTGTTGAATAAGAACACAGTAGCACATGTCATGGGAAATAAGGATATTTCACTTTATTAGATATAAAAAAAAATGTTTTCGTCTCTCTGTTATGGACGTGGTCAGTGTCCAATAGGCTAATTATTATGGCTAATTAAGATATTTCTCAAGTGTCCACTTAAAGAGATTGTACAAACTGTGCTGACTGTCCGGGAATCTTCTATTTTTCACTTAATTTGTCGAAACAGTTAAATTAAATTATATAGAAAATGCTACCGTTTTAAAAATAAAAACCGTTATTCCCATGCAGAAAATTATATATACATGTATATATCACATATTTAAAATACTTTCGTTGAGGTTTGATCTTGAACCTGAGATATAAAGTCTAGAAAAAAAGCTTCATTTTTTTTTTTAATTAAAATCTACAGTTCAAGTATTAACATTTTTTTAAAATAATTTCAAATACATTTGTATTATTTTCTAAATGGTTGTATACCCGATACCAAATCTAAAGATATTTTGTTATTCGTGAAGTTTAGTTTTTAAATGACAAAAAGTGTGAATTATGTGTCATTAGAAATATCATTCAATTCAATAGCCTATTTATTTATTTATTTATTTATTTATTTATTTATTTATTTATTTATCAATTCATTTATTCATTATTTATTTATCAATTTATTTATTTATTTATCAATTCATTATTTATTTATCAATTCATTTATTTATTTATTTATTTTTCACTGTCTACTGTTGTTTTCTAAAACTATTCGACCTCCTGCATAAATTCCACTGTATTTTAGAGACAGTAGATTTAAAAATACAATCAATTGATGATATTGAACAGAAAAAATAACGAAATTCAATATAGGTTTAAAACGATAATTAACACTCAAAATCGCTACCCTGTCACCAGTAAAATGTCTACTTCCGCTCAATCAGTGGACACGGGTATCTGACGTTTAAAAGAAAAATGAAAGTATAAAGCGTAATTAGAATCATTGACAGACAAGTTAATTTGTTCTATTGTTATAAAGTCGCTTGCAATCTCCAGACAGCGAAAAAATGCAGAAAAATGATAAAGTCGACAGACATTACAGAATGCTTTTATTTTTACAAAGCTTTACTTTGGTGCAGTGACCTTTTTCTAATGTGTTAAAAATTTGTTTTCGGAGGGAAAATTAAAGAGAAAAATTAACTGAGGCAAATGAAGAAAATATATTTAGTTTAATTCAATTAAATTTGCTGTATATATTTATTTTCTGGTTAAACATTTTAAATTTTTAATTTTTTCCATATTTATTAATTATTTTACCACAGTAAGTCATTTAATTTAAAATTAAAATTATTATGCAAATAAAAATTTATCGTCATTATAATATTATTAGAAAAAGATATTTGGCTTTGTAAAACAAAACATTCACACTTTAAATTTTAAAAATATGTCAAGATCATTATTCAATGTTTATAACTTAAATTTAAGTCAATTTAAAATTAATTTCGATGACCGATCGCGAAATTTGATTTTGCTAATCAAATTGATACTATTTATATTCTGTGGAATTTATAATTTTTTTTCTTTTTCATTTTCAAAATATTATAATTAGAAACATTGACTACCTAAAATGTTTGAAGTCGGAAATGTTCAAAAGATTTAGAGTTTGTTATAATATTATCTAGATATCTAAAAGATAGATAGAAACAGAATTCTTACTTTATAATTTGGGGGGAATATATCATCTTGAAACAGAAAGAGAATGTAGACATTGAAATTTAAGGGGAATATATCATTTTTGAAACAACTCGCGCTGATGAAACCCTAGATAACTAAAAAGAAAAAAGATAGAAAAGAAAAGAAAAAAATGTTATTAATAGCCTCATTCTGAATCTGTTTATAACTTTATGTTCTATTGTAAAGAGAAAAATTTTGAATAGAGAAAGTAAAATGTAGAATTGGTAATCGATACCTTTCATGCTAAAACTTTATTCCGGACTTCAAGGCAAATGCTTTACAAAAATGTTTGAAATCGGTTTTTTAAGGAAAATTAAAAAAAACACATTTCACAAACAGTAAAACTAACAGACATATATTACGTTTGACGTGGTAAAATTAACAAAGAAAGAAAATAAAAGGATTGAATTGAAAAGAAAGGCGCCTTTGGTAGTAAAATGATAGTTCTTTAAACCTCTAACCAGGAATGGTACTAAAAATTTAACATGTAAATTTTATGTCTCAATGAATCTGTAAGTTATAAAATTGTGAAGTTTCGGCGAATATTTAAGAGCTGGGATGTAACGGATGACGGTAAATAATCCGAGATTTGAAAACTTAATACAGTTGAGAAAACTATTTCTATTCAAGCTTATGTCGAAAATAACGTGATTTGGGACACCTTAAATTGTTTTCTGTGTGTTGTTCCCTTAGACCTTAATCGAGGGTTCTCCCGAATTGATATTGTGGGCGTGGTTTATATATTTCAAGCGGTGATATATTGTTTGAATCAGATACGGTCGGGTAGTATGGGAGAATATTGAAGGGTACTATTAAATCTCAGTATCATGTGACACAATCGCGTGCCTACGCTGACCCAACGCTGTTGGGGAAAATTAAAATGACACTTTTAGAACCAAATTTTGGAAATCTGTTATTAAGTTCCTTTAAAATGCTCTTTAAAGTGGACAATAGAGATCGTAAAAGACTTCAGGCATTTTAAAAGCAGGAGATAAAACTTGAAGAAAGATTTCAGAGTCGTTATTATTCCACTATCAAAATCGAATTAAGATTTTTGAAAAAGAGAATAAAATTTGTCACAACTAAGTATATGTTTTGGTTTTATGTCTATCAAAAGTTGCAGTTGCTAAGGAAAACTGAAAACAACAATAAAACGTCCTTAATTGATATATAAATATACATATGTACGTGTATATGCCATGCACTAAGTTTTACATTGTTTACCTTCAAGAAAAAATCTAACGACACATGATTTTTTTATTTTTATTTTCATTTTCAAATTATTTATTTATTTATTTATTTATTTATATTTTTAATTGTATTATCCAAAAAAATGAAAAGAAAAAGAAAGAAAAACTTTACATGGCTCTGCTGCTGCAAATTTAAACTTCAATTTGTAATTCTGATACTGTTGTTATTAACACATTGTAGTATTGTTAATTGTCTTCTATAAGAAACGACAATTTAAAACAACGCGACATTTCTTTCAAAGAAGTTTTAACACTATCACAAAAAAAAAACTAAAATTCTTTATATATTAGTTACATTCTTTTTTGAAATTCAATGCTCTGACCTAATACATGTACTGCAATTTTTTTTAAAAATTATCAAAATGTCAGATTGTTAAAAGGCTTAATTTATTTCCAATATTGTGATATATTTAGATATTTCCCAAAATTTAGGATAAACTATGATATTTAATTTCTTTTCTGTTGATAGGCAAAATAATAATAATCATAAATTGTTGACATAGTTTTCAAGTGAAGATGTTTTTATTGATAATAAATTGTTTTCTACGGGAAGTTGTTTCATTATTGCCTGTATTGTATGTCGCGAAAACTTGCTTCCCAGATATCCAAGTTTCCCATGATGCATTTTTGGCTTACATTCATATACGTATTGATCAAGATCTCGACGAAAAACTGTGTTTATTACAAAGATTCAAAATATTGGAATCAACAATAAATTCCCAAAACCCCTTTATCCACTTTTCTCTACTGAAAAAAAAACTTAATCATTTACTTGCTAAGAAACAATTTAATGCAGGTAAACTGCCGATGTCTCATTCAGACATTTTTAAATCAAAAATATAGGCTTTAAAAAAATTGTTCACTCGTCAAAACTTTCCATGTTATGAAAAAAGTTTTAAAATGCGTCACTTTTCAGAGAAACCCCTAAAACTTCGCAATTCATCTTGCTTTCCTGTATTGCCTTTTCTTGGAAACAATCGCGAAAGGAAACTTGTCCTCATTCTAAAAACATTGGACGGTCTACTTAGAAGTTCCTTCATTAATTTCATTTCGAAATTTTATATTTAAAAAGTTATTTGCCTAAAATCATTACATGAAGAAAATAATATATATCTGGAGTCAAATAACTGTACTTGAATCGTGTCCTGTAATTAAATTCAATACAATTCTGTAGTTTTACCAACAGTAGTCTCAGTATGTTTAGCCCATGTTTTGTTTTGTTGTCTTTGTTTTTGGCTGATCTTATCATTGCAAAATATATTAATTTAGCTTTTTCTCATAGAAATAAATTATGCCATTATATAGCTGCACAATTGGACTTAAATCCCTGTTGTTCTCTGAAAATATTTATATATATATCAATACCATATGTATTATTATATGTCTTAAAAGTGTCTCGTAAGCCAAATACGACTGGAATCTATAAGTAGTTTTATGTTCATAATATTGTAAGTTTTATTGCATTTTATAGATTGTGACACTATAATATGTAAAAAGTAGAAATTATCAATGAATATCAGACTAAAATCTAAGTGAAAAAATAATTGCATTGATTGAGGCATTTTGGATCAAAGTGTAAAAAAAAAAAACTCATCCTAGATAGAGTTCATCTAAAATGCGAAGTAATTTTCTACACTGAAAACCAACTTCTATCAATTTCCTGTCTGTTGAATTTGCTTTCATGATGTTATGATAATTGAAAAAGATTTGGAGAAGATACTGGCATTTAGAAAGGGGACACCCAGCTACTGAAAAGTGTTACATTTTTTTTTTTTTTTGTATTAAAAGTTGTGAAGTTGGTCGTTGGAAGTTTATTAAAAATGTTGTAACAGAAAGACAGAAAATACAAGTACCTTTGCAAATTTTCCTGCATTAGACCTTTAAAGTAATAATGTAAAAAAAAACAAAATAGATTGTTTTGTTGGTCAGAAGTAATAGTTTTACGTCACATCAGTAATTTATAAGCTCACCGTGACGAGACAATTTTAATTAATCTAAAGTGGTACATGAATGTGCAAGTATTTCGGATCTGCATTGTACTCGTATGTATTTATGGTGACTTGATATAATGCTAGTACGCTCGCACGCAATGTCGCAGATTAATTTTTTGCAGACCGCTTATATTGTCCATTCTATTTGTACCGATCCAACCAATACAAGCCCACAACTAAGAGAAATCTTTCTCACCCAGATTGGATTTGGAATGAATAAAAGCTCAGAAAATATGAGAGGTTTAACAAAGCATTTTGTTTTCAATCATTTCAAAATTAACCCAAGTCAACAAAAATTATAACGGTTGACTTTTAATTGCCGCATAAATGTAAAAGAGATCTTGGTCGAAAACATTAGTGGGTTAAAAACTTTAAATTTCATACCTTTATCTTGTAAAGGATTTCATGTTCTATAATTTGTTTTGACCATGAATTTAAGAATATCTTTAAAAGATTACTTTGAATTAACAAACAAATAATTACATGGGCTGAAATGTTAAAAGTAATTGGATATCACAATTAAGGAATTATTAAAATCTCATATGTGCTAAAAGGAATATAACACTAAATGATATTGAACTGATAAAAAATCCCAATAAACTTTAAATGAGTAAATGGGAACCCTTTTGTCATCTCGTTATTTTAACACGGATAATTTCAACAATGCAAACATCCTGTTGAAAAGAAATTGACAATCATCCTTATTGGCTGGATTTCAAAATAAAAACGGTTTTAATTCAAACTTAAGCGCAGCAAAAAAAAAACGAAGAAAAAAACAGTTTAAAATTAGTATTTGTGGTTTAGGAAATATCTTTGATCAATGATTAGTTCAAGTTTTTTTTTTTTTTTTTTTTGTCTTCATTTTTATATTTTAATTGTTGATATTACTTTCTACCTTTTAAAATACTTGAATTTATATTGTTAATATTATGCCTACCCACTAGAAATGTTATACAATGTATATACTTAAGTTTTACATGGGCGTCATCACATTCTCATAGTTGTTTGTAGTTTCTTTTCAACATTTAACACCAATTTGCACTTGAATCCGCATACATGTATTTTTTATGAAAATTGAAATAATAATTGACCAGTATTGGTTGTATCATTAACATATTGTATTTTGAATATACCTCGTTGCCCAAGTTGTCTACTGCGAGTGCCTCTTACCGTCCAGGTCCGAAAATCACTCGGACAGATCTGGTGTGCTTGTCGAAGATTCGCACGTGCTTAAACAGTGTACGCAAGAACAGCATATTATCTGGTCAGAAATACACTGTATATGCCTACAATATGTTCAACAAGAAGCAATGGGAAATGAGTAAATAGACTACTGTCAAGTTAAAGGAATTTCATTATATTAGTTATGAATATATTTATACCGAAAAACAGCGTATGTTACGCGAATTGATCTTGCATAAATGCTGTCTAAGTGAACAGCAAGATGCACTGAAAAGGATGCTGACAATTAGGCGGTAAACCCAGAAGTAGTCCCCAACCTAGTCAGGGGCCACGATAGCTGAAAAGTCTATTACAAGAGCGTACGGATCCTAATGCCTCTCCTCGCCTAGGCTCTAATCTCAATGTGGCAGATCTAGTATCCGAAATTGTCTATTTGGTTGCAAAAGGTCCAGGTTTTGTCTATTGGAACTCTGGTTTCCTCCAACATCCCAGAACTGACCACCCCAATATAAGCGAAAGAATCTTGACTATGGTGTAAATCACCATTAATCCAAACCAAAAACTCCAATACAATCCTAGCTTATTTAGAAAAAAATAATTTTTTTAATCGTGAAAATATTCACACGGGGTTAAGCAGCGTTCGTCAAGAGTTGCTGTATGAACTGGTCCTGCATAGGTTTGTAAAAGTATCCGACAAGAAAAAACATGATCAGTACAGTGAGTTGTCTGGCTAGCTCAAAGAATTTCAATATCTTAATTATGAAAATATTCACACGAGTTTCGGTATTCATTTTTAAGACATAAAAAATATAATAAATCAAAACTATTCATCAAAAACTGATTTTTGTCAATATGTGTCAAGGATAGATAAATAACCTTATATGTCTTGAAATACATATCCCCTGGATTGATGTAGGCTAAAAATTCAATACAATAAATGACAAAATTACTTCCTATCACGCAAAAAGGGTTCACTTATCAATGAAATAAGTCAAAATGAAGACTGTTAAATTGAGAGGTGTTAATTTTCTTAATGCAATATGGTTTAAAGAAATTTAAAGATCTATCTTTGGGTAACCACCTTATTTTAACTTCTATAATTTCACGCAAATTTTGCAAAACAATTCAAATTAATTTGTTTAAATATATTTGTATAAAATGTAAATGTACATTTAACATTTGTTTAATTAAGAACATTTAAAAAAAAACTTAAATATTTACATTATTGCACAATTTTGCTAAAAGAATTTTAAAAAAATATAATTTTTAAATATAGTAATTTTTTATAATTATATATAAAATCTCTTCTTTTAATATTTAACACGTTCTAATGTCAAGCGATTGTATAATTATTTCTTTAAACTTGTGCCGTTTTGCAAGACATTTTTTAATCAAATATTTATTTTTAAAAACCAAGTTAAAATTTATTACATCTATACTCAAAACATCAAAGACTTTGGTTCAATTAATTAATTCTCATAAAAATAAAAACTTGTTCAGTAAATATTTCGTCAAAAGTACTTGCATCAAACACCAACTTAGATTTTCTTTTACCTCAATCTTGACATTTGACTTCCTGATAATAAACTTATTTTACAAAAGGTATGCGTATTTTACCATCGAAGTGGCATCTATTTTGCTATACTTTAAAAATTAACAAAATCAATTAAGATTTCAAATCGACCCCTTTTTTAGTAAAATATTAGTTTAGGGTTAATTGTGTTACTGCATAATATCATTTTATAATTTGTAATTAATGTTTAATAATGCCCATCTATAGCCAGGAGAGGCCTTGGTGATCAAGTGGTTTGCAGAGCCTCTCAACACCTAGGTTAATATTCCACTCGAGCAGATCTTAGCGTGAGAAGGTTTGTCAGTTCGCTTGTCGAAGGTAGACACTCCGGTTCACTTCAATATACCTGAACGCCTCGATATATTTGAATGAATATTATTTTTACTTGGTGTTAAACACAACAAATCCAATCCAATCTAGTCAGAAGTTTTACAATCAGTAGTCCCAAATTTTATAATTTTTTGTATTGTTTTCTTATTTCTGAGACCCATGTGTCTCGTTCCTGTAATTGTTTCCTTCAGTAATCATCAAGAACAGTCAGACCTGCTACAGCAACCACCTCTAAATGGAAAACCATCTGCCCATCAAATCAGATGTTTCAGAGTCCCTTGTTTTACCCTTCAAATAAAGAGACCCTTTTATTAATACCAACTGTCTAGAAAGAACACATTCTCGGATCAAATAAGAGACTTTTTTATAAGAGTTTTACTGTACTGGATTTTCATCTACATATTTCTTTACCCTTATTAAAATATTTATTTATTTATTTATTTATTTATTTATTTATTTATTTATTTATTTATTTATTCTTTCATTCATTCATTCATCTATTCATTCATTTTTTCAAAAAAAAAAAAATCATCCAACTCTCAAATAGCAGAAAAATATTTGGACACTTTGGTTATCAATGAGCGGATTGATTCTCGATAACTCGCGTTAAATCTAATAAACAACGACTCGCCGTTTATACATCCATTTACGCAACTCATCCGTGACATGGCTTGATTTGTGTCCTGCCATTCTTATGCAATAAAAATTTTATGAACGTTTTATTACATTAATTAAAACCCCCAATTATAGTACAATTTTTTGTCTTTTGAATTTACAATCACCTTAATGACGAGAAATAAGCAACTGTTCCGTCCAAAAAAAGCACAATTCTGAGATGATATTCTGATAAAAATCATTTGATAAGCATCCAATCTCTGATGTGTGATCTTTGATTTCCAAACTTTTGCTTTTTATGAATTCTCTTTTTTGTTGTTTTTAAAATTTTTTATTCTAATGTTTATTTTTAATAATTCTATTATTCAGATGCAGATATCTTACTTTACGAGTTTTGAGAAACGGAGATTGGAATAGTACCAATCTTTGTTTTTAGCGTAGTTTCATTTGTTTGTGGTAAACTATGACTCAAATTCTAGTGTTTCAAGACACGTGTCGTACGCGTGATCAAACTTTTTTATCACATTTAATGCTAAAAATGAATATTTGAAAAGCTACAGCTGAATCATATGCTCTGAACAATATTCGGAATAGGGCCTGCAAGTCCCGTCATCGTCATGTGACTAGCGTGAATCTACGATTTCCGGTAACACGAACAAAACGAGTGATTAGAAACCGCGTAAACTGGCGTTATGAAAGAAACTATTCAATGGTTGTTATCAACGAAAATATCTGTTCTTTACAATCTATCGTATGGCCCGACCGGGGTTCGAAACTTCGACCTCCTGCTCTCGAGAATAATAATAATAAGAAAAAGAAGGAGAAGAAAAAGAAGAAGAAGAATATATAGAGACGACTGATTATTGGCTGGTGTTGCAAACATGGCCACATACAGCTTTAATTTGTAGATTTTTATAAAGACAGTCTAATTAATTAAGAGCAAACGCCTGTCTTCTCTCAAGTATGCAAAATCTTCTGATATAAATGAAATTAGGCGTACTTATTTTTCGCCAATCGGTATATCATTTTTTTTTTCAATTTTCTGTATTTCTGCCAAAATATTAACCCTTCATTTTTACCACTAAATCATTTAGCTGTCAGCATTCAAAACAAGCATATTTCAACTTTAAAATTTTAATTAATATTAAGTTTATTTTGACACAACACAGACTGCAACTTTTATGAAATTAATTATTTTTATTTCAAACTTATTATCAATTAAATTTTAATAATCTAAAAAAAAGCATTTAACTTAAATGAATTTATGCATGTCATTTTATTTAACTTATTTGTCAAAAATTATTATATTACCAAAATGATATAAGGAAACGATCTAACTTGGGAAAATAATAGAATTATGACAGTTTTTAGATGTTGGATAATAACTTGTTTTTAAGGATTGTTCAAAAAGGCAGGTAGTACACACCTGGCCACAAGGCTATATTATCACTTGTGTAAAATTATCTCCTTATCACCACATTATTATGAAGATTGTTTTCACGGGAGGGACAATTAATATCGCAATTATTGATACCCGATATTAGATACCCCATTAACCAAAGAATTCGATTTTCGTAGGTAACGTGGGCAGGTTAATAGTACACAATTAGAGGACCTAATTTTCAATCATCTTTAGTTATTTATCTTACTCATTTGGAAAGGCATAAATTTTTGCAATTATTATTTGAAAATTTTTGAGTTTGGTAGAACTCAACTCTCTTAATAAATTAAAGCAGCTCGCTAAATAAGTGATTGACATTTTCTTAATTTTTCATTAACCGGAAAATTCTAATTATGCACCGGTCGTGATTATAGGTATCGCGTATCAGGAACATAGAACGGTGTCATTTTACTATTTGGTTGTTTTTTATTGGAATAAGGCGAGCTGAATATCATAAGTAATTATTTCAATAATGAAGTGTAATTTTGATGTTAAAATTTTCTTAATTTTTCATTAACCCAAATATTCTAATTACTCACAAAATAGCTTATAAACATTTAAAAAGAAGTATTAAGTAACCGCTTGAATAAGAAGCGCGAGATATATAATATCGATTCATTTCAATAATACTTAGTGAAGTGTAATTTGACTGTTAATATTTTCTTAATTTTTCATTAACCCAGGTTGTCTAATTACGCTGAGAAGATCAATTGTACTAATAAAACATATCAGGTATCATAACGCATAAAAGATTGCCGTTTTACTTGTCAACGAAATAAGTTTAAATATATAGGAAAAAAAAAGAATACAAAAATATATTATTTCCAGTTTTTTTTTCAATTTAATGTTAAAAAATAAAAATATAAAAACATTGTGAATCACAGTGTTGTCACTTTTAAAGGATCTTGAAAAATTAGTTTTTAGGAATTTTAATTAAGTTTAAAAAAGAGTACTGTCTCGAAATTTTCTCTTTTTTTATCATGCTGGGTATTGGAATTTGTTATTTTTAATTAAGAGACACTGGGGGTTTTTTGTTTCACATTTAACATTAAGTTTTCTGACTGGATGGTCAATGTGAGGTCTCTTATTTGACTTTTCTGAATAATGATTGGATTTTTTTTTACAAATCATTAGATCTACCTTTGCAAATATTTTGAGATATTTGCCCCTTCTAAAACTTGAAATATTCAGAAAGCAAGCCCTATGACATATTCCCAAATTAACTGATCTAATGGACTATTATTTTGAGAAAATTAAATTCCCTCGTCTAAAACTTGCAATACTCAGACTGCAAATCCGTAAATTTTCACAAATGTCTTTGATTTCGACTGTTTTGAGACATAATGAATGCACGAAGCAAGAAAACCGAAAACAATTGTAGAAACCGCTTTTGATATATCTCAATGATGGAACTCGATCGTTAAACTTATTTGAAAAATTAAGTTTTTGTCAAACTAAGTAATGAAGGTACGAAAGCCAGCACGTGCCACATGTTCAAGGCAATAAAATTGATTACTATCGTATTTTAGTATTTGTAATAATAATTTTTGACATAATTTTATTTCATCGTATATATTATCACTGATACAGTAGTGCTATGGGAATCTAGTTACTAACGTTTAAGTAAACTTTGATGACTTCATCATGACTGAGAAGATGAATATCTCTTATCAAACAGGATTCAATAAATGTTTTCTTCTTTAATTTTGAAGCATGTTGAATTCTCTTCATTTTAGACTCGTTTCCTTGGAAATTTTCGGGCTTAATACTTTCTCATATGTATACAATATTATGCTTATGTATGGAAGTACTGTCAAGTGCTGATTTTGAATTTCTATTAAAATAATGCATTCAAAATCAGCACACTGACAACAGTTGTCATGTGCTGATTTTGAATGCATTATTTTAATAGAAATTCAAAATCAGCACATTGACAGTACAGTAAGAACCAAATGATTGATTTACGTTTTAGTTTTTCCTTATTTTTTTCGTTTTTGAAGAAAAAATACTTATATCTTTTTTATTAAATCAGTTCATTTCCCATTCCTAAAATCTACAAAAAACAAATAAGAGAGAGAGAGAGAGAGAGAGAGAGAGAGAGAGAGAGAGAGAGAGAGAGAGAGAGAGAGAGAGAGAGAGAGAGAGTTTATTGGCGTTAAAAGTCTTATTTGAGAGAGAGAGAGAGAGAGAGAGAGAGAGAGAGAGAGAGAGACTGTGTGTGTGTGTGTGTGTGTGTGTGTGTGTTTGTATGTGTGTGTGTGTGTGTGTTAAAAACATTTTTATTATAACCCATGCAACCAAGAACTGCTCTAGAAAAACATTATAAACAATGCACGAAAAGCGACATATTGGGACGTTAAAACAGAAAAATCAATTGTACTTTGGCAAAAATAAATAACAAGAAACAAAAATGGTAATAATAATTAAATTGAAACAAATTACGGTGTCGACATTTGTATGTAAAAAAAAAACGCATCAGTTTTGATTGTTGGGCTATTTGCTTTAAATTGCTTAAACTACAAACTATTATAACTACACAGATAAATCGGAACAAAATTGGTATCAATAGTTCAGTGTTAAATACGTGTAATTTAACATTCCGACATTTTAGTGGAAGTTTGATAACTTAATGAGGCAAAAATTTAATGTATTTTGAAAGTAGCATTGGAATGGAGTAATATTCGTGGATGCACTCAGGTTTGGGATAGTTGCGAAAAAATGGAATGCTGGATGGAAAAAACTCCGACCTTCGCCAAACGAACAGGCTTTTTTTTCAATTATAAGCTGTATTGAGGAAGATTCATATACAAAATTACAAGTACAATAAATTGCGTTTGTTTGTTTGTTTGTTTGTTTGTTTGTTTCACTTCACATATTCATATAACTGTTTTTTAAAAATAATTTTGAGTGGTTAGATTGCATAAAATTATTTGAAGAATACAGATATTTGAATAAACAAGATATATTCAGATTACTTAGTAATTTTCAAAACATATTTGATCTTTTTCGCTAGGTTTTATGTTTAAATTGATAATATTTAAGACTTTTTAAAGAAATATCGACTTTAAATAATAAATAAATATTGATCATGTTGAACATTATATTAACAAGTAAGAGTTTTTAGTCCATCTCATCAATTGTCATTTGCTACTTTTGAATGCATTATTTAATAAAAATTCAAATGTAGTACATGACCAATCAAGCTACCTCAGTTTTCATAATCAGTCCTGAATTAAGAGCTCCCTTAAACCGGGTCGCGGTGACCGAGTGGGTAAGACGCTAGCCATCAAACTCAAGGTTTATCACCACTATGAGTTTGACCCTGTGTCGACTGCTAATGAGAATTTTTTTTCCTTGTCGTATGTCCTTACTGGTTGTCTTGGTTCGATTGTAACGGACTTAGCGTTTATCAGCTACATTGCAGATTAGTGCACTTGCACTCTTGAGGTCGCCATAAGCTTAAGTATGTTCTAATACAATGCAAATCAGAAACAAGAAAATACAACATGAAAGTTACATACATGTTATTCCAAAATTAACAATACTAAACATTTCAAATTTAACATATTTTATATTATTAATTTTTTAATATTTGTAACTTTTTATATTTTCAGTTTATGTAATATTGCAGATCAGAGAGGAAAAAAAAGATTTTACATGTTATCATGAGGAACATTTATAAGCCAACAACAAAACAACGGTTGTTGCAGAACGGACGCAGAAGAAATCCTAAAAAAACATTCTTCATGAAGAGGAGTTAAAACAAATCATTTGGAGATTATTTAAAACTCGAAATTTAAGTTATAACAGATAATTTTCAATATAAAAATATCAGAACGAAACAATTTGTAAATGGATTCACGAGAAGCTATTGATAAGGACTCTCATTTGATAAATTGAAAGTTTAGTAATATTTGATGATTATTTTGATACATAATAAAATGTATGTTTATGGTGACGGTGGACTATTGTTTCAAAAAAGAAAGGAAGAAAATCATAAGCAACATCGAAAATAAAAATTATGTTGACATTTGAAATGTATTAAAAAATCGACAGTGTTGTTTTGTGTGTTCATGTGTTTTATTTAAACATGGTAACTATGGTAACTATTTTTGGCGGATAAAATTAATGTGACACCAACGACCTTCAAAGAAAAGATGAAATCCTTGAGACGCTCTTCTTTGATCATGATTGGGGGAGATTGTGGTTTGCTTATGAATGGAACTTTGTCCCCATTACAAACATTTAATTGTATCTGTTACATGTTCAAACTTATTGTCAGCTGTTGTTATGTTAGCAGTATCTTGTTTGTCGTTTCAAAGGAAAGGTTTTTTGAGAGTTATTTTTCGTTGATAATTTATTGTGACATAAAATTTGAAAAAGTGCAATTTGTTTTTGTTCATTTATATACAAATAAATAAATGATTAACTTCTAAGATAAACAGTTTTTTCTTTTTATTATGTCTATTGAAATGTCAGCATTCATATTTATTTCTAAACACATAAATACAAATTCAATAACATTTGTCATTTATTTCTATTTGATTTCAGGACAAAAAAAAACCAACATCGAAATAACGAACTTGAAATAAGGACAAATAACTTTTTATCAAAATAAAGAAAGTTAAAAACGCTCTATACATTTGATGAAATAATTGCGTACTCAATAATGAAAGTTTACGAGTTCATTTGACAGCATACCTGTCATTTTAAGAAGTTAAATCGAGATTAAATCAGTGAATTTGAATTATGAATTGATATTTCAACGGCATGTCGTTTCTTCCAGCAATTAGGTTTTTAAGAAAAAGCTAAAAATACATGTTTATGTAAAAAAAACTATTTAAATGAAACAGAGTCACAGTTACTATTACTATTTTGTAGTCTATTAAATACTGAGACAGCTAGGTCAGAACAAAAAGTTTAGTAAAAGTAAAATAATGAAAAGCCGGGCGGCAAAGAAACGTCTAAAAATATTGTCTATTATTGGGACAGAAAACAGCATGCAACAAAAATGAATAATTGCATCAATAAGTTAAAGTTGTGTTATTTTTTCTTTCTACTATACTTAATCCAAAATTTCAAAACTTGACTGGTTCAACCGGTGTCAATATAATATTACAGGGGAACTTGTCTATGACGTTTTGATTCTGTAATTTGGCACTTTAAAATCGCCCCGAGTGTATTTTAGTGCAAGAATGACTATAAAACAAACTTGAACATCTCATCCGTACACGAATATATTATAAAAGTGATTTATAAACTTGCTATAATAGCGAATAGCTTAAAAAAAATGTTTATTTGACGATAAGCAGCATAACAACCAATCAACTAAAGTTTTGCATTGTTGGGTATTTTGTTTGGGAGTTATATAGGCAAAGTTTTTAAATAAGTGCACAAAATACTGTAACAAGTATAAGTTAAATTGTTTATTGTTATGTCATATGAATAGGTTTAAATATTAAAAATTCAAAATTCTGCACATGAGAGTCATATAGTATTAAAAAATTGACAATATACATGAGAGGAATGTATCGAATAATTTAAATGTACGTCCCAGTCAAGATTCTTTTTAATTGACATTTGACGCTTACCAAAGCCACCAAAATGAATACATAAAAAAAGACAACGGTGCAAACACACTGGGATGTCTGACAAATAACTTCCTAGTTTTGAACCGACACAAAAGGGGAAAAAGGGAAAAGACAGGACTGTACAACTAAAAAACTTTTTTTAACATTTTGATCAGACAAGATGCATACAAGATTCAGTACTTTATAAATTTATGGAACCTCTATTAAATAAAACAAACAACCAGTCCTTGTCCATATCACAATCCCAAAAACAAAGTAAAAACTTTGCAAACTGGCAAAATATGTGATACACGTGAACTTCCATCAAGGAAGTGAGGCCGGGTGCTCCGGAAGGGTAAGCACCTCCTGTTTAGCTAGCTACACCCGTCACGTGCAAGTCAATTTTGAGAATGAAAGGAACAAAGAACTATGGTAAGTCAAATATATCCAGTATAAGTTGGGATACAGTGACTACATACTTATCAACAATATTGTGATGACGGCCATAAAACTTTTAAGGGCCCTGATTAGCATAGGCTTGCAATATCCTTGTGTCAACAATTTAATTGTAAGTAATTTGCTTCGTTGCAGAAAGTTCCGATAGTGGGAACAAGCTCTACCGTAACTGAACAACTACCGTTCTTATACACATTGTTCAGATCAGAAAGGCCTTCAGTTAACAAAGGTTAATTAAAAAAAAGTTATATATAACTGTATTGTCTAAGTTGGTTGAGTTAAGACAGGTTTGGTTTTAACGGTTTCTTAGAATAGGGCAAGGTGAGCCGTGATTTTTGACCACCAACCACAAGAAAAATGTATCAAGGAAAAGCTAAACATATTGTAGATTACTCGTATGGATACGCAGTGGTAACTACTTCCATATGGCGAACATTGCAGTGATGCCGAAAAGATGGATTGGAGATACTTTTAACGACAACTTCAAAATGCTTCATTATAAAACTCTTAAATGAAACCGTGAAATCGAGAAAGATATTATGAAATATACATGTACAAACTTTAAAATGAGAGAAATGTATTCGAAAAGACTTTCAGCTGACGAAATGTTCTTGCCAGATTAACTCACAAAACATCAAGTTCACAATTTCCAAATCTACTCACAAAACACTTCTTTTCAAAAAAACTAGCCTCCAAAATCACAACAAGATTAATAATAATAATAATAATAATAAATAATGATAATAAATAATAAATAAATAAACAAATTGAAAAGCTACTAATTATATAACTTCTCACTTTGCAAAACCACTTGAGATAACGAGAAATAAAACACATCTGCATATGTGTGGCATTTGTTGGTTTGGTTTTAATACTTTTATATGGTTATATCAAGTATATTTTTATGTTCAACCATTGCTATATTCAATGAGGGGTTTTTTGTTTTTTTTTACTATCTTTAAAATTCCAATTCTGATCAAATGATATGCCAGAGACATGTTCAAAGATTGTTAGGTTTAATCAAACTATGAAAATCGAAAATATTATCAATAACATATAAAAAATCCATACCACTATTTGATATTTTATATTGCATTATGTCAGGTGTTCCACTTCAGTACAATATCTTCACTAGTTTCATTATCCCGTTTGTTTGTGTTTTACATTCAGTTTCATTGGTTATTGTCACATGAATATTCATCAGCTGCAGAATAAACAAAATAAGCAAAACAAGTATGTTTTTAACTGCTTCTGATAGAATTTTATAACGTACATTACTTACCAATATCGATATTCTTAGTTTTAATATGCAATATTAACGTATTTATTCATGATACGCAATATTAACGTATTTATTCATGATACGCAATATTAACCTATTTATTACACATAAGTTTAACGTATTTATCATACACAAGATAAGTGTTTTATTATACACAAGATTAACGTATTTATCATACGCATGATAAACGTACATGTATATATTATACACAAGATTAACGTATCTATCATACGCAAGATAAACGTACATGTATATATTATACACAAGATTAACGTATTTATCATACGCAAGATAAACGTACATGTATATATTATACACAAGATTAACGTATCTATCATACGCAAGATTAACGTATATATTATACGCAAGATTAACGTATTTATCATACGCAAGATTAACGTATATAATATATGCAATATTAAGATATTTATTATACGCAATATTAACGTATTTATTATACGAATATTAGTGTTTTTATTATACGCAATATTAACGTATTTATTATACGCAATATTAACGTATTTATTATACGCAATATTAGTGTTTTTATTATACGCAATATTAACGTATTTATTATACGCAATATTATCGTATTTATTATACGCAATATTAACGCATTGATTATACGCAATATTAGTGTTTTTATTATAAGCAATATTAACGTATTTATTATACGCAATATTAGTGTTTTTATTATACGCAATATTAACGTATTTATTATACGCAATATTAACGTATTTATTATACGCAATATTATCGTATTTATTAAACGCAAGATTAACGTATTTATTACATGCAAGATAAACGTATTTATTATACGCAATATTAGTGTTTTTATTATACCCAAGATGAACGTATTTATTATACGCAAGATTAACGTATATATAATACGCAATATTAACGTATTTATTATACGCAAGATTATCGTATTTATTATACGCAAGATTATCGTATTTATTACATGCAATATTAGTGTTTTTATTATACCCAAGATGAACGTATTTATTATACGCAAGATTAACGTATATATTATACGCAATATTAACGTATTTATTATACGCAAGATTATCGTATTTATTATACGCAAGATTATCGTATTTATTACATGCAATATTAGTGTTTTTATTATACCCAAGATGAACGTATTTATTATACGCAAGATTAACGTATATATTATACGCAATATTAACGTATTTATTATACGCAAGATTATCGTATTTATTATACGCAAGATTATCGTATTTATTACATGCAATATTAGTGTTTTTATTATACCCAAGATGAACGTATTTATTATACGCAAGATTAACGTATTTATTATACGCAATATTAACGTATTTATTATACGCAAGATTATCGTATTTATTATACGCAAGATTATCGTATTTATTACATGCAATATTAGTGTTTTTATTATACACAAGATGAACGTATTTATTATACGCAAGATTAACGTATTTATTATACGCAATATTAACGTATTTATTATACGCAAGATTATCGTATTTATTATACGCAAGATAACCGTATTTTTTATACGCAATATTAGTGTTTTATTATACCCAAGATAAACGTATTTATTATAATTTTGCAAGATAAACGTATTTATTTTTAATATAAACGTATTTATTATACGCAATGTAGTGTTTTTATATGCTGAAAAACGACAGACTTACTGTTTCAATAAAGTAGATTATTTTTGTGCTAAGCACTTCAACCTAGCATAGGTTTTTTAAAATTTTAGAATTAAATATCAACTATTTTACTGATTTCAAAATAAGTCCTTTACAACACGTTACATAACTATGTTCAGTGCAAATGGCTTTGTCAGCGTTAGAATTCACTAACTTTGAAAAACAATATCCTTTCTTCATTGTTAAATCTGACGTGTGTTAAAAATACCACCCATGAATTCAACCCAGCATCCTTTCATCCGTAGGTACCTTAAAGTCGGATAAAACTTCTCGTTTTCCTTTTTGTAGCTATCGGCTGATCATTTTACGAGAAAATAAACACGTCATCAAAATGTGTTTCTTTTCAAAATGGCTGTCTCGACAAATTCGTGTCATAGAGTCTTTTTCCAAAACGACAGTCTGGACAAAATTCCTACGCACAACGCCGTGTCGTTCTTCTAACGTCGAACAAACAATACCTCTGCCTTAGTCATGATTGTACAACATATTTACACAGTGTATAATGTAAATAGAGATTGCTACCACGAGGAAAAACAATCCTCCATCAACATGTTCCTGTCACATGACATGCGAGCGCGCGCATACAGTGGCGCTACCTGTCACTCATAGATCGGTCATCTGGTCGAGACAATCGTCAAATTCAAATACTATATAAATATCATTTTTCTTTTTCTAACAAACATCATGGTCCGGTTTCTTTGTTTTATCCCCAAACTTCTTTCTTCCTAAGATGTGATATCTGGCAGGTTACTGAATCTTTTGTGTTTCCTCATCAAATATATACTTCATATTGTTCCTGTTTCAGTTAACGGATGCGTGTTGATTTTTCAAAGTTTTTAAGCCAGGTTGGTACATTCATCTTATTTGCATGTTGTTTTACAACTGTCAAACCATGTTTTTATTTGTGTTTTCTTTCAAATCCGCTTTTCATATCAAATATATTTACGATGATTCATCTTTGCTGCACCTTTTCTGTCATGATCGTGTTTTGTCTAAAACTTACCTTAGTTAAAATATATTATATAATGTACGAAATTTTTTGTGTTATTTAAATAGCAAAATTCATGACCAAAGTTAATTGTTTGTGTATAAAAAGCCTAAATATTATATGGGTGATGGTGCTGTATAACTGATTTCTGATATATAATCATTTACTGTGTTTTTATTACGAACGCTAAATTGTTTTTGTTAAAAAGCAAAAATGTGTGTTTTGGTGTTGGTGCTGTTTAATCGCTTTCTAGCATTTAAGAATCTGCTTTGATTATATAACGGAAAGCACATAACAATGTGGTCAGATTTTAACCACAGTAAGATTAAGCGTGTGAAAATATACATATTGGATGCATTTTGATATATTAGAGTAATAATGCTCAACTATGTCCCCTGAAATGTATATGATTATAATTGTTTTTAAACAAATATCAATTGGAAAAAAAAAAATTTTAAAATATTTTTTATTGGTAGTTTGGTACAATAATGTTTACAACTGATGAGCTGTAACGTCATGTAACAAACGTCCTGTTTTTAGTCAACCGTTTTATTGACAGTGGTCAAAATATGTGTTTATTTGTTAATTGTCTTTTTTTATGCGTATGTTGAAGTGAAATCATGATTGTTTTAGCTTTTTCTCGCCATGTCTCACCATGGTCGACACTGATTGTAAGCCATAGGCTTGTATGGTGCATCTTCATTCTTATCATACTTTATTACGATTTATTGCATGTGCGCAATTCTTTTGTAAAGGTTACAATTTGTAGGGTTGATGTTTCCATGCCATATTGAGGGCTACAGAAAGCAAGTATGCTTCATGCTTTGACTGTTTCTGGTGGTAGATTGTGTCAATCGTCAGCTATCGAAAACACGTCCGCCATGTTTATGTACATCCGGGTATTAATTCTAAAATCGTTGATGTTGTAAATCAGAAAACAAATGTTACTATTTGATTTGTCAAAAGACTGATTGTAACGTGACGTCATTTATCGCAATTTCTACTCACGCCAATTGTTCTAAAATACGGAAATCGCTAATTCATGCTGGTCACGTGACGACAGTTTACACACTATATTTTCATTGCTAAGAACATGTTTTAGCTGCTACAAAGAACATGTTTAAGCTGCTACAAAGTATGCGTTTTAACCTGCCACAAAGTACATATTTTAAGCTGCTACGTAGTACGTGTTGTTTCAGTTTCTACAAAGACCTTTTCAGCTGCAGCTGCTACAAAGTACGTGTCTTCAGTTGTTACATAGTACATGTATTAAGTTGTTAAAAAGTATATGTTTTCAGCTGCTACAAAGTACACGTTTTCACCTGCTACAAAGTACATGTTTGAGCTACTTCAATGCACATGTTTCCAGCTGTTACATAGTTCATGTTTTGAGCTGCTTCAATGCACATGTTTTCAGATGTTACATAGTACATATTTTGAGTTGCTACAAAGTACATGTTTTCAGCTGTTGCATGGCACATGTTTCAGCTGCTTCAATGCAAATGTTTTCAGCTGTTACAAAGTACATGTTTTGAGCTGCTACAAAGTACACGTTTAAGCTGCTTTAAAGTACATGTTGTTTCAGCTGCCACAAAGAACGTTTTCGGCAGCTTCATTGCACATGTTTTCAGCTGCTACAAAGAACGTTTTCAGCTGCTTCAATGTACATGTTTTCAGCTGTTACATAGTACATGTTTTCAGCTGCTATAAAGTACATGTTTTCAGCTGCTACAAAGTACATGTTTTCAGATGCTTTAAAGTACATGTTTTCAGCTGTTACATAGTACACGTTTTCAGCTGCTTCAATGCACATATTTTCAGCTGCTACAAAGAACGTTTTCAGCTGCTTCAATACACATGTTTTCAGCTGTTACATAGTACACTTTTTCAGCTGCTACAAAGTACATGTTTTGAGCTGCTACAAAGTACACGTTTAAGCTTCTTTAAAGTACATGTTGTTTCAGCTGCCACAAAGACCTTTTCAGCTGCTTCAATGCACATGTTTTCAGCTGTTACATAGTACATATTTTCAGCTGCTACAAACTATATGTTTTCAGCTGCTTCAAAGTACATGTTTTGAGCGGCTACAAAGTACACGTTTAAGCTGCTACAAAGTACATGTTGTTTCAGCTTCTACAAAGAACGTTTTGAGCTTCTTGAATGCACGTTTTCAGCTGCTACAAAGTACACAAAGTACGTGTTGTTTCAGCTGCTACAAAGAACGTTTTCAGCTGCTTCAATGCACATGTTTTCAGCTGATACATAGTACATATTTTCAGCTGCTACAAAGTACACGTTTAAGCTGCTTTGAATTACATGTACATGTTTACCTTTTTTGATTTAATCGCTTTATAGCTGACACAGATTGGCAATGACTGCATTTGTTACAAACAGGAATATATTTTCAGTCAATGTATCTTTTGCTTCTGTTGAATTTTAGCGATTTTGTCAAATAAGCAGGATCTTATAAAACGCGTATAAATTGTAACGTAACTTCGTGATGGATTGGAATCTGACTAGCTAGGCCAGATCCTAGTGTGAGAAAGTTTGACAGTTTTGATAGTCGAAAGTCGGTGATTGTTCAAGGACACTAATGTTTGTGCCAATATTCTAGAATTCACCGTAGCGATATAAGGGGCTCAGTAACTAACAAACAAATCAATAAAAAATCATTTTTGATAAATTTTGATGAGTTTGAAAAATGTATTTAATCAAATCTTTTTCAAAATCTATTGTACAAATAAACAATTACATAAAAATCGTTTAAATGTTATGCTTATGTTAGAAAGTCATTCGAAAATTTCTATGAAAAGCTTCAGAATCCTTTAGTCAGATCTTAATGAATGATTTGTCAGAGTTGCGCTGAATTTTTCTGTTTGTTTTTATATCAAAGTTGTGAAACCTGAACAAAAAAAATTAAAATGAAAATTTAGAAAAAAAAATAAATAAATAAAAAAGATAAATATAAATAAAAAACAAAAAAAAACAAGATACTAGTATTGAACATTTATATTAAAGACTTATTTTAATCGGTGTGGTACTAGAACAACCCGTATGTATAGTTGTAAATATCTAATTAAATTATTTCGGCCGCAAGATGTTATCATATAAAAAATCCGGTCAGTAGATATGAAATGTAAAAACGTTCGTTTTAATTGCGCACTTTTTAAGCAAAGGTCTAAATGTGTGTTTTATTTCGTGTGTTACTTTCTGTTTTCATTTATCTTGTGTGTTACATTTTTTTATAGTTTTCCTTTTTCTTGATCGTTCGGAATTCATATTTCATATTATTTTTGCGTTTAAAAACACTTGAGATGGTATATTAAAAAGTGTTTTATATTACAACACAATATCCTCATAGAGACACATGCATGGTAATTTTTATAACACAGCATGGCGAAATATTGTACATGATAAATAGTTTTACAAGAATGGAAAACAGAACACACATGTAAATATATAAAACTGAAAAGTGAAAGTCACCGCCTAGATTTGAATTCTTTTCGGGTACGGATCCTAGTGTGAGAAGGTCTGTCAGTTTGTTTACCAAAAGTCTGAGATTTTCTCCAGGCACTCAGGTTTCCTCCACCATCATTGAACCGACAGCCCCGATATAAGTGAACAAATCTTGACTTGGGCTTAAAACATCATTACTCCACTTAATTTCATATTCATTTCGGACGTTTCCTAGTGTGAGAAAGTTTGTCAGTTCGCACACCGAATGTCGGTGGTATATTTTTTCCGGATACTCCGGTTTCCTCCACCAACCCTAAACTGACCTCCTAGATATAAGCTACGTTAAAGAATCTTGACTATGGCGGAAAAACTCTATTACTCCCACACTTCGTAATGTTAAAATTAAAAGATCTTTGTTGTAGGTTGGCTACTGCCAAAGTTCAGTAACGATCTATATATTATACAGTAACCCACCTCTATGACACATTTATATAGCAATTAAAATTCAGAGTTCAATAAAAATTAATACATTAAATAATTAATTATCCAAGATACCCGTTATATATCCCGATTTTAAATGGCTAATTAAAAATGCAGCTTATGATACCTATTATTATCTATATAATTTATAATTACATTATCCGTTTTAATATCTAGAAAATAAAATGTTTAAAATGCTATTATTATGTTCAAAAATGTTTGTTTTATTTTATAAAAGTCAATAAAAACCAGAATAAACATGACTTTATGATTTATGACCGTGTCAGAAACATGAAAAGGTACCAAAAGTACGAGTTACTAATGTAAGAGTTCAGATAGTCGGATAAGATTAATCGATTTATTGATTTATAGTTTTCTACTTCAAGTTAGCTACAGTGTACGGTAGCTGAAAGATTACCGTTTCACTTATTTAAAGTTCAGTTGTGAATTTGCTCTAGATTCATATTCGTTAATATTTATTTATTTATTTATTTATTTATTTATTTATTTATTTATTTATTTATTTATTATTTATTTATTTCACGAAGTGTGATAGTTTAGATAAGCAGATATCAATTCAGTTTATGCAGGAATCTGTAAGTTTTCTAGCTCATAATTCGTTTATTTATCTTCGTCTGAAACACAGCTAAAGATGATTTATTTATTTATTTATTTATTTATTTATTTATTTATTATTCATTAATTCATTTCGAACTGCTCTCTCTCTCTCTCTCTCTCTCTCTCTCTCTCTCTCTCTCTCTCTCTCTCTCTCTCTCTCTCTCTCTCAATTTCACAGTCATAACATAGAAATGATTTAGAAGAAAAGGAAAAAGGAATTAAATTTTTTTTTACTTTCTAACGAAATTATTTCAATATTCAATTGTTACTTCCATCACATACAAATTGTATCATTCATCATAATAAACGAAGCAAACAAATAACAAACATATTTACAACACTGTAATTATGTTGAAAATATTCATCCTTATTATTTGATAAATAAATAAATAAATAATACTCTTCAATATAACAACAACAACAACAACAACAATAATAATAATAATAATAATAATAATAATAATATGATAATAATAATCGTTGAAAGATGACAATTATAAGTTTATTTTTATGATAAATTAGTTATATTGACATGATGCACGTTTCTATCTTATTTTATTTTACTTGGTTAATTTTTTTATTTCTTTTTTTAAAAAATCAAAAATGAACAAATGGAGAGAATATTGAATTTACAGCGGTCTAGTTTGATATAATGATATTTGTAAGGAGAAGTGAATCGATCTGTCAAGCTGTTTTCAAAAATAATTCGCTGCAGACAGCTAATGAAAATTAATAAATTATTATGATTTATAAATTAATTTATAGTTACTTTCTCTCCATACAATTAAACTGGCTTGATTATCTAATAGAAAAATTTAAAATGTAATAAATGAGATAAAACACATTTTATATTGCTGCATGTTGTTTGTAAAAATAAATATTTGTTTATTATGATAGAATTTAAATTTTGATTTTAATCAAGTTTAACGTGTTATTGTTGTATTGTTAAATTTTATAAAACTCGTGCAGGTGGATTTTAAATTTAATTACTGAAAATATTACCGTATTTAGTTGTTATATGAATTTGGAATATTTTGTCGAATGAAAAAGGTCTCCAGAAATCTCTCTCTCTCTCTCTCTCTCTCTCTCTCTCTCTCTCTCTCTCTCTCTCTCTCTCTCTCGCTCGCTCGCTCGGAAACTGATATCGAATTGAATACTTTTTTCCCTTATATGTAATCCGATTTCAAAACTATTTTTACTACCCGATAAAATTATGCGTTATTTTACAAATAAGATATATTGCCATACGAAAATCAAGTTTTATTTGTAACACATTTCACACGTAATTTCAAAGTCTTTTTTTGATCATCGACAAAAATCAATAAGTTAATTTATCGATTAATCCCTAGGATCAATCAGTTCAATCATTTTTATCAAATTAAAAGCAAAAACGACGACTTTGATATTTTCAAAAATAAAAAATAAAATTTTGAGGTTCATTTACAGGTAAAATATGAAATGACTAACGCGTTTTAAAAATTGAAATTTAAAATGCATGTATAACATTTATCAGATAAGATCAAAGAAAAAATGCGCATGATTAGTTTATAATTGCAGAAACAATTAACATGAAAGAAAAAAAACTTTTTTATTTAAAATTAATATCTTTTTAAGATATATTTTCTTAAAAGCATCAGAGAAACTCAAAAATCGGTAAACAGTGATGTGAGAAATAAAATGGTTCCGATTTGTCTACCACGCCCAGCCTTGTAAAAAATAACAATTTTAAACAAGAGAATCGAAAAGGAAAAAATTTCGTCGAATTCATGAGAATGTGCGATCACGTTTTGTTCTTCCTGGCGCCAGACTAGCGTGAAAAATGTCTATTACAGCGGGCATCTAAACTTGTCAATTTTTGACAATAATAAAAAATAGCAAAATCTTCTGTTGTGTCACTTCTTCTATTATTTAAAAAAAAACTGAAACTAAAATATTTACCTTTTACTAAAGAAAACCTGAAAATTCACAAAAATCTTGACTTTTCATTTTGTTTGATAGTTTAATCTGATCAAAAAGGTAATGTGTTAATATGTGAGAATTGATCTGATCTTGTTTACATAAGTTACGGATTAACACAAAAAGTTAAACTCAATTGTTTACATAACGTCAAATAGTCAACAACAGATTTTAGCTTCCTAACTCAGCATGGTGTGTGTTTTGGAAGTTCGAGCATTCATTTAGCCTAATCACAACATAGGCCTCATCACCCATTCATAGGTAATCAAATCAATATATTTTTAACAATAGCCAGTTTTGACAATTTCCAATATTTAAATGTTTTGTCATTTCATTCTTTAAGTAATCCTTTTACTCGAACTCGTGCTGTGACAAGGAGAGACAATTCGACCGGAACTGACCAATCAAATGGCCTTGTTGTCATTCTGGGCGGGGCTAGATGGTATTTGATGGATGGGTTATATATTTTGAGGCCGTGTTTGTTGATTTAAGTGCAGGGTAGTTGAATGACTGTAATAGAACTTAATGGTGAGTTGCCGTAGTAAGTGAGTGCATGATCACTAGTTTGAACGTATTTATCTGAAAATTACACTTAATCGCCGTGAAAGAAGAATTCAGCTCGTCATTTAGTTAATATAGCTTATTTAACGCTGATCAACTTATTGATCAATAATTTATTAAGTTAATTTAAAAAATTTTAACGATTGACTTATCATCAGTGGTGGACACTAAATTAAGATGTTGAATGTTGGAAATGTTGATGGAATAGATCAAGATATGGCAGGAAAATCAGCTTTCATGGAACTTCAACAACAAGGGATGCCACCAGGAATGGGCCACCCAGCGTACCCGATCAGAGGAGGATATCAACCCCACCACCACCCGCAACACGGCCATGGAGATAGTGCTTTTTCAAATTCCCAACCCTCCAGGCCTATGGGATACCCATTTTACACCAATGCTATCTCTCCGTCATCATATAACCCTCCAGCAGCACATCCATTTCCGATGCCTCCGTATCAGAGCCCATCACCGACCCGGGATGGTAAGTATTATTGAAACATATTTTAATTTAAGAAGAAATGACAAGATGAAGTATTATCTGATAAAAATCTACTCGAATATTAAGTTTTGTTTAACTTTTCATTTAAGCTTAAGGTAATTTTTTTAAGTCAATGATTTTTTTTTAAAATTCCAGAAATAAACAAAATAATCATGCAGTTTATCTACTGTCAGAAATCTTAGTTCAAGCCCTTAACTCAAATTTTGTTTGGTTTTTTACATTTTGTTTTTGTCATAAAACCATAAAAAAAGTTTCACCAATTAACATAATTGTAAGATGTCTGTAATCCTTACATTATTTTAATTATTATTATTATTTCAAGATGTTAAGTCTAATTTTATTCTTCAAAATATCATTCAAAAAATAATAAAGAATAAGTTAATGGATTATTATTTTTAAATGTCAAAGATGGTTTAATAATATTCAATTCCTATAAAATATTAACTATACATAAGTTTATTTCAAATTTATGATGGACACAATTTAAGAATTAAAACAACCAATTATATGGACAAAAAAAAAGATATATGTTTTTTAAAAATGCTATCATTGTGGAAATAGTAACAGATGCCGGGAACATGTGTCCCGTATCTTGGAGGAAGTTCGATACCGTTCAGATATTAAACGGAAAACTCGGATATAAGTCCGCGCATTGTTTAGAAAATCTAAAAACTTGAAAGAACACGTGCTGGTAACCCAAAACTCTGCAATCCATCTTATGTACTATACAAAATCGATCAATAATGTAAAAAAAAAAAAAAAGAAATACCCAAGATCTTTAAGACAGAAAGTATCAAATTTTTTTATTTGCATATTTTGATACAAAATGTTTAAAATAAAATCCTATATGAAATATATCACAACCAGTTAATGCCTCAGCAACATGCAATGTTTAAAATAAATAAACATCGGAAAATCCTTTACTGTAACGATTCTCAAACCGTGAAAACAATAGCTTAGAATGATAAATATTGAAATTCTGTACGCTAACGTGTTTCTATCTTAAAATTTGACTGTACATATATATAAAACAAATAGTCTTTAAACAAGATTAACTTGTAGATTTTAATTTATCGAACATGTGATTTTAATTAAAAAATAAAAAAAAACGGACACTTATTTAGTTTCTGGTGAAAAACTTAAAAAAAAAAACTGAAAAGAATATCAGAGATGTTTAGATTTAAAAAAAAACATGAATAGCAAAAAACTAAGAGTCTGATTGTTTTTAAGATTTAAGATGTAACCGTTTTCGCAATATTGATTTTTTAAAAAAAATCATTGAACAGATCGTTAACCCTTAAGTCTTCAAGCTTTGAGCGTTTGACTTTTTTGTTTATAAGAAATTCGATCATGCAATGAGAATCTTAAGATATTTGTTTTAAGAGTTTCATACGATCATAATCAGTTTTAACGGGTCATCGATATTTTTATTTGCTTGCTTTTTCAATTCAAGAAAAATTCATTAAAAGAATGTTGAAACTTAAAATTCATCTCTCTCTCTCTCTCTCTCTCTCTCTCTCTCTCTCTCTCTCTCTCTCTCTCTCTCTCTCTCTGCTATTGTCAGAACCCTATTTTTCTCTTTTTTTTCAATATTTATTACTTATTTGAATATACCGTTTTAGATAAATCTCAGATGGAAGAATTGAGAATAAATGGGAAAGGAAAGAAAATGAGAAAACCTAGGACAATATATTCGAGCTTACAACTTCAGCAGTTAAATAGAAGGTTTCAGAGGACACAGTACTTAGCCTTACCAGAAAGAGCCGAGCTCGCAGCATCCCTCGGTCTTACACAAACACAGGTAAGCTTACCACCTTAATTGATGTTTTTATTGATCTCGACAGGTAAAAAAACTGATATATAGCCACGAAATAGTCAAAGTACGAAATAAATAGCAACGGATCATTTGACTCGGAGTCTCGTTATTGTCTTTTCATTAAAAAATGCAAGTCCTAATGATAGCATAATTCACTGAGAATCTATCCAATTTAAATTTAGAAATGTTAATAGTTTTTAAAAGTACCAGATTTTTGTTTAAAAGTAACCCAATCACCGGCTATATATCAAAAACTTTGCTTTAAAAATATTTACTTTAAAATTTCGGCTGTAAAGCCTTACAAGGCGAAATACTTGCAGTTTGTGTTATTTCAAAAAAAAAAAAAATTCTTTTAAGAAAAAATTATAAATATTGTTTTAATGAGCATTTGCTGCTTTTTATTAATTTTTTGAAAAATGAACTCTCCACAAGGCGACCTTTTTTAAATTTATATTAACTTTGGTTTAATAAAAAAGAATCAGAATTTTAAAAATAGGATAAAAATATAACCGGCACAAGACACGCTATTATTTGACTACCTCCAAGAAGAGACATCCGTAAGGGCCAAATTCTGACATTTTTAATTTTTAAAATGTTTAAAGTCCTTTCTCAAACTAGATGACTTGCGTTTTTGCAACCTATGCATGTTGAATTCGGAATATTATTTTTTTTTTTTAATTTTAAATCGATTTAAACTGAATCTTTTGAATGCAAGATAATTTTTAAAAAAATGTTCCGCATTTAAAGTTCGAGACAGATATTGGAAAACTGTTAAAATAATTTTTTATTTGTAAACAATTTTAACTTAAAACTTTTAAAATGCAAGATAAATCCAAAAGTGTTTCCGTGATCAAATCTAAAGTAGATATTAAAAAATGATTTTTTTTTTTAATTTTAAACACATCTAAAGTAAAATAAAACAAATTTATAATCAAATTCACCGACAGAAAATGTATGAATACAAATTTTTACTCTTTTAAGAAACTACTCCACAACTTATTTTCACTTTACTTCTGACATAAAAAATCCATTAAATCAATGTATCCCATCTCACTGTAAGAAACCCGCTGAAATATATAGATTTACTGATCCACATTGCTTCAGGGTTTTGTACCTCCAGAAGCATTAATAAAAATTCAATTTCGTTATCGTAATTTCATCTTTGAATTTCTAGAGTTTTAAGTACTTAAAAGTACTTAAATTCATGCTTTCTTGAAAGACAGCATTAAATATTCACATTTTGTCACACACAAAAAATAAATATTTCAAAGAAAAAAGAAAAAAAAAACATCTTTTTTTTGGTTTGTGGAAACTATATACATTTTGAAACATATTCAGCTAATTTTGTGTCGAAACTATAAAATAACTCTTCCACTTTTTAAACTTGTGACTTCAAGTTTCCATATCAAACTTTTATCCCATTGAAATATAAATAAAAGTTCTGAACAATGCAAATTCACATCCCTGAAAATGATGAAAACAAAACTGCGCCCATTCATTTCGCCGGACCGGACGGATATAGATCCGATTAAGAAAATTAAATTGCAAGATTAAACATTTTAAAAACTTAAAAATCAAATACACAATTTTTCGGACAGAATTGTAGGTAGTCCATGGAATATACGTCTTGCATTTACACGCTCGACCAAACTCTTCTCGCATTTATATTCCCAGAAAATTGGGCAATTTAAGGTAACGATCTAATTCAAAAATCCGTAAAACAGTATTTAGCTATTTTGATTGTAGAAAAGTATTAGTTTTGTCAACATGGAAATTTCCTTTGATTATATGCAATTTTCTTCAACGCCAGAGCTTAAAATTTCATAATAGGTCTTGATTAGCCCTTTTAAGCATTCATAGTTAATTTATATGACATGAGCTAGGCACTTTGGTACGTTGATAATGGAAGGATATAGGGATAAAGAAGTGTCCTGCGCGTCAAGGAGCCCATTTATTTTCACAGAAAATTGTGAGGTTTAAAATAATGACTGGGAATTTAGGCAAATTAAGTATTATTTTCGTTCATTTTATCGAACGTTCGATTTTTTTCAAATAAGAGCCAAAAAATTATTATTTTTCCTGACTTTAGATATTTATTAAGAATTTTACCGATAATAAGAATCGATACATTACACTGTTCTTTCCGGGGTGTATTTGTGCGTACATGGAAGGGGGTATTTGATTTTTATCGATTTTCGTACCTTTGAAAATTTTATCACCTGGATACGGCGGCAATCAAAATAAATGAGTTGACCTGTCCGTTTGACTTAACCTGAAACCATGGTGGAACATAACTTGTTCCAAGCATAAGTAACAAAGTAGTTTTTTTTTTGTAAAAACATCCAAACTGTCATAAAGATCGCCAGCGGCCATTACCGAAAACAAGTTCTTTTTACAAACTTCACGTTTGGCAGTGACTTTGGCAGAAGAAAACCCAATATCGCCTGCACTGAATGTCAAAATGTCATAATAAGAAAAAAAAAATATAAAAACAACATATACATATATCATCTATTGAAATATCAATAAAATTATTATTAACTTCCTGTTTTAAGGATGGTTAAAACTGTCATAGATATTTTTCTTGACTTGCGAATATTGTTTACCTGTTAAATTTCCTTTTTCAAACTTTTTTAGTTAATTCATTTTTTTTTCTTTTAATGCATATACGCTCATTGACCCTTCAGACTTGTCAAAAGTGTAAACAGATCTTATCAACGTTTCGCTTATCTAAACTAGTGAAGGATTGGTGAACCGAGTTCAACCATTCAACTCTTCCTACGTGAAGTTAGCATTGTCATTTATACCGCGAAAAACCATTCGATATTTCCTTAAAACTATAAATAAACAAATATCTGTGATTTAACCCTATCGCAATTTTCAGAATGCGTCAGATACACTAAAATTAGTCGTAGGGGTTAGTCTTAGGTCTTAGTAGGTTAATAAAAGTGAATCTGTAACTTTAAAGTCGAGAACAGCTAGCTAGGACTTAACTGAAAATCTCTGTATTGTATAAAAAGACACCTCTCTCTCTCTCTCTCTCTCTCTCTCTCTCTCTCTCTCTCTCTCTCATACGGCATTCTGTATTCTGTGTAATAACAGAATATTTCATTGTCTATTACTAAAAACTTAAAATTATATATAGTTTTTATGAAACATATGATACTTTTTTTTTAATTCAAAGTTTTATTGTAACTATATCAATTTCAAATTAATTTCACCGGTACATCGTTTTGAATAATAATAAATGCAAGTATCCAATAAGATTTTATTTAAATGTGGCTCAAAATCCAAGAGAAAAAATTACAATTGAAACGATCCGGTGTGTAAAAAAAATCAAATCCATGCAATTTACCCATTTAGAGTTTCTCATACATATCAGAGAGATGTCGAACAATGCTAACTAGAGTAAATACACAACCGGGACCCCGTCGTCTACGTAACTCGATCTAGTTTTAATATAAATAATTCATTAAATTTGCATTCTAACACACAAAATCTGTCCAATAACATTGACAAAACTCTCTGTATATGTATTCACAAGTTGATATGTGATACGCCGGTTTTTTTGCATTCCAATAATTTGTGATTTTTAGTTGTCAAAATAACTTTAAATCTTTTAGATATAAAATTAGTTTATTTGCCTAAAGGGAAGACAGCTTATGTCATCCGATAAATCAGAAACAACCCAACCTTACGCTAGAATGATTCTGTTTTAAAGAATGAAATTTATTTTCTAATGTAAAATTAATTTTGGAAATAGCATTTTGATCTGAATAATCTTAAATAAACTTTACTTTAAAATCATGATTCAGAATACAGAAATTATAAACAAATAAAGTTAAATAAAAGTTATAAACAAACACTTACGAAACAAAATTTTCACGAAGCGGGGAAAAATAGAAAAAAAAACTTTTTAAAAAAATATTATCCTCACCGTGTGAGAAAGCACTTCTCTAAAAAAAACCCTAAATCTTTACATTTTTCCCAAATACAAAAACAAAAAAGTGTCTATTAAGAAAACAAATATTTTTCTTGAAATGAAACCTGTAAAAAGTCATTAAAAAGTTGCTAATCCTGATCACAAAAAGTCTTGTCATAAAAACAATAAAACAAGAATAACAATAAACATTTGCATGACTCGGAAAAAACAAACATTTGTATCTTTTTTTTCAAAAGAGTTTAATTGACTGTGGTAAATCAGATGCCCATGGGGTTTATTCTTGATCCAAGGTGATATGCCGTTGACACTGATTAAGTTAGGGACAAATGAATACATTAAGTGATTGTAAACTGTTTTATAATTAAAACTACAAACAAGATATTTGCCCCGGGAGGACAATATCTGTTGAACTGATAGTGGATAAACATGAGATGGGGCGATAAAATCAAACACGCTGTTCGTTTAGTTATCTCACGTTTTTCATAGAGAAATCTATCGATCCGATATCTGTGACAAGCTCGCTTAGGGATTAATATCTTATCGAAATACATGTTTTTTTCTAATATTTTCATTAATTAAACATCCGAGGAAGAATTTGTGATCTAACACATCGACTTGTTAAACCAAGTGTGAATCTTTTCAGGAAATAGGAAATATATTTGCAATTAATCGTCTTAAAAATAAACAAACCGACATGCAATATAGTGAATAAATGAATATGAGAATATTGTGCAAAAACAATATCGGGTGAAAAAGAAAATACTTGGGTTGTTTTTCACATTTTATTCATTTAAATTTGAATTTGTAAATCGGTTCTCGAATATTAAACTAGTAGATATGACAGTATACAGTTTTCAAAAGAACATAAAAAATATACCATTTTGTAACTAGTGTAAATGACAAGTATAGCACCATGTTTAAATAAATAAATAAAAAATAAATAAATAAATTTTAAAAGATTGTGAATGTGAATTCAAAAATAAATTTGTAAAAATTGAAATCCTAGCTATTTGCATTTGAATTTGAATTCAAAAATAAATTTGTAAAAGTCGAAATACTAGCTATTTGCATTTTATTAAAAAATATGGCAAAAATAAAAAAAGAGGCTAAATAATTTTACTGTTAAAAATATCCTTTCTATAATACTAAAACTGTTATTCTTTGGAAAAAACCGATCTTTAGTTTTCATATTTTTGTTTATACCGCTACTCACTACTTATGCTGAACATATTGAGATTTTTATCTACAAGTACCCGTTATTATTTGTTAGATTTGGCGTTTACATATGAAAATTGTTTACACGTTAAGATCACCGTATAGTATGAGATAATTGATGAATAAAAGTGTATTTAACAATAATGTGTTAAGTGGTATATTAAAATATCCATTACACAATCTCTCTATACAATAAAAACTCAGAATTTTCACTTATAATAAAACGCCACTTTACACTGATGAAATGAAGATACACTTCTAAAAGTGTGTTTGTGGAACTATGCAAAATTCAACATCGATATAGTGTTGGAGGTTTAACCTCGTACCCTTTATCCATTACATAAATCCCTTGTACCCCGATAAGATATATGTTTGAAAAAAAAACCCCAGAAATTCCAGTTTACACCGATGAAATATAGAAACACTTTTTAGAAGCCTAGCGTCTTATTCTTGCAACATTCAACGTTGCAACAGTTCCTGTTTGTAACCTTGTCTAACAGAAAATACATTGTAACACTGTTTTTTGCAATTAACCATGTGACTTTATTTATTTATTTATTTATTTATTTATTATTATTTATTTATTTAATTAATTATTTATTTCAAACTCATTACTTGTTAATTTTTCATACAGATGTTTTGTTTTTGAAAACTAAATTGGATACCCTTTATTTCAAACATTCTCATTGGACGCCTCTACATCTTGGAAAAATCTGAAGAACACAATTCACAGCAAACAGTACCTCTCAAGCATTCTATTTTGTTATATTCCTTTGTGAAACACAATATATGGAAAAAAAAAAACTTAATTGTTCTTCCAAATTTCATTCCTTATTTTTATTTTCACTGACTTAAGATATTGATTTTAGATGTAATGTAGCAACTGATTATTCCTTCAAAACAAATTTAAAATCACAAACGGCATTGGACAACAAACATATTATTATCCAGCAACATTAAATATACAATCCGAAAAAATATTTGGCTAAATTGCCAAGTTTTCTGCATTCCAGTTTCCCCACTACACTATCCAAGAATTGATCGCCCTGATAAAATTGTAATAATCTTGACTGGGACATAATTTACTGGTCCTCCTCATTTCCTAGTCCCCCGACTTTGGACAGGCTTTTGACATACAGAATTCATTTTATTTAAGTTTTACCATCGAATTATAATTTTAGTATTTAAATAAATATGTATGAAATAGTAATTTTTACAATGAATTTTGAATTTTTCAATAACAAAAAATAAGAAAAGAAAAAAGAAAGAACGAAAAAGAAAAATGATTTCATAGTCAAAAGAGTGCTGATGTATTTTTGGTAACTTCTCCCTATGTTAAAGGAACACCAGTATAAGATTCTTGTAACAACATGTTCACACCTGGATGCTAGAAAAGAGTTACTCATACGGCATGGGAGTTCAAACAGACATAAATTGTTTTTGAAGTGAAAAGCTTCAGATTTCTCCAGCGGGCCGAAATGCCTCATCTTAAATTACATATATACAATTCACGCACACAAATTAGTTTTTATTATCTTTAAGTATTGTTAGATAGCAGATAAGAATTATCCATGCATCTCGGCTCATCTTTCAATATCTTTTTTATTCTTTACAAATCCGTGTACACTTAGTTTAAAGGTCTTTCTCACACTTGTGTGAAATCAAATCTTACACAAGGATTCCATACAAACAGGTTACCTCAATAAAAACAACTGTTTCGTCTTCAGCATATGACCTAGATATAACTAAAGCTTGGTTTCTTGCATAAAATTAAAGTCTAATAAAGCACTTTTATTTCTTTTAATGTCTTTATAACTATTTTTGAAGCTCTTTTATGCAATTTGAACCTCTGTGATTTGTTTTTGCTCTTCAAATAATTTTTTGAAAATGTCCTGGAAAAAATGGATGGTAGGTTGTCAGCAAAGAAACTAAGCGTTTAACATTAACCAAACAGGCTACCATCTTCAGTTTGATTGAAGATTTAAGCAGAATTGTATAGGACTTGAAAGTTCGGAAGATATAATATACCCATTGCGTTGAACTAAATGTGAATACAAACATCAAAATATATTCATGAAGTAAACAAACGTGTTTATAGTTGTAAAATAAAAAAAAGACTTGAAAAATTCAAATCTTGGATCAATTTTACAAGGTTAACTTAAAAAAAAAAAACTAAATAAAAATCAATCAATCAATCAAATAAAATATAAAAAATTACAAAGGATTGTTCACAGTGAAAAATATAGAAATTGGCTTTTTAGAAAAACATATGCGAGAAAGAAATATTAATGAGCCGTAAAAAAGATTTCTATTCATTTCAATACATTACAATGTTACTACAACACAAAGCTACGTTTTATCGTAAACTGCATTCATGTTTCTCTATACGAAAATAATTTCAAAAATATGCAGAATAAATGTCGATAGTGAAATGTCAAACCGTTGCCCTAAAATTTCGTTACTGTATGCGATGCCTTTTTTTTCGCAGCTGGAAAAAGTTTTTTTTTAATTCTAGAAATCAAATAAGCTTACTTTACCAGGTGACCGTTGGCCAAAGCCTATTTTACAGATTTCAACCGAGTTGGTATGCGTACCCTTTTCAAAAATAGACCCAGCTCTGATTGTGACATTTCATGTTAATTGTTTTTTATCTGTAAATCTGTGAAGTAATGAAATAAAAAGAGAAGACTTTGACTTGACACAAGTAGCTAACCCGATCATAACATTTAATCTCCAAAATCGTAACTTATGATGCCTTTAGTATTAACTGGTTAGCTGATTTCTTTATCTTGTACTCATTTGTTGATAGATTTAAGGAAATCCAACCTTATAAGTTTTCAGCTAAAAACGCCATTAAAACATGTAATCAACCGTATTTATTACCGTAAAAACAACAGGTATTGTATCGGTTTAGTTACGAGTTTAACTTGAACTTTTACGAAAGGGACTCGAAGTGGGCTGGACTTTTCTGGGCGCCATTATGGCGGTAAACTTCGCGTGATGACTGATTGAAATGAACACATTGATGTTTTCTCTTGTACCTATTGAAAAGCATTGAAAAACATTGATAGATTTCCGCACAGATTCACTGCGGGATATTTCATTGTAATAATGAATGAGGTTTTCCGAAAGGTTTTCATATCCATGAAATCTCGCACAATCACAACTTTAACAAGACATTACACTGTAAACAAACATTACAGATTGAAATATTTTTTTTAATTCTTACACATCTTGAGAAGTTTGAAAAATTTTAGCGAAAAACTGTTAAAAATTTGTCAAAATATTTAAACAAAGACATTTTAGCATTTATACATTCTTGTTGCTACGCCCGTTGTCTGAGATTTTTAATGAACCCAGATTTTTGACGACGGGGCGGATCCGTAAGTCAGTAGAGAATACGTTGCCCTTCTTCACGGCTTTAATATAGCTGAAAAGAACTAAGTTTTAAACCGTTGTTTGAATATTTGTAGCGATATATAGCTAAAGACCCAATTATATTATAGTATAATAATTGCCTTCTGAGTTTACATTGATTCACATTTCTTAAACAGAAACACTGCAGAACGTACTGCCAAACTTTATTTCACATTATCATAAACTTATTGAAAATTTCTTCAAAGAGCAAAAATAAATATTCATAATAATAATAATAATAATAAAATAGTAATAATAATAAGTAAATGAATAAGATTAAAAACAACAAAAATACATTTTCTGTTACTATTTTAACCAAGGTTTTTAGATCTCTCTTTGGCACAAAAGCGATTGCCATGGCAATGGATTCATTCGGAATTCTCAACTTTAATCCAGCAAAATCAGGGTCTAGCGAAATGTGTTTACAGATTATTAGGACACTGCTATGAAAAAAAAATACTTCAATAACAAGTTTTTCGGTATATGTTCTGAGTCTATAATGACTCATGATTTAGAATCCAATATGTTTCTTTTTTCCACGACTTTTCAGCAATGTTAAGCATAACATCGTGTAACGCCAGATAGAATACCAAAACTAGCTTATTTGAATACTTATGTCATATACCACTTTTTGAATTGAATCATAAAAATACATTCAGAAAGTGGTTTATGATGTCATATACCACTTTTTGAATGTATTTTTATGATTAAATTCAAAAAGTGCTATATTGTATATGACAGTAAAGAGCACTTTTTTATCAATTAAACGTAAATTTAGAATATGCTACTGTTTTGTTTTCTAATCTCTCAAGTTAAAAGTTTCGAATTAAAAAAAAAAAATGGATTTTGACCAGTCAGGAATTCAATGTTCAACTGCAGGTTTTTTGCCATGCGTGTGTTCCACATGTTTCAGCCTTTAAATGAAGAAATCATTTCCTAAATATATTATAGAAATTATATCTCGGCAGATAATGACATAAAGAGTAATACAGTCGTTAATAGATTTACGGAGTAAATTAGCGTTATCGGTTACATATAATTGTAATATAAAGCAGGGTACTTAACCCCACTTTGTGGGTACCTAGTGGAATTGATGATTTTCAGGATAAACTGTACCTTTACATGACAGCAAAATTAATTTAATCACATGTTGTAAAAAATGCTAACACTTTAATAACACCATCACTTATGAAGGAAAAAAAACGAACTTATGGCTTTTACATATCTATTTAAAAGATCTATGCAAAATCACGAGGAGAAAGTACTTGTAATAATATGCCGGTATTAAAAGGAACTGTTGATGCTTTGTAAATAATGAACTTGTTAAATAAAAAGTGAAAAAAGAACCCCGCAAAATGACTTTAATAATATGTCGCGGAAAGTTTTTTTTTAAATCTTTATTAATGAAATACATGTATTTTCCTAGTTGCTTTAAAGATCTTGCTTGAGATTGAAATAAGAAAAAAAAACACATGCATGGAAATTATATCTAACCAATAATTTTAGGTTGAAAATACCCACTTAATATTTTAAAAAAATTACAATATTCACACTTTCGTCGCACTCATCATATATTGACCTTAAGTGACTTTTTGACGGATTCCTGAGGATTTTTTTATATTGAATTTCATATTACAATTAATTGCAAATATCGATATTAAATTGTTTTCATAATTATACGTTACTGCTACTTGGCATTTAATTTCACGTATATATTTAAAATAAAGATTTTTCTTTTTTAAAGTTTGTTTATTATTTTAGCCTTAAAGCGACGAATCAATTTACTGGATGACTGATCTCTTTTTTCGTTAATAATATGTAATCCGCCATTTATCTGATGACAGACAAATCTCGATAACTATTGACAAATAGCTGTATATTCTTTAACTTCACAATAAAGACGTTTCTTTTTAAAATTGAGTTTTCTAATAAATGCAGACAACGACGTCTTAACTAAAAGTAAAAGGAGGGGGGAAAAAAGAAACTACAATTCATATAAATTATTGGTTTATCTGGTAACAGATTAGAATGAAATAAAAGCCTTGCATATGATTTATAATTTGTCCTCTCTCTCTCTCTCTCTCTCTCTCTCTCTCTCTCTCTCTCTCTCTCTCTCTCACACACACACACACACACACACACACACAAGACAAATTTCGTGCTTTGACAAAAATCTCTCTCTCTCTCTCTCTCTCTCTCTCGAGAGAGAGAGAGAGAGAGAGAGAGAGAGAGAGAGAGAATTTACAGGATAACCTTTTAACTTCAAAATTAATTACGTATGGCGAAAAATACAATTCCATTTGAGCATGGGAAGAAATTCAATTCGATTACTCACACATACAATGGAGAAATATATTGGTGTGAATTTAACCCGAGGCTTTTCTGTCAAGTTAGTCGTAAATAGACATGTTCCCTATCTGCATGACTTGATATACAAGTTGATAGTGTATAAAGTCTGTAAATGGAAAAAAATGTCGGGGTAGTATACCCCCGGGTAAAAAAAACGCAACCGTCCATTCAAATAAATCCAGATTTTGACATCGATAAAAGCGGTATATAGATTCAAAGTGAAAAACTACACATAGAAATTTATTATTTTCTTTCTAAATGGCCTAACTTGAAGTTTTAGAGATAAAATCTGGCCGTTCTCAGCTGAAACCTATAACGCATTAACCAGCGTTTATAAGGAAAGCTATTCGGATTGTTATTATTATTTAATTCAGCGACTTTGATGTTTTAGGCGATCTGCGTCAAAGTTTCGTGAAAAGAAAATATTTCGAGTTTCGCATTAAAATCTTATTGATATTGAAGTAAATAGACTGTGAAATTTCTGAAATCTTCATTTGGAAAAAATGAAATCTCTATTAAAATAAAACTTTATCCTAAAAACGATAAGGGCAGAAATCACTGTTGCTGCAAAGTGTTAGTAATGTTAGTTTTTTGTGATTAGATTACTCTCTCTCTCTCTCTCTCTCTCTCTCTCTCTCTCTCTCTCTCTCTCTCTCTCCATAGGATTTATAATTAATTCTCTCTCTCTCTCTCCCTCTCTCTCTCTCTCTCTCTCTCTCTCTCTCTCTCTCTCTCTCTCTCTCTCTCTCTCATTTTGTCCCTCGTTCAAAGTACCGAATATGAAAGTATGATAAACCCTTTTTGTCTGTTTATTTGATACATTGCAACAAACAATGATTAATTTTGTCAAATTTGAACTATTTCGAAATTCTTTTTAAAAAATTAAATATGATAAAAAAGGAGTAAATGTTTATTTCATATTTATCGTATTCACACACAAAAGAATTTTTAACACAGTCAGCTTTTTATATCCATAACACACAAGACTGTTGTACGTCCAAAAAGCTGAGAAACGCCCCTTCTCTTACTGAAAAACCCACAAGCTTTTTTTTTAAAATCGTTAATGCATTTACTCTACAGCGATTGTATTAAAATGTTTTATTCATGTTTAACAAATCTTCTCAATAAGAAACCCCCCTCCTTGTGAAAAGCGCGACTATGGTTCTCAGTAAATGATTACGGATGAACGGTGTTTGAAATATGCTATTAAGAATGTCATTTTTGTGCTTGATGGCCCTTTATCAACTCCCATTTTGTATTCATAATCCATTACAAGCACTCTATTTTCCCGGTTTTAAAATGAATTAATTTAATTTCAAGTAGCGACATTGTAAATAATCATTAAATATCACATATATGATGAGGGCAGTGTGTCAATCAAAGGCTAAATAAAATATTTTTAACATGTTTAGGATGGTGTATTTAAGGAAATTATTATTTTTAAACCATCGAAAGTATATTTTACTTTAGATTAAAAAAAAAAAGAACTGAGACATATCAAGAAAAAAAATATTGTAGATACATTTGTTATAAAAAAAAATAAAATAATTTAAAATGGGAATCAAATGTTGCTGTTAAGGCAAGACAAAAAAGGAAAATTTAAAATTTTTCATTTTTAAATTTGAAAAAAGCTCTTAATAAACAAATCGTCTTGAAAAATCAATCTTAAAGCAAGTATGGCCCCAGAAACTAGTATGAAAGAGATTTTATCGAACTTGAACTAATGCAGAAGTGGGGGAGGATCCAAATTCTTTGTAAAACAAAGCAAGCGTAAATTAATTGACCGAGCTGATCAAAGAGTAGAACCCAACAAAGCTGTTCCTATTTGACTTCTAGTTGATTACGAGTTCACGGGGTACATGTAACCGCGAATCGATGCATGGCCAATACTATCCTACATCAAAGGAGCTTCTTTTAACTCTTTAAGTTTTTTTCTAAAACAAATTAGATATATTCGTGCTTTGACTTTTTTTCTTTTTTGTTGTTTGTACTTCATGTTTTATTTATTTATTTATGTATTTATTTATTTATTTATAGGTCAAAATTTGGTTCCAAAACAGACGTTCAAAGTACAAGAAAATCATGAAACAAACAGGAGCACCACCTTCTCTCCAGAATCCAGGACAGGAACCTGTGACGTCACCAAGTCAAGCTCACCCACCTCAACAATCCACACCACCAGCCCCTCAACATCCATCACCACAGACACCCACGCCACATGGACAAAACCCACAGTCTCAACAAAATGGACAATCTCACAATGGACCTCAATCAAATGTAATGATTTCCCCGCCATCTTCCTCAGTAAGCCCGCAGCCATCATGGACAGAAATGGCGCCAATAAATAATCAAGTGTCATCACATTCCTATATGCCTATGAACATGTCTTCGATGTCGTCAATGACGTCCGCAATGCCGGGTATGTCACATTACCATTCGTGGTATGCAAATCCAGCCATGAATCAACAATCGTTGTTAACTTAAGACAACAATTGTTTTATAGGATTATAAAGACTACGTCCTAAAATTCACACTGTGATTTCAGTGGCATTCTGAGTCTATTGCAACATGTGATTCTCAGGAAAAAACAACAACCGGATATGCCAGAACAAAAGAGTAGAGCTCTTCCGGAAACCGTACAGGAAGTACCATCATTCACAGCGTGTATGTTCGGAAACTCTCGGAATGAAATCAATTCTCAGGAGAGAGGGATTTCTAGATTTGTTTTAGCGAGTAAAAACGTTGTCAGTCAGTTAGTCATGTGAAGTGAAGATAACTGTTTTATTTATATTATAAGTATGATTATTATTAATTATAAATTTTATTTAAATGCTTTGCTAGCGCTGGTTGTAAAGAGCTAGAAATAATGTGGTGTTTTATTTATTTAGAGAAATCGCTCAATGATAGTCCCGAATGTGGCTTGTTATAAAGACTAAAAAAGTTTTTTTTAAAAAAAAAAAAAAAATAAAAATACTAATTTGAGAAGCAGGGTCACATAATATTAGCCTTAGAACAGACTCAACTTCAAACTGTTTTTAGACATTAGAAAAATGACATTTTTAAAATTTATTTTACATGACAACTAACAAAGAGACGATGTTAATCAGCTACCTCGAATTTCCGATATTATTCCATATTTTTCATTCAAACATTCCATTTTTCGTATGACATTATGTGACCCCTTAAAAGGGATTCATAAAGACAATTTTTATTTATTAATTTGCACTAGCAATTTATTTTGTTGTTCATTATTCGTTTCACAAATCATCTCTTAATATTTCTTTTTTTCTCTTTTTCTTGTTTAATCGTTGTTACGAATTCTGTTTGAATATAAATTTAGTGAAATATAGTTTTTAATTTTATGAATATTATTTCTATACGAGACTATTGTCTCTTCTGAAATCCATTAATTAACTTACATTTTATGTTAAAAGTGTTAGTACGAATGTGCGGATGAGGCGAGAAGAAGGTACGAATGTGTGTCTATAAATTGTGATGATATATATATATTGCCATGTTGTGATTGGATGAAAGGTAGTGTGAGCAATGGCGGTAAAACCGCATTTGAATGTGCTGTGCGTAACAAAGCAATAGATTTAAATATGGTAAAAAATAAACGTGCACATCTTTTATATGTTTTGTATTATTATTTATTTCTTACACATAAATTGTACTTCGTGCATTTGCACTTAAATCAGTTTGGTACTTACATTGCTGAAATTTATTTTTTGTTCCAACACTCTGTATGAATAAAATAGTTCTGCGACTGCATACAATGTACTTGGCATGAATTTCTATGAACCAGGAATACTTTACCCTAACACAGGACATTGGACTTGTTCTACAAAACAAGTGATACACATATTGAGACTGCTGATTATAAATCTAACAATCCCGATGAGTTTACAGTCAGCGCGATTTGTTTGCATCTTTGGTTTAAAGTTACGATTATAGATCACAGCGTCTTTCTATATCTACCGCTAAGGTTTTGAAGCAACTCAAGCAAAGCAGTTTTCTTGCCCAAGGCCGGTGGTTTTCTAATAAGTCCCCGGTTTTCACTAGCATTCAAACAGTGATCACTTCGATTTAAGTAAAAGGAATCTTGATTGGAGGCTTAAAACACTCCACTCATTCGTGTTAAACTCTATTTGCAATTGCAAAACACGATTCTAGTTTTTATGACAAAGGCGATGCATATATATAGAGGCTTACCATATTTTATTAAACATACTATTGAACGAAGGCTCTTGTATGGACAATAAGCAGGTATGTCGTCTATTGTTCCTAACAAAAATGTTTTTTACACCCATCTATGTAGTGTTGATTTGCTGTTCGACAGTATAGTATGTGTTGCAAACAAAAAAAATTAGAGCACCAAGTCTCAATTCCTGGAATTGGAATTGGAGATAATTGTTACCAAGGTGGGATGAAAGACTGAAGAACCATAAAAGAACTTATTGTGCTTTATTCTAGCATGTGTAGTTTATGGTGCGGTGCCATTGAGTTTGCACATAACTCTACATTTTGGTCTAGATAGCCGATTGGCCTAAAATTACAGCCTGAGAAAGTTCATCAGTTCGCGTGCAGAAGGTCGATGGTTTTTACGGGTATCCCGGTTTTCTCCATGATCCAAAACTGACTCTCTCTGTATAAGTGAAAAAAAACAAAATTGACAGAAGTTTTTTTTTCAAAAACGTGGGGTGTTGGTAGCTGAGCACTCTGTATAGCGATGTATTAGATCAATACACTTCTGACTGTCAGGGTTCGAATCAAACCCGACCAGATTTTACTTTGTTAGTTTGCTTGCCGACAGTAGCTGGTTTTTTCTTCCTCCATCAAACAGAAACTGTCTGCTAAATGAAAGAATCTTGATTCAAGTGGTAGCCTACCATAGTTTATTTCATTTTATTTTGTTATTTGTTCATTTTTATTTTATTTTATTTTATTTTATTTTATTTTATTTTATTTTATTTTATTTTATTTTATTTTATTTTATTTTATTTTATTTTATTTTATTATTTAATCTTATTTTATTTTATTTCATTATCTATTTATTAATTTACATATGAAGAGAGGAAAACCTAAAAATTGGTTCTAAGGAAAAGATGATTTTTTAAAGATGTGGTTGCTATAGCGATAGTTTTATACGGAAAGTGCAACGTTCACAATACAATCATGTTTATTTCTTTTAAGACACAAAAATTACCAGAATTTCTTATAGTTAAAGAAATGACTACCATTGCCCATACAAATAAACACACCATATTGTACTTATCGAAAGTGGGTGATTTTATGACCGATGTTTCCAATGAGCTTTTGTTCTTTTATCTTCAACTTGTCTTGTTTGACTGTTTTACTCTTCCCATGTATTGTGCCGTGTTCTTCTTTACTGGTTGCGCCGGCCGCAGCCAATTGCGCCTTTTTCATTTTTTTTAAAAACTTTTTATTTTTTTTTTTTATTTTTTCTACTTTTTATTAATTTTTTAATTTTCTGTTTTATTTATTTATTATTATTATTATTTATTTATTTATTATTTTGGTCTATAATACCCAACAAAAAAAATCGCGTATGATAAAGTTCAATGTATATACATGTACACGATAAAACAATTGTGATTTTAATTTATTGACAGTTAAAACGATGTAGCTTTGAGGCAGTTGTATGGTTTGTGATATGATAATAACGAATTTATATCAAAATGCATGACAAAAAATCAAGTTATCAATCAGTGTGGCAACTGAACAATGACAATGAGATACGAATTTTTAAATATACATGTATACATAAAATAAATATTCAAAGCTTTCGCAAACATACAACTCGTTGAAGCAAATCTACTGTCTTCAAATTTTGTTACAGAAAAGAGAAAAAGATAAAATCAAGCATTTGAATTCATTTTGCAATGAAAAAAATGTCTATCAGAAAAGAGAGTGGAGAAAAATAAAATTATTTCTTGTCCAGTCCAAGATTACACTTCTATCAGGTTTTGGATGACGGAGAAAACCGAAGTACTCGAAGGAAACATTTTGATCCTCTCAAATGTCAACAAGTACAACCGTTTTCAATGCTGCATCAGTATTTTATTCAGCTATTTGCTATAAGAGCAAGTTTATTATGCTAAGGATTTGTTCGTGAGATGTGTAAGTGTGTATTATCGTCTGCCTTGTACTAGCGCGCATTCAGGGAGACTTTTTGTAGAGGGGCTAGCTCATCGAGTAAATATGCCAGCAGTCAATAATAATAATATCTCCACTCACGTGGTCACATTATTCTGAAACCGGGTCGTTACCAAGTTCTCTGAATGTCGAACGCCAAAGAAACAATATAATTTCAAATTTTAGTCTTACATATGACCCGGTAGGGTCAGTTCCAACGAACTCCCAGACAGACAGACACTCTAGCACTGAGCCAAAGAGGATGTGTATTATTAGGGAGAAATAAACATAAAAGAAAATGATTAAGATAAAATTAAATAGCAATATATCTTAAAAATCAGATAAAGTTTCGGAAAGTGGTATATTTGTATATTTCCAACAGGAAAGAAGAAAATTAACTCCTTAGATGTGACTATTAGTATTAAATGGGTACAGTAAATATCTTTATATATATATATATATATATATATATATATATATATAAAGTTTAAAAACTCAGCTATCTCGTTCTTTCCTCATTTCCTCATAAAATTAGACCACCACATGTTTAGATCTTGTCAAGGACGAGATTATGTTGGGAAAGATAAAATCCATTTGTAATGAATTATATAACAAAATAAGATAGTCCCAATGAATTCCTGTAATGAAACATCTCTTAAACCCTTATTTAAAATAACATCAAACCTACGAAGGAAACGTATAGCCAATTTGTCAAGCCCTCACGGCGACAAGTTACCTGATCGAACTAATAAAGTACCCGTCTAGTATTGTGTTCTGTGTGAAAAGCGCTATCTATCTCATTGAAATGGTTTACTATCAAAACAATTCACATTGAATGAGTTGAAAAATACCTTGAAAAATTTCAACAGTTCATGTTTAAACATTAAAATGTATTAAAAGTTAAGTTATTTATCTAAGAAATGACCTTTTACTTAATGTTTTAGTTAAAATTCTGTAAAAATGACTCATTCTTATACTTACGAGATGAATAAGAAAATAAATGATACCATAGTATGAGAGATAGAGATAATAATGATGCAAGTAATTTGAAACTATTTTTAGAGACCAAATGTTCGAATCTTAATTAGTTAAACCCATTGAATAGTATTACTTTGCGCAAATATGTTATGACACTTTTGTTTAAAAAAGTCGAAAGTGAATAAAATTTCATAAAACAAAAAAATATTTTTATAAAACTATCCATTTTATAATATTGTTTTTTTCATAATGACAAATAACATTAAATGTAATCAGTAATAATTTATAAAATTATTAAAAATGTGTATAAAATAAGCATGGCTTAACTCTCGAAAACACTAAAAAAAAAAGGGGGGGGGGGGTTAGTGTAAGCATTTGGTATTTTAAGCCACCAATCAACTTTTTTTAAAAATATATTTATGTTATCAAAATTGGAAAACTAGAGGGAAACTTATTACTCAGAGAAAACCACTGTCATTATTGTGAGTTTTACTTTCTAAGCATTAGGAACTGTCCGCGTGGTATTGAGAGGTTTTGTGATCTGTAATCTGGCCCTGTAGACCACTCGGTCACAGAGGCCTCGTGGTAAGCATAAAAAAGCCTCGGTGGTTATGTGGTCTGGAGCAAGCACTTTGGACCTCAGTGCCCTTAACCGCCTTGGTTTGAATCTAGCGTGAAAAGACTAGTCACTTCGCTTGCCGAAACTCCGTAGTTTTCTCAGAGTACTCCGGTTTCCTCCAACATCCAAGAACTGACCGTCTCGATAGAATCAGTAACATCTAATCTGAAATAAGTTAACAAAAATACCTGTTCAATTTTGATATGCCATATGTGCACATTTCAAATAAGTTTACAATACGATACTATATTTACGTTAGATTTACTATGAACTCTTTTGCAAAGTCAGTGTCCCAAAACAACTGATAATGACACTAGGTCACATTTTGGAAGGTATGAATTAAAGGAAAGGCGCACATGCTAAAAAGAAATATTCAATGAAATATACTAGATCATGGTTTATTCTATATTTTGTGGTGTATTTTCAAACAAAGATATTGAAAAAAGAAGGAATTGATCTTAATTGTAAAACCTTGTTTAGATACAGACAAATAGAATTTATTTCTAAGAAAATGGAAACAAATGTAACGTTTGAAAGACAGATAATCACTTAATATATATTCTTCTTGTCTGAACCTTCCAGAAGTATTTATGGTTTTCTTATGGACTTTCAGAAGAGAACTATATAATTAAGCTTGGAATTCAATAAACTTCATATTGAAAGTCAAAACGAATAACATGCAATATGACGGAGGAAAACCAATCCCATCAATCTTGTCAAATATGATCATCTTTATATAACCAATCAGCGTCCGGCAATGCCAATAACTGCGCGCGAGACCAAATCACGCGGCAATCTGTGCGAGCGAAGCAGACGAAAGTAGCAATTTTACATCGATCGTTTGGAGTTAATTTACAATCGGAAGCGGAGGGTAATTTTACCCTCTGTCGTAGAGCGACGGTTGATTTAAGACAGGATGTTCACGAATCTGACTTATTATTTTAACGTTTCATGAAAATGCCGTTTTATTTTGACGGAGAATCGATATCCAATATAAGTGATATTGTTTGTTTTAATGTTGCCTTTTTTAAATTGCTTCATGAAATAAAAACAGCTACTTTAAACATCAGACAAAGACAAAGAACTTCACCATAATTTACTTTTCTGAAATTGTTTCTTCTTGGTATATAATTTGAATTAATCAAAGACTACAAAAACAATTGTCTTTTTTAAAAGCAAAATTCATTAGGTCACGCATTTAACTCAGTGTGTGTGTGTGTGTGTGTGTGTGTGTGTGTGTGTGTGAGGAGAGAGAGAGAGAGAGAGAGAGAGAGAGAGAGAGAGAGAGAGAGAGAGATTTTCTATCTAACAAGTTAGTAGTGGAACAAAGTTTTATCATTTAAAGTTTAGAAATAAGAGATATGTGTATTAAAATGTATCCAATAAAATGTTGAATAATTCTCAAATTATGCTTTTGCTGTGGTAAACTTAGATTTCAACGACTCAACTCTCCCTTACAAAGATCTTAGTGTAAGCATGTTTGCCAGTTTGCTTGCCAAAGGTATACGTACATATAGGTGCTTTATACCGGGTAGTTCTGTTTTCTATACAATCCTAGAACAATTTTCAAATCCTAAATATTTATGACTGAGAGATGTAAAACATAACTGTTCTTTACATTAGTATCAAAACGTTTACTTTCGCGCTCATATCAAACAATAAATTCAAAAGTACACATGAGTATTTTTTTTTATAAAAATTCAAAAGTAGCACATAGCAGTTCTAAAAAATTAAACAAAATTACAGATGTATTTTTTGAAAAACAAACAACAATAATAATAATAATAATAATAATAATAATAAATCAATAAATTTGCAATTATTATTTTTCTTTTATAAAAAAGTGAAAAAAATGCTGTTTTCATGAAATGTCATTATAATATCGGACAAAACTGTTTTGCTGAAATATACAAGATATTTTATGAGTTAAAAATACAAATGAATTAAAATTTATTCAGCAAAATGCCCTGTGATCAAGCTTAATTTATGCTTACATTTTTTTGATGTCGCAATTCTTCAAAAAAGACATTATCACTTAAAAAAACAAAAATATTTAAAACATTTGCACCATTTCTGAAATTTTCGAATTGCAACCATTAAGTTGTACATAAATTTCAAACTTGAAAGGAAAAGATAAAGCATTTTTAATCATACAATATAGGACCATTATATAGTTACAATATGATAACATACCATTCCTGACAATTTAAAATTTAGATTCTCAACCACACATTTGAATGGATTTTCTACAATATCAATACCGTATAAATTATTTCTGCAGAGATGCATCTTTGTAAAGCATAGTCTAACACCTGCATCATCGGGGTCCTCCATCTCTTAGGAGATCACGTGCCGTTCACGCACGACTACGTCACTGCGGTAAAAGTTGCAGCGCGTGCACGCTGCATTCTAATATTTTAAATGGAGACGGTTTACACTGAAAACGGACCCGCATTTTTAAGCAGTAAGCACCAGATCTAGATCGCTGATTTATACTACAACTCTTTACATTTGAAGGTCAGAGGCTGCTAGAAAAATAATTTATGTGTTATTCTTTTGAAAAGTTAGAGATGGCAATCTGGCGAAATTTTTGTTTCAAAGGTTTTAGGTTAATCTAAGATTCGGTGCATACAGAAAAACAAATTAATTATTAAATGACTAATTAATTTAGATTAATTTCAACTAGAGAAATATTTAATAGTAAGATAACTTATAAAAGTCACAAAAAATCTGAATTTAAAAATGATAGGTTTTGCTAGTTTTAAAATGTTTGTACATAGAAATGACTGATTCGGATAAAGAACGCCAAACTTTTCTTTAATTTTTTTTTATTATTAGTTTTTAACTATAACTTAATTTATACTATTTGAAATATACATTATAAGGTGTAAATCTACTGTTAAGTTTACCTGAAGTCGAAATTGTTAAGCGTTATACGAATACAAATACATTATCATACTTTTGCTAATGCATCATATCACCGTGAATTAGGTGTACAAATGAAACACATGTTATTTTTACGGTCCTGTAAATGTTTTGAATAACTTGACGTGTTTCGTCTCATCATTCTACAGGTACTACAAAAACGAGAGGGCGGATGGATACATATTATAGACATTTCACGCCGCCATTTCAGTTCATTACTTTCTGGAACCTCGACCATGGCGGGCCGACATTTAGGAGCCGAGTACACAACGAAAACGAGATGAAGTCTATTCATATAACACCATTGGTCTTTTCAACAATGACAGTAGGGGCACTGGGAAACATTGTTCGTTTAAAGACGTGGCATTCAGACTTATAACACGGTCAAATGATTTAATTTAGTCTCACCGAGTGGTGTTAATGGCATCTCGGTGTGTTTTATATATTTTATTTTAAGAGAGTGGATATGTTCGAGGTTTAGATTGTCAACTTTATTGCCGTTAAAATGATGTATTAGCTTTACACTCTTTCAATTCTTGACCACGACCATGTCGCCATTGGATAAATATAAAAGAAAAAACATCAGCGAGAAAATTGAATATCTTCTCGTTTTTATTCTGTCATAATGAAATCGTTGTTACGAGCGCCAGGACATTTACATATCATTTTGTTATTTTCAATATTTATTTTACTAAATGACTGGGGATAAAGAAAAAACAGCGGGAGGAAGCTTCCGGTATGGAATACAGATTAATTCTGTGTTAAAATAGATGTATCGGTTTAGACCCCCAAAGAAGTGTGTGTATTGTACAGATGTACACTTCTTCTCTGCGTTTAACCAAAAAATAATATTTCTTTGTCAGTTTGACAAAGAAAATAATTTATCATTTTCTGAAATGTACTCTATAATGGATTAAGATGTTTTTTCTACCTATAAGTTCAACGCTAAAGCTGAATCAATTATACGACAAATTAAAGAATTGACAAACAAAAGCAAAACAAACGAAATAAAACAAACCGCAATCATGTTGAGAACATTTTTTTTAATAGCCCGACTTCAAGTCTAAAAAAGAACACGAGAACTGACACCAAACCATGTAACTCTCACGACTTCTAGTGGAATTCTAAAAGGCCAGTTTTAAAATACTGATGCCAATACATTAACATTTACATTCCCGACTTTAAAAGAGCAATTGCATCCTAGAAGATTGTAGTAATAGTAGTAGTAGTAGTAGTTGTTGTTGTTTTTGTTGTTGTTGTTGTTGTTGCTGTTGGTGGTGGTGGTGGTGGTGGTGGTGGTGGTGGTGGTGGTGGTGAAATGTTGTTAAACGTCGCATGAATATTTTTTGTAGCTATTCGAAACGAGAGCAAGGTTTTAAAATTTCTATAGACCTATCTAAGAAGTAAATGAATGTGTGATGTGAAAATGTGTATTTTGGCCTGTCGTGTACTAGCGCGCACTCAGTGCGACTCTCTTTAATATGGTGCTAGCTCATCGAGTCAATATGTCGCAGGCAAGCAAACTACCCCCTAGTCCATTATTCTAGGACTGGGTGATCCAGTTGATCCTATATTCCCTAATGCCGAGCTGTTATACAGTATCTCAAATTTTGAAGTCTTATGTACAACCTTATCTCACCTCCCGCTTTCAAACCGGACACCCTACCACTAAGCCACATAGGCGGTCTCATCCTGTAAGAATACTGGAAACTAAGTGGTGCCAAATACACAACAATAATAATGAATACAAAACTTCCTGCTTTAAAAGGACAATGATGTATTAAAATCAAACTCACAAATTTTGGGCGAGTAGTGGAGTCATGGAAACACTGGGAAGTTTCTAATTACTGATCCAGTAAATATTTATATTTTTGAAACTGCTTGCAAACAGTCGCTTGTAAACGTATTGTGTTAAACGTGAAAAAAAAACATTATTCTCAATCGAGCGTGGTTTTACTAGTCACATCTATGTCTTTTAGTCGCTTCTATAAACGTAGCATATGGAAAGTACTGACGTCACCAAATCATCTAGTAAACAGCAAGCGCAAGGAAACGTCACATTTAGTAATTTGTAAACATTTTGTGTTTAAAGCAAAGAAAATAATAATACATTTAAACGTAACTTTGTCACTACTAAACTATTCCGTAGACGTTTACCTTAAGTCATATGTTAAGACTGCGTTTATAGACAAAGCAATAACCACACATCCAGAACTTATTGGCGTAAGCATTAGAAAAATCGTTTACATGCATCTGTGTGTAAACACTTCGCGTTTTAAGACAAAGCATTATCCATGAAATACGTACTCTAATGGGCCATATCTATATATGGTAAGCGTTAATGTATATACGACTTTACGACTAATATGACAAACTTCAATCAAACCGGAGATGATGAGCAATTTTATTTATTTATTTTTATTTATTATTATTATTTATTTATTTATTTATTTATTTATTTGAATATTGTAGCAGTGGATTTGTTAATTTCTCAAAACCTTCTCAATCATTTAATTGATTAAATTTTGAACTTGATCACCCTAAGTTTGGTACCTATGGGTTAACTTAATGACCGATTTAACAATTCTACGACGTACGAACTCGCCTAAATCTAATGAATTGTTTAAACAAATACAAAGATAGAGCCCACTTCTTTGTCAAGAAGTTTGGCACTCGTCGATAATATAATGCAATAAAGCCAGAAAAAACTACTTCTTAAACTTTTAATTTGCTTTAAAATTTAATTACAATTTTATGACAAAATATAACAAATCATTTATGTATTTATTTGGGTAGTCTCCCATCAAACTCTAAACTCCTCCTCCTAGCGGAATATCGTCAAAAGAACAGTTTTTATTCATTAATGATGAAATATCGACCCATGAATTCCTTCCAGATTTTGTATTAAGTTCATAAAACGTCTGTTTACATTAAATAATGTTTGTGTCTCAGATAGGCTACTTTATTCAATAGAAAATAGAACATTACTAAAGTCTATCAAAAACGAACAACTCAGGCACTCATAAACCTTCTTTTCTGCACGAGAGAGTCTTTTATTACCTTCTTTTCAAAAGAGTTCTGTGTGAAGTCAATGGCGGCGACAAAACACCTCCGAGATCCTGATTCATACAAAGTACCCATAATTCAAGAGATAACAAAACTGTAAAACAAATATTTACGTTTTCCATCATGTTGAAAATTCACATCTTTATCGAGTGTTTAAATAAATAATAATATGAGGTAAAATAATGTACGACACCCGCGGTTTATTTCAATACAGCCATTAAGTTTTTTTTTCTGTATAGCTTGTACCTGTAACGTTAAGTTAGCGTGACCAATTTTATAAGGACATTACATGAAAAAATTACGTGTTTTTTATACAAAGCTTTTAAAAAACTTATATGTACAATATATTTAGACCGCCTAAGACTATTCGTAAAGGAATGTGGGTTTTTTAAAGACCTGATAATCGAGATATCATCCATTGAAAGTCAAAATTGAAATTTTTATTTTTAAAGTGGAGCGTATGAGTAATAAGTATTTAACACTAAATTGGTTTTTGAGACGTAAATTAGATGAAAATATCAACAGTGACAGGCTGAATATTAATCATAAATAGTAATATACTTAAAATTAAAATATCAGAATAATTTGTACCGGAATCATATATCATTTAAATAACTATGTAAGGTGAAAAACCGTGTTTTATTTGTTATTTATAATTTTAAAGCCCTTGACTCCAACTTGTTTGAAAGAAGTAACGGATATGATATTACTAGTAATTGATTTCAAAATAGTCTGGAGGATAAATGTTGTTATTTATTGGTGGGACATTGTTTTGGTGTCCATAGGAAATGCTTGAATTTTAATTATTGCGTCATGTTTTAACGAAAATTGATTACAATTGACCATATTGAAAATGAAATTACATGTATAAAAATTATTTATAATAAAAATTCATTTCAATCAATAAAATGACGATGAGGAAGAAAAGAGTTTATGGTTATTGTGTAACTGAAAATTACTTGACAGTATGTATTTTATTTTTTTTATTTATTTATTTATTTTTATTTTATTTTTTTTTTTATTTATTTATTTTTTTTTTCATTTGGCAAACAAACTTGACGCTTTTAGTCACGTAAAACGGTTTAAGAAACCAGAGTGATATCACTCGGTTTTCATAATAGCATGGTTGCTATACACAACTTTGGCAAATTGACACATTAAATCGAAAAATGAAACGGGCTTCACACCAGTTAAAACGTTTTTGCGGAACTGTTTATGGTGTTATGCTTTGAATATACAATTGAAGTCCAGAAGATATGAAAGGTCAGAAATACTATGAGGGTCTGCAGCTTTACTGAAGCCGCATGTTAAAATCCACAAATTCTAAAGAAATCCGTTCTTAAACACTGATAATAAATATGATAATCAAACGTGTATACCTATCGAACTTTTTGGTGGCTCCTAAGACGAAATGGTAAAAAAAGTTCGCCTTTTATCGCATAGTTTCGTATCTAACTTGACAGATCAAAGTCTGAATGTAATTTTGTTAGATAGCTTGCTGAATGAAATGGGTTTTTTTAGGTATTCCGGTTTTCCCCAACATCTTTAAATTGACAACTTCAATAATAGTAAAAGAATCTTGACTGAGGATTAAATCAAAATTTTCTACACTCCACTACTCTCCGAAATGTACATAAAGTTTTTACGTGAGAGATACATGTCAGGAAACATGTAATCTATACTCGTTTAAACGCAACCTAAAAGTCTCGAAAAACAATAAAATTTCTTTAAAGTCATATTAAAATGTTTTGAAATTCTCAACCAGGGAAGCATGCATGACACGTCATAAGTTGTAAATAGAGAATGGGTTAGTAATTAAAGAATCTGTATTTACGTGTGTAGACATATCATTGTAATTTATCATATAAAAGTCACTCCCACCCGTGTTCATCAAAGGTTTATACTTAATTACTTTTAATATATACCATAGTAGGCGAACACCACACGGACCGGACATACCTTTAACTTTCCGTTTTTCAATTTGAATTTTACAATAGAAAAAATATTTGTATATCTATTCTGACCTAACATGTGCAAAATCTAAAAGGGAACTTTAAAAAATAATGAGATACAGTTTTTGATAATGAAGTCCAAAAAGTTTGATGATAACAATAGAAAAAACTTTAAATGTAAAACAATGACACATTTCAATTTCTACAAATTTCGTAACATACATGGAAAAAATATGTAACAGTCTTCTAAAATATGGCAGCTTTGCTTCTTTTTAAGTAAACATCAGTATTCGCGTTTATTAAGAACTTTTAAAAAAAAAAAAATACACGACAAGCTCTCAGAATGACGTCTTTCTACAAGGAAACGTCAACTTTTACGATCTCACATTAAACAGATACAAACGTTATAATTTGGCATGGAATTCGTGTTAGTATCCAAATTCCAATACATCTGAAAATCCCTGTCTCCTACATGCAATTGTTTAGCAATAGTTTACTATGAAAAACCCTATAAACTTCAACATGTTATATGAAGGAAGAATAACAGGACGAAAGGTACAAACATTGCTGTACAACAATATTATGACTTCGGAAGGATAACACACACACACACACACACACACACACGTTTAAACTTTAAAATCAGAAAAATAACCTTTTCATTTTGTACAACTTTTTCTATTTTCAATCTACATACTGTATGTCGTTTACTCCTAAAAAGCATTCTTTTAGAAAACAACACACATATAAACAATTACTATACTATGTCTACAGTTAGTGGTAAGCGTACTTTTGTATAGCCTTCAACGTTCAAAGTCTTGCGATCAGCATTTTTTTTTTTTGTCCCCTGAGGATTTGATATTTCCTTGTTATTTACTTTTTACAGAAGCTACATCATATTAAGTTTGATCAAAACAGTACTCTTTCTTTTGTACTTGTGATATATATTGTGGAAAAACACGAACAAGAAAAGAAGTATCACTTTCCATAAAAGAAACCGATAGCTGAATGCGAAACTTAGCTCACTGAAGTACGATAGCTTTGATGATCGCCACAGTTTCGAATAAAAAAGAATAAATCCATGGATCAAATATCAAACATGTCACAAAATATTTGATATATTTAATTCTGAAGAAATAACATACCCTCAAGTCACCTGGATTCAAAACAGAGAAGCTTGCTCTGCATACTTACTAAGATGGTATAAAATGAGGATTTGATGAGTACGGATAGAACTTTTATAGGTACATATGACACTATATCCTGTTATATGATATCAAACATTATGTCTAGAGTTTAACTACTAAAGTTAAATAACAGAAACACAATATGTCATTTTTATACCGACTGAATAAACTCAAGGATTCATAAATTATTCAAGATGATAAATCACGGTTGTAAACAGCTTTTTTGGAACATTAATATTCCTATACTTTTTTCAATTTTATGTATCGGGTTATGGGGTAGAGCTAGACCTCCATGACTCTATACACCGTCTTAGGGAGATATAATACACGTAAAACAAAAGACCCGATAAGCTGTGAAATAGTTCGCTGATTACAGATAACTACTGTATGAATGCTTTAACAACAAACCACCCAAATACGTCGTCAGTCGGCTAACATACCAGAACACCTTACAATCTCATTTCATTTTCCTTTTGTTTCTAATCTTTATTTTAATCAACCGTTATTCCCATTCATATAATTTCCGCCTATCCGCTTTTACCGTTCTGAATGTAATACGAAAATTTTTTTTTTTGTAAAAACAGATGAAAACATAGTTTAGGAATTTCAGATATGAGTCAGCCGAAGTTCAGCTGACTTGCATGGGTTTAAACTACAAATTCAAAGTAATTTATGTAGATAGGATTGTAAAGAATAATTGAAGATAGTGACCGATAGCTTTAAAGAATACACAGATCTGATGACATGGGTTGTTAAATGGCAAATGAGTAAAACATGAATGTGTTTCAGTATTTGATCTTGATCTATTTTTGACGATAAAAATCATTAATAAAAACGAATTTAATCAAATTATCCTTGTTGATCAAATACTGAAGTGAAACTGAATGCAGTGGAGTAGAGTTATTGTAATTTACGTCCTTCAATCAATATTTTTTAATATTTTTTCATTTTTCTCGTAGCGGGCATGTATGGAATGGTGTGGGAAACCAGAATGCCTAAAGAAAGACCACATACTTGCGTCATTCAAACTGAATAGATTTTACTGACAATTTTTGGCAATATGTTGTTGTAATCCAAATTAAAGTTCAGACAAAACTGAAAGATTGAATCGTAGAACATTTAGTGCAGTAATAATACCGTATAACTGGTAATTTACGCGGTTATTCAATTTTCGCGTAAATTCGCGGTCACATCTTCACCACGAAAATTAGAATCGCGTAATATATCCGAGTCATTAAAGTTACTTGATTACCGGTGGTTACTTGTTCAATACGTAACTTCTTTACCTGTATCGGAGCACCTCTGGTTACGTATAATATAATGAATTAAAGATAGTGCACACTTTTAACTCTTTCCACTATGAGGGTATTGATTTAGTATAAAAATAAATGCAGTGAATACTTTTCTCAAGCAGTTTTTGTCAGTTCATAAGTAATTTTGGTTTAGCTGGGAGAGGATGCCGATACTTAGATTTGTCAAGAAAAAGGATGTAACGGGGAGAATTCTAGATTTACGTTTTTCGATTTCACTTTTATAACAACCAGAAGTTGAAATTACATTTCTTGATCTGAATGACCTGGGAGAGCGAAAACGGTTAGATAGTTATAATTTTTTCTCAAACACCTTCAATCGCGAAAAATTTTGATAGGGCTTTTCAACTAAAAAATCGCAAAAATTTCATGCCGTGAAAATAACCATTTATACGGTATTTTGGAAAGATTGACAGAGTTTTGTTCTTGCCCTTCTTGCTATTTTCTAAGTCCTAAAAGGTATAGATAAAACACAAACATACCCGTCCAGGTCCAAATCACAATCCTCCTAAAAACAGAGTAAAAACTTTGAAAACTGGCCAGTATAGTTTTACACGTGAACTTCCATCAAGAAAGTGAGGCCAGGTGCTCCAGACGGGTAAGCACTTCCTGTCTAGCTAGCTACAGCCGTCACGTGCAAAGTTAAATTTCAGAATGAATGGAACAAGGAACTATGTTAAGTAAAAGTATCCAGTACAAGTTTTGATACAGAGACTTCATACTTATCAACAATATTGTGCCATAAAACTTTTTAAGGTCCTTGATTAGCCTAGGCTTGCAATATCTGGATTTATTCGATGGTAATGTAGTAACAATGCATAGCACAAACTTTAAAATGCTTACGCCGGTGGTAAAGGATCATGGGAATTGTACAACCCGATGAATTCAATTAATAACAATATGAACTTAAAAACTTATGTATGAAAAATACACTTAGGTACAAGCAAAACCGATTATTTTAAGGTACGATATATTTATGTACCTTATATAAAAAAAATAAATAATAAACAAAAACATATAAAAAATTATAAAAAACGAGAGAGATTGATAAAGTAATTTTTAAAAGCTGAATTTAAAAATTTAAATTTTTAAATTGAATTTGACGTAACATTTAAGTTTTCCAATCCATCTCTGTGCTGTGGCTTCATTTAAATTTGACTTTTGTCATGGCATCCCTTATCTGGTATTGGATCTGATGTTTATTTTATTTCGTCTGCCTTTAGGTGACTTGTAAAGCAGAATATCTCATTTTGACTTTTACAACATTATCTTTTTTTTTTTGTAAGTAAATCTATAAGTTAAAAACGCAATACAAATATCATATATAGACGTTTTAACATTATTTGTAAATTTTGACATTACTTTACAATACCAATTTGTTTAAATAAAGTTCATATTTCATTAAAGAACTGTCGCTTTTTCACACAATAGAAAAAACATTGACGGATATAATATTATCATACCTAAAATCAAATCGACTTTGGAGAGAAATCATTTCGGTTCACGAGTGATTGCTTTCATTCCATTGCTGGCCTGCTGTTGCATACTTCTGAGTATTGATCAGGCATTATCACGATACCCGGATTTGTTTATTGACAATAGTTTTGAAATTTAAACTTTAAATAATATTGTATACGTTATAGATTCGTGGTGACATACTAGATATTTTATTCATAGGGTGCGAATGAGATTTGTAACCAAAACCTTAGTGCCACCTGCCTGTATACATGAAACCAAAAGTCAACTTTGGCAGACGTCAATTTCGTCACGTGATCTGCTCATTTCCCGAGTAGCTCTGTAGCTGGCACGATCAAAATTTATTAATAATAGCAGTTTGTTTTGCAGATTTGAAAAAAATATGATGTTTAAAAATACCGTTTGTTCTAGATTGTCATTTACAAGTAACTTGCAAATTTTACAAACGAACAACAAAACCAAGACGAAACATTTTCTTTAAATAGAAATTCAGTTTTGTCAAAGAATAAAACCTAAATGGAATATGTATGACCATTACCGAGATTCGAACCCATGTCCGACGAAGCCAATTTTTTCTAGCATTATTGGACTGGCGACTAACTGTCTGAATATCTGATAATAGATAGACGCTTAGATAACGCATCATGTTAAAAAAACATTTCAGCTGACATAGAAGGAAAATCAAATCTCAGGACGGGAGATATATATAATTCTTACACATCACCTCGTGGGGAATGGCTCCTCCTCCTCCACATTTCATGAAGGGAAAAGAAGTGAATGGCAACAATTAATAAGAACAAATGACAGTTTAAACCAAATAATATTATACTAGTAGCGAAATAAGTAATAGGTAATTCTTTAGGATGGCGACCATCAAATTGTGGTCCAAGAACATGCATATTATAAAATAGGTCACTGTGAAACAACAAGTTAACTATATATTCTATATCAAAAATGTAAATGGTTCTGAAATCGCTGAAATATTTTAATGGACCAAACCACAACTCAATTGTAAACCACATAACTTTTTTAGGATGGTAACCATCAAATTGTGTTCCAAGAACATGCACATTTTAAAATAGGTCACTGTGATTTAAAATAAGTCATTGTGAAACAACAAGTTAGCATGTATAGTCTATATGTATCTATAACCACAACTTTATTGTAAACCAAATAGCTTACGTTTTTCGGTTTAATTATAGAACATCATGTTGCAAGTCACAATGAATCTGAAATACACCAAAGAGTATTCATTGCAAAAGATAAGACTCTCTTTAGCATTGAAAGTAATCTTTTTGTTCTATAAATAGTTTTAGTTTTTATAGATTTTTATAGTTTTTTTAATAATTATATCAAGGCGGGCAGTACTTCGATTGTCGGGAAAAACCGGGTTAATCGGAGAAAACCACAAACCTTCGACAAACGAACTAAAGAACACTAGAATCTGTTCGAGTAGGATTCGATTCTAGTCGGTGATAGGCGTTGTGATTTGTATGTCCACCCTTTAAAGATTATATGTTCGATATGTGCAACATATAATATAATCACACTTGCAAAAAGAGAGGAGCTAATAAGATTGAAAGTTGTTGAAGTTACCTCGATCATCAATAATATGGTCTGTCGTATACAATCCCAGTGTTAGAAAGAATATTTGTTCTCTTTTTTAAAAGTTGTGGTTTTCTCCGGGTATTCCACTTTCCTCCACCATCCCATTTACTATTCCTGAACTAACAGACTCGATTTAGGTCAAAGAAACGAGACTGGACGTAAAACACCATAACTCCACTTATTGTCCACAATCCTATGTTAGATTCTAGTGTAAGAAGGTTAATCATTTCTTTTTGCTGAATGTTCGAGGTGTTAATCCTGCTACTTCTTACATCCCAGATGGCCGAGTGGTCTAAAGCACGCGCTTACGGATCACAGTGCCTCTCACCGCCTAGGTTCGAATCCCACTCGGTACAAATCCTAGTGTGAGAAAGTTTGTCAGTTCGCTTGCCGAAAGTCGGTGGTTTTCTCCGGGCACTCCGGCTTTCCTCCACCATCCCAGAACTGACCGCCTCGAAATAAGTGAAAGATTCTTGACTGGGGCGTAAAACATCAATACTCCACTTCACTCTTCACTCTCACATCCCAGAACTGAACCCCTGAATAAAATTAAAATATTCTTTACGTAAAACATTTTTGCTCTACTTTTAGTATGGTTAATTTTCACGGTGGAGAAAACATTGCTATTATTTATTTTCCCGTCAATAAAAATATTCTTACTTCACTCTTACTTTAATGCTTTACGTTGTGAAGAAAAACCTCCAATGCCTTTTTACTATGCCATGCACCTTTTTTAAGTTCAAAATTAATCAAACTTACTTCATGAACAACAACAACAACATTAAATACGCAAGTATGTTAGTTGAAAAAAAATGAAACTTTATTTTTTAAACTAAGTTTTTTAAAAAAGCTGTTTTTCACCAAGTTGAAAAAATTTGCTATTTTATTTTAAATATGATTCATAAAAGTTAATATTTCACACGGTATTTTTTTTTTTTTTTTTTTTTTTTTTTTTTTTTTTTTTTTTTTTTTTTTTTGTAACATGCTTTTTTATGTGCACGCATCTGTGAAAAATGTTCTCCGTAATGACTCGTTCATGACAAGCGTATCTTACCGCTTTTCTATTTAAAACATATTTGTAATCTCTTAACTAAAACCATCACAACGTTAAGATGGGTTCTAGGCCGGTTTAAATATTTTAAAATTATTATTAAATAAGATTTCTTACAAAGTGAAAAGGTAAATACCTATTTAAATAATAAGTTTAGCGTAAAACTTTTATTACACAAATTTGTATTTTTCATACATAACGTTTTATGGCCATAGGTTTTTGTAAAGAAAATTCTTTAAAGGTGTTTTAAACTTACGACTTCAGGAGCCGTACTGCCGTTGAGTTTTACTTCAAAGTAACACTGCCATTTTTCAGATTTTTTGATGAAGTGATTTCATAGATTATGTCATCATGATTGGAGTCATTAAAATGTTTGCTGAAATGAAAACTTGAATGTTTAACAAATGCTGCCGATAATGTTAGGTCATAAAGTTACAAGCATTAAATAGAGTGAGAACATTTCCCGACAGTGCTCATAATCAAAGCTAAAGCCTTCTTTGTACTTCAAGGCATATATAAAGTTCTTAAAGCTACCCTCGTTGATAAGATCTGTCGATTTTTGGATCATGTATTTATTTTTACCTTTTTACTCTTTAGATGATAAATCAAATATTCACGTCAAAGCTATAAATAAAAATATTAATATTTTATTTCTAATGTAGTTATAAAAAATAAATTTAAATTAAAATTAAAGTATCAAATAGGCGTTTTTAACCAATAGTCGTAGCTCATTTTTATCACTACATTCGTAATTTATGACTGTGCCATCTGAAGTGTTACATACATTTTCAGATATCCCTGAAACCCAAAAATTGACACTGATTTTTTTTAAAAAGAAATATATGTTTATTAAAAATCGGTTTTACCCAATTGTCGTTCGTTTTTTTTTTTTCACTAAATTTGTAATTTATAGCTACTGTTACGTCATATTAAGTATTACTAGCTTTGTAGAAAAAACTGAAACGAACCGAGAGGCAAAACATTAAGGACTATAAGTTAAAAGCAAATTTATAGTTTTTCAAATTTATTACGAAATTCATTCCAAAAACATTTTAAAACAAAACAAAACAAAAACAAAACATTTGAATGTTCAAAGAATAAGGTTTCAACTGTTCATAATTTTTATTAGAATTGAAAGCTTAATAATTTAAACGTTTTTTTTTATAACACGTTATCAATATTAAGATATTTTTTTTAATTTTTTTTAATTTTATCATAAAAATCTCTAGTGAAAATAAAAGCAAAAACAATTAATAGAAGAAGCTTTAACGAAGACTCATTGATCATTGCATTACAATATAAATGCATAATTAATAGTTCAGTAATTTAAAACTCGTAATATCTGAATCGTATTCAATATAACTTAATTAGGTAAATTCATCTAAAATTTGAAGATTGTTGCTTACCTAATAATCGTTCATTATTGTTATTGGTGTAACCAATTAATTGTTGCTTCGATATGTTGAAATAAAGCGATTAATTAAGAATTAATTAATGTTTTATTATCTTTATGATACCCGCATATGAAAAACAGGGGAAGGTTCATTCCACCGTTGTCATATTGTTATACAGAATAGATGACGAAACATATATGTGGGAGGTACAATTGTTATTCTTACATGAAGGCTGATGTCTCGATTACACTTTTGTCACATTGTTATTGCAACATTAATACGAAACATGAACAAGGGAGTTGTCATTGTTAGTCTAACATAGTGGTTAAGGGCTGGTTCTAATATATATAATGTGGTGACACAACCACACAAGAGCTCGAACCATAACACTTGGCAATTACTTGTCATTTTGTTTGGCGTTAATCGAGTACAGTGGAGTGGAGTAATAAAGGTTTAGGCTCCTGTCACGGTTCTTTCACTTATATCGAGGCGGTAATTTCAAACCGGAGTGCATTGAGAAAACCACAAAGCTTCGGCAAGCAAAGTGACATACTTGCTTACACAAGTATCTGCCACGAGTGGGATTAGAACCAACCTAGAAAAACGAGAGGCTTTTCACACTTATGACCACTCGGCTATTGCAGCCCATACTGTTTAAGTTGTTTAAACAACTCTTATAACTTGTTGATCAATAAGCCAGAACTTTAAACGACTCGACAAACGTGTCACCGTAGAAAGTAAAGAAATTTTAATAATCCATGGTCCTAATTTGTGGTCATCGTGTTATTGTTTTTTTTCCGTTGCTTGTTCCTGTTTTTCTTGTTATTGCCTTTTACATTTTACTGAGATGAAACATCGTTATGGCTTTTGCACATATATGTTACCTAAAATGATTTTACTTAAATGGTTCCAGTTGTCATGATTGTGATATATGTGGGTAAAGCAGAAATACGTCATCACTAAAGAGGTTTCAGATCACTTGTTACAGGAGTACAGAAGTGGTTTCAACATATGTGATTTACGGACTTGGTTTCAGGAGGCAAATGCTGCAAGGTCTGTTCTAACAGACGGTTGTTAAAAAAAGTCTCATTAAAACGCATTACAACAATAGTTTAAAAACATGTCTAGTAAAGGGGCTTCGATGACCAAGTGGTATCAAATGCAGGTTTCCAGATCCCAGTGCTTCTCACTGCCTTGTTTCGGATCCCTCTCTCAATTGGTTCTAGTGAGAGAAAGATTGTAAGTTTGTTTGCCGAAGGTAGGTGGTTATCTCTGGGCACTTTGTTTTCCTCCCCTAACCTTAAAATGACTGCATCGATTATAAGTGAAATAAAGTTGACTGTTGCTTAAAACACCAGTTCTCTGTTCCATCCCATGTTTGCAAAAGACATGTATTTTGCAAATGCAAGTTGCAAAAATGTTTCCAGCACAAATATGTTACAACAATAAATTTGGCTACGTGCGTTACAAAACTGATTTCGGCAAACATGTTTTACAGAAATTATTGCAGCACAATTATGTCACCGATATGGTTTTAAAAACGTTTATAACGCATATACCATTTTAGTTAAGAACCTGTTATCCCAGATCAGTTTTTTGTTGTCATAGAAATGCATATTTGTTTTTAAATCCCTAATATGTTAATTATATGTTTTGTGTTTCTTATTTTGTATGATTTCTTCTTATGCTATCCTAGGTTGTATGGTATATATGCTACATTTTGATATCTGAAAATGAGATTAAAGTTAAAAGATTTTGCATGTTGATTGCATGTTTTTTGAAATATATTTCTAATGCCTTGTTCTGATTTTGATTCATTTTGTTCTTGACGGTTAACCAGGCAATTGTCAAAGATATGGTACTTAGTAGCAGATTTTAGTAAGTTAAATCCCTTAGTTTTCTTTGTGTTTTGTTACTATTCTCTATATGACGTTTGTCGTTGATGTGGTAGTTGGTTTTTTTTTTTTTTTTTTTTTTTTTTTTTTTTTTTTTTTTTTTTTTTTTTTTTTAATCTACAGTTACATTTTTTTTTAAAACAAAAATACATTTGTGGTTGTTTCTCCGTCATTTATGTGTTAAATGTATCCATGAATTGTGTTTTGAAGTACAGCGTGAACTGTCTATTGCTTAATTTAACTTTAGAGTCAAGATTCTTCCACCTTCTTGGATTTGAGCCGTTCAGCAATAGGTTGTTTGATGAAATCAAATTCTCAGAGTTCAGGCAAGAAAACTGACAAGTGATATGTGTATGTTTGGGATTTGAACACAAGCGAAAAAGGAGCTTAATGCACGTCCACCACCAGGTCACCGTCATATAAAAGGTCTTAATCTAAACATTGCATATTTTATTGTACATACCAAAAAGGTAGATTTCAGCTGCTTGATAAACAGCTGATTTTGTTAAACCTAATAACACAATTTCACTTGCATCATTTATTTGTCATTTACTAAAAACACTTCGTAATAATTTGATTTTATCGTAGAAAATTATTACATGATTATGGGTAATCTTGTAACGTTAACCTTTAATTCTAAAATCAAATTCCAATGAAAATGTCATCTTTGACATAATCATAATTTTAAATCAAGTAGATGCAATGTTATATTTTGTAATTTTTATTTCAAAGTTAATTTTTTTATATTTACACGTTTGACTGAATTTACTTTCATTTATCTTTTACGTCATAGGTCATAGGTCATCTAAGGTTGTTGACATGGTATTTTATATAATCTAAAACAATTTCAAATTGAAAAAATACGGGTCATGTTAAAAATAATATTTTTTACTCGATTTGTCAAAAAGAACATAAAATATTTATAAAACAAGGAAGAAACAATCATATTGCAGGCACTACTAACAACTCAAGGGTTTATTCTTTTATTGTTCTTTTATAAAATTTAACAATCTTTGTCTTTTTCTACAACTTTACAACAAAAAGATAGATAGATAAATAGATATAGATAGATAGATAGATAGATAGATAGATAGATACAAAATGTAACCTATGCTAATTTTTTTTAAATGGCTGTAAACCTGACGCATTTTGGTCTAAATCTTTCATATTAAACCAGCAAACATACACATACCTTATATATACATAATAATCAGTGTTATCTTACCATAATACATACGTTACCTATATATAGCGTCATAACTGCATTACAATAGTAGATCGAGAAAGCTACATTCTTAATTTTGATTAAAAAATAAATTCATTCAAAATAAATGTATTGATGTTCTTGTGTTGTGACTTTAATCCTCTTATTTTCAAAGTATTACAATGTATATGGAAATGAATAAGCCTGAAAGACAACTACATCTTTAGGACAAAATAAGCATAATTAAATCTTGGTATAAGACCAAGTTTAATATAGTTTAATTTAAAACGATTATAAGCAAACTTCAATCATCGGAAAGCAAATTTATTATACTAATGTCCACTTAAAGTTGGAAATTTTGTTTAAAGAAGAAGAAAAAATTTATAAATCATTATCAAGGCAAAAGCTGACGTCTCCAAGAACAGAAAACAAAAGCTGCAAAATAATAAACAAATAAATAGATAAATGAACAAATAAATAAATAAATAAATAAATAAATAAATAAATAAAGCCACCGAAAGCAAATGTTGAAACATGTAACATGGAATAGAAACACCTTGTCTTCAACATATCCCCTGGATGAAACAATTTACATGCGCTGGCTGGTGTTGCGTTAAATGTGACGTCACGTGTGTTGCAAAAGCTTATATCTTTTGTATTGATGTTGCATTTGGGTTAAGGTTTCTTCGTCTAAAAACAGTAGTGCTGGTTAATGTAACAATACGTGTATAAAACTTTTGAATTTGGTTGGACACTGGATAAAATAGGGAAAATTTTCGGTAGTGAGGATATAGTGTTATAATAATAATAATTATAATTATTTAAAACCAATGTTCTATGGCTGGCTATGTAGTGTTTGTATGTGTAATTTAGATTCGATAGTGATTTGCTAGTTGAACATCTCTAATCAAATCAATGACCATAAGCTATTCAGAATTTATTATTAACTGCAGTCATTGTCTATCAAACTTTTTTGAGAACCCTCTTTTTTATGTTGCATGATCATTTAAAACATTTATTCAGTTAACATGTTCATGATGGGGTAAATCTTTAAACTTTAATTAAAAATTACAAAATCCAAAAAAAATGTCAACTTAGGTATAATCAAAATTTCAATAAAATGGATATCATTTTGTATTCTAAAATTTGTAACCTTAATCTAAATTGGGTATGGTTGATTGAATATACTTTTACTTCTTTTTACATAATAGTTTGAGAGTGTTTAATGTTCACACACTTGTTTGATAATAAAAAATCAAACCAGTTAAAATATTCCTTAAGTAGCATAATAACTTTCAAGATACAAGCTTTGATAAATGTTCTTTCCTTGTAATAAACATAATTATTAAAATATTAACTTAAGTACAGTCTAAACAAAATTCATTTTTTAAACATGTAATTTTTTTTACAGTATCTGACTTTTTGATTAAGCACTCTGCAATTGCAAGATCAAGAAAGTCCATTAAGAGTGAACAACAAATAAAGACCTTCAACAAAAACTACAAAACAAAACACAAAATGCAAGATCCGGATATACGACGCGTACGATTATTGATCTATAAATATGACTTTAAATTTCTCCAGAGTTTTTTTTCAATCTTTTTTTAACCGCTTTATCGGATTATCATATTCTAGCCGAAAAGTAACACCTAAGCCAGTCTGTGTTGATTCAAGTATATTGTTGGCAAGTTTAAAAAGATTATACAAAAATCTAAACAAAAGTATTATAATATTGAAGTGACATTTTTTAAAACTTTTTGAAATACATAGATTATAAATCAATGATGGGTACAGAGGTATGGCAGAATTGAAATCCGCATTTTTACATTCCCATTGTTAACCTGCGTGTGACACGGGGTTTATTTTTATCACCTAAAGTTTTTGCGATCCGTATTTAGATCATTTCTGAACACCAAAAGTTTGTTTTTTATCAATTTACTTTTCTTCAAAGGAAATATTAGACTAAGAAAATTTAAACACTCGTAATATTTTTCTTAATACTATCTACAGACGTTAAATGATAAAAACGCTTAACTAAGTTAACTAAGTTATGCAGCAATATTCCAAATTTTCTTGCGTAAGGTCAATCGTTTCCTTGCTTGCTTGTTGTCACTACGAGAACTTCCTACAAAGGTACAAGCTGCTTACAAATAAATTGTTGACACAATAATGTTGCAAGCCAAGACTTGTAAATGCTTTCAAACAGTTAATAGTTGTCATATCAATGATTTTAAAGTCGTCCATTTCAAAATTTATCCTAGATATGTAGATCCATGTTCCCTTCAGTACTCAAATTTTATTTCGTACATGGCGGATGTATTTGGCTAGACAGGAGATTCTCACCCTTCCAGAGCAGCCGTCCTGGCCCCAGTTCACAATCTTTCACTCAAATCAGTACACGTAATCAATTAAAAGAATATTCAATGTAAATTGTTAAGACAATACACAGTTAAAATTCAATATCAAATGTTGTGTTAAAATTGTTTAGTGTAGCTTTTGTCGAATAAACAAAATATTATATCGTCAAACTTTTTTAATTGATAAGAGAAAAAAATGGAATATTTGAGTTGAGTGTACACTCAATTGAGTCAGCGATTGTGAAACTGAGGCCTAGGTTTTAAATAAAATAGAAAGCTTTTTATTAATAATACTTTCTTTTTCGGAATTGTGATTTAGACATGGGTCGATATTTTTTGTTGGGTTAGAAATCGAGGGTAGTGAATTGTCATCTATCAAGACTATCATCGTGATACAGATAGTTCTTATGTACTGACGTCATTCATTTTTCTTAACTTGGATGTTTTAGTTTTTTTTAGAATAGAAAAATGATAAAAATCAAGTTTCAATAAAATGTGGAAATAATATATTAAAACCTAAAGATAAATTACAAAAAAAAAAGAAAAAATGCATTAAAGTCTGCAAATTCGAAATTAATACTTTTACTTTTTCATTTGGTTACACGTGTATGTAGACATGTATTACTAAAAACCAAAACGGTCGGATCATTTAGGTAGAAAAACAACTTAAAATTACTAGAACTCATTCATAAAAAATAAAATGAACTTATACTAAGGAAGCTAAAACAAAATAGGAATGAAACCCTTTTATTATTGACTATGGCCTTTTTTTCAAACTGAATATACATATGTGTGAATTATCTACACAAGTAAATTGCCTTTGTTTTCTGATAATGCTAATTTCAGGTTATCTACCTAGTAAATCATTTTCAAAATTTTAGAATAAATAATTTCCCTCAAAATTTTAATAAAATTAATAAAATAAAATCTCAATAAAATAGTAATGTATGTTTATATATATATATATATATATATATATATATATATATATATAATATTTAATACCCCTGAGCCGGTGCCGCTGTTGTTGGAGTCAAACTCTCCGAGAGTATCCTTAACTCTTAACTCAGTAGGCAGTACTTTCTAAAAATTTACCATATAGCAAAAATTTAAGCCGTCATAATTTTTTAACTAATTTAAAACAAAGGTTTGTTCACCACTTCAAAGCATTCCTTAGCTGATATTTTTATTTAAATTTGCGTTTTACTTTGTGCGGTTCTAATAGTCAGCTTTATTGTACATACATGGAAATGTAACTAATCGCATAGCTAGCAGCTAAATAACTAAAACGATCAACTATTTTTTTTCTACTATACCAAAAACCAAAAATGTTCCCGACTTTGAATGGACAATGAATCGTCCAGTTGTGTGGTTCAATATTTTTGACACGTTTGCTTTAAACAACAATGGTTTTTAAGCACGAACTTTTTAATATTAAACGGTTCTGTCCCTATGATATATTATTGTCTTTAAATTTAATCATTTAAATATATAACGCAAATACCAGTTAAATTTTGATGTGCCAGATGTGCACATTTCGAAAATTCATTTCTTATCAGTAACACTGAGACCGAAAAGTTCGAGAGATAAAAACATGAGCAAACAGTTGAAAAAAACTGCATCTAAAGTTCCAAAATTATATAAATCTAAATCCAGCTAAGGAATGCTTTGTATGAAGGAACAAACCTTAGTTTTGAATAAATTTCAAAATTTAAGACGGCTGATAATCTTGCTTTTACAAAGTCAAAAGATTGAAATATGAAAAAGCTCATATTGTGAAAGTACCACAAGAATAACACATTATTTATCTATAAATGAAAAAAAGAATTAGATTAAATTACTTATTTTAAACTTTAAATAATTTCTTTTAAGTTACAATGTATTTTTTGAATGAGGCCTCTTTAATTTTCATCACTGCATAACATAAACTTGTTTTTTTAAGTTTGATATGCTTATATTTTAAACCATGATTTATGATACTGTTTGTTGTGAAATAAGAACTCTAATAATGATTCAAATTTTTTTTCTTATTTAGAATATCTCAAAGTGTATTCTTTCATGTTTTAGAATGATATGGGAAACAATATTTTGATATTAACTTACCATTTAAATACAGTCTTAACACAACGAATACATACATGTTGCAAAAGTATGCCACTTTTTGGAATTTTTAAATATTGCAATATTGCTATTATTCTTTCATGCAATATTAAGATAAAACTATATGCTCATGAATTTAATATCTAGCAGAATTTTTTTACTGCTTTTTTAATGCTAATTAAAATTATGTAAAAATGATTATCATGACCAAAAGCACAAAAATATATTTACCATATAAAATTGAATAAAAAACAATTATCTGTGTTAACGTTCTAGTCGTTGTTAAATTCTGCCCGATATCCGTTTAATATCAAATTCACTGTATTTTCACAGTCATTAAAACATAATTGATTTTTCACAACTATAAAACGCTAATTATGGTGCTAATAAAATCAATTTTACGTTAAAGGTCGCGTGCGCCTTTCTAAACAAGGCAGCATAATTAAGTGGAAATAGCCAAATATCATTGGTAATTATCTCTGGCATATTAAAGGACTGTGTATTCTACTGTAATGTAGTCGAGATTTATAAATTCTTCTCTCATTATTCCCGATAAATACATATAAATACAGAAAATAACAGAGGAAAAACGAATTACGTGGATCAAAGCCATCAATTTTAACTTCAAAATCAGCAGTACAACTTATTATTAATGCTAGTTAGACGTATTTTTCTATTGTTAAAATCACATTTCAAATAGAATAAATACACCAATTTTAACAAAAAACATGAGTTTTTATTAAATTATTGAAATTGTATATCAAAAATTATTCAATCCTTTGGGTAACAAAATGAAAACGCGATATGGGTAATAGGCAACATTTACAATACACAACATTTATGTTTTCTGATTTTTCTCGTAATTATTGAAATTACACACTAATGTTGATTATACATTGTAACAGTCTGTTGTAAGATTATAAAGCAAGCTTTCTGAATGTCAGGTATAAATACAGAGACGTATTTTTCGCGTCGTAGACGCTCTTTTAAGGTTTTTTACAACGGAATGTGTAACTCACAAAATTTTATTTCCCAAAGGTGAAAGTGACAGTGTTCACATCTGCACAAAATTATCAGTGAAATTGTTCTAATGCGAAATAATTTTTTAATTTTCTGGATAAACTTGGATCTAATCATATTATTTTGAGAAAAATTATGCAATATTCTTTTACCATAAAGGAATTTTAATTTTATTTGTAATATTATTAAAGTTACTTTAAAAATTGATTGTTTGAAGAGAAACAAGAGGATTAGACAATAATTATGCCATACATGTATATTATACATGAAACATTCCAAATACGCATAAATTGATCGTCAAAAGAAATGGACCATTCAGTTTTATTGGACAAAAGAATTCTTTCAAGGTTCTTTTAGTTTACAGGTAAGGTTTTCCTTGAGTCTTAAAATAAGAACAGACGATGTTTAAAAGAACATTGTACAAGACATTGAAATTTTGCCCAATATAGTTTATAGTAGCAAACTTTTTATAATGCATTTCAATTATCATTATACTTAAAAGAATCTTTCAATTGACTAACTTTTTCATTCACTTCAATAAAATTTCCTAGAAAATTGTATTAACAGGAAAATGCAGGTATTTCAATTTTAATTCCGACGCAATCGGATCAAAGTATGATCCATGCCTCACATTATGTTTTTCAATTGGAAACAATAACTTGTTTCTAAGCAATGTCTTGAAAATTGTAAACAGAATTAATGAATGTCTGGTATTACTACATAGACATATTGGCGTTTAAAATGATCTTTTTTAGAAAACGTACGGATTATACAACTGAAAAAAGATATAATAATGTTTATAAATTTCATTTGTGTATATATGTGTGTGTGTGTGTGTGCGTGCGTGTGTGTGTGTGTGTGTGTGTGTGTGTTTGTGTGTGACGTTTTCAATATGGGCATATGTGCAATAAGTTCTTCAAAAATATAACTTTAAAGAGTAAGTTATAATATATTTCGTCACGGACTTTAGATCATCAGTTTTAATGTTTATACAATGGACTAGATACAAGTAAACTGCTGTATTTAAAAACAATTTTAAGTTTTAGATTGCACAGTTACGTTAAATCAAAAAGAAGCAAAATAAGACTAAAGTGTGTTCTTTGACATTTAATGAAGTTTTAATTACATTTCTTAAAAAATTTAATAAATCTAAAATTCTGAAAATAATTTTATCAATTATGATAATTTTCAACTAGTTCTCCGTAATTTGCCTTTTTAGTTCTATTATTTAATTAATTTATGTCGATGAATGCAGTAAACGGTTATCAGCAAAAAATTGTTTTAGTTTTATTATTCAGTCTAGTTTGACAATATTGGAACAAAACTAAACTTTTTCGATTTCAAATATACAGAGAGAGAGAGAGAGAGAGAGAGAGAGAGAGAGAGAGAGAGAGAGAGAGAGAGAGAGAGCTTTTTCACCTAGTCTTTAACAAATAGCATAATCGTTCTACCTCTATATTGATGGTTCTGTGGTTTTGGAGATTATCAAACAGAAGTGTTCACAAGAGATGAAATTTATTTCTATATTAAGGTTCAGTTTGCAAAGCTTATATATATATATATATATATATATATATATATATATATATATATATATATGTGTGTGTGTGTGTGTGTGTGTGTGTGTGTGTGTGTGTGTGTGTTTTTTACTTTATATATAGCTTATCAAACGAACTTTTAATGACCTTAATGAATTTTTCAAAATATTAACATCTTATCAAAATTAATAATACCTGCCACTAACCCATGTTTGTTGTCATGGTAATATTTGGTTTTGTCTTGTAATTTATCATTTGTAGATTTTTTTGGGAATTTTGTTCCATGCTTATTTTGCAAGTGATTTTTTTATTATCAGTTTTGATAGTAATAATAATATTTTATAATTATTTGACGAATATTACAAATTGCATAACAATTTAAACACTGAATCAAGTTGTAAAATCAAATATTAAATACTTTAGAAATAAAATAAGTAGATGGTCTTTTCAATTGAAAGTGTCTATCTGTTTAATCTTTTAAAAACTCTATTTTTAAATATCTGTAAGTTTATGTCTTAAAATATTGAAAATGATGAAATCGTTTTAAGATGATTATACAAATAAAAACTAAATCCGCATTGATCGAAAGGATATACCTTTGAAATTCAATCTCGTATCTTTAAAAAATTATATATATATATATATATATATATATATATATATATATATATATATATATATATATATATATATAATAAAAATACCAGTTAAATTTTGATGTGCCAGATGTGCACATTTCGGAAATTGGTATATTACAATTTAAGCAATTAAAGTTTATTTGTATTATTTTTTGATAAATTTGTATTCTCATTGCTTACATTTATATACCTTTAAGAATATACATTTTATCATTTAAGCATACCAATTTTTCCTGGAGGGTTTTTACCTTTCCATGAACGGATTTCTTTCGAAAATGTGGAAGGTATTTATAATTTAGATTTATATTTGTTACAGTACTTCTGAACTTAAAAAGTCAGGGAGCGTCAAGTTGCTTGCTATAATTCTAAATGTCTTAGTTTTTTCCTATGGTAAAAAATACAAGTCAACAATAAATAAATGAATCAAATTAACTTTTCAATTATATTCTTCACTACTTAAAGGTATAATTAAAATACAATTATGTCTCTGAAAAAAAGTTGTTAAAATCAAGATCATATATCTGAAAATGCAAACAAAGAATAAGGTTACAAGTTCTTTTTACCAGGTATTAAAAGTGTCAATATGTCAAGTTCTTCAAACACGTCATGTCATATTTACCACGAATGTCAACTTTGAAATGAAAACTGCATGTAAGAACAGTTTAAGCATCGTCCTAAAATTATCAACCGAGTGAAAAGAATCCGACTCTTAAAATATTCCTAAAAAAATGATAAGTGTTTGAATAATAATAGAAAATGTATAAACATTAATGAGATCAAGTTGAAATGATTTTGAATTTCTTCAATAAATAAAAAAGTATAGCAACATTTATAATATCATTTATTTCCATCCGAAAACTATACTAAAATATTCATTTTTCTGGCAAGAAAGTAAATTTCACTTTGGTTTATTAACAATACGTATGTTATGTCTTACATTGTTGTTTAAAATGTTCATTTGATTTACTTATTTCTAATTCTGAAATAAAATCATTAAATATATTCACTTTAATAATGAAGAGAAAATCATGTGATTTCCGTGAAAATTATAGATTAATATGCATGCATGTAATTTTTAATAATTGATATTTTATGCAAAGTAAAAACATCACAATTAGTTTATATGCACATTTGTTTTTAAATTTTACACATTAAACTAGTTATATTTTTGATTAATAATTAAAGACATGAAATTATTTCAGTTTATTAGGAAAACTGTATAAAACAATTTAATTTTGAACTTAACATTTTTAGTTAATACAACGATTACAATATCCATGTATTTTTTTGATACAGTCCTTAAGTATGTATAAATCAGAATTAAATAATTACTATAAATATTGAAATTCATCTTCCAATAGTTTAGAACCGCAACCCCCCCTCCCGAAAAAAAAAAGGTGGGGGGGGGATTCAAAAGTAAAACAGTATTTTACAAATTATGGATTTTAGTTAAGTTTGGCACTTAGATAAATTAGTTTCAAGTATGGAGTTTTCCTGTCAATTCTTTTCTAGTGGTTTTACTGTATACCGACTACAGACATGGCAGATGTGAATACTACCGGTTTATAATGCAGCACGCATCGGTGGCTGACTACCCCTCCCATTTTTCCCCACGAAGCAGATGTAAAGGCTCTCTTATTTCAGTGTCTTCAGAAACATGAAGTTTTTAAAGTCATAAAATTCGGATATGTTAAAATTTCACATGTTTTCAAGCTTACGCATCCAGTTCATGAAGTGTAAATTCAAATTTTTAACATAGAAATATGTTCATTGTTCCGTTTAAATGATTTTAAATTTCAAATACTTTCGACTTTGACGAGCTTTTTTAAGTGAAATATCAGATAAACGCACAAAAGTGAAATGTTTTATTAGGTTTAGAATGAAAATATAATGAAGAAAGTTTTGATCTGAATCATAAATCTTAATTTTAAAATTTTTGATTTTTAAAAATGGTTTACTTTAATATGACACATGAAATTGCATTGAATTAGAAAACTAATACATTGTTATGAACAAGTAAAACAATTGAAGAAATGGGTGGAGATTTAAAAAAAACAAGCGTTCGTTGCAATCGCTCTATGTGATGAAATATGACTAATCTTCTCTCGAGAGGGGCACGTGTGGGAATAGAAACATAGCACGAGCATTTTTCTACCTCATATAGTATTCATGAAAGGCTATTGTGTATGGTTTGATTTTTGACTTGTTTCAAAACAATGTGTATTTGTTTAGATTTGATAAGACATATTAAGTGAATGTATCAGCTTTCGTCAGATAAACAATTAATTATTTGAACAATTCGTAACTCGTGTGGCTTATTCTACACATGACTTCTATAGATAATGGTAATTTAAGTATAAAAACTCAAGAGTCAACTTGAAAGTGTCGTCTTTTGTATTATATTTTCTATTGTTACAATTTCCGGAATAGACCCCGAACATTGTGGTCTAGATGTTATACTGATAAACATAATATGCAAAATAATTAACAAAAATTAGTTTATTAACCTTGTCATTAGGTAAAGCCTTGGTAAACAACACTGCACAATTATCTTTAGGTAGTTTGTTTAAAGTCGAGTTAAATGTTTAAATGTTGCCACCAATGAACATACTTGTTTTAAGTGTCAAAATCATACACTCATAAAATCCATGTGTATAAAATGTTATCACTTTGGTTTGATGCAGGTACAAAAGTTTTAATTTCTGGTGTTTTAAATAATTTTCTTTTTTTTTAATATGAAATATTTTATTTTCAAAGAATTGATATGCATTTATTGAACATATATAACAAAGTTTACTTTTATCTATTAATATTTTAAGTAATAAATCAAAATGTCTGTAATTTAAAAATAAGAGTCATAACATATTTATTGATTTTGATATAATGTAATAATCTTCATGTTGGTTTTGGTATAGTAGATTTGAATACAAAAAGGGGAAAAAAGATGAGGCGCTTTATATTTATTCGCTTATCATTTCTCCTATGAAATTTCTAATTTTACTCGGAAAACTCTGCTATTTTAATAAAATAAAAATTCAGAATTTAGGTTTATCACATGCTAAATAATTCAATTTTATTTACAGTAAAATTGATAAAAAATGGCGGATGAATCCTGAATAATTTTGTTTCAACGGCAATTCTAAATCTACACTTTTATATTACAGATTCTAATTACAATAATACACTAGTATAAAAATCTAGTATTCATTATGCATAATGCACAATATAGGTAAATTTTATCTTTTTCATAACATTAAGATAAAAAACATTATGTAATAAAAAATACGAGTTTTGTCTCAAAATTGATTAAATAATCACATTTTAAAATTAAAATTGTTTTATTCTAAGAGCGGAATAAAACAAACAAAATTGAAAAAAAAAAACTCGGAAAAAATTATCATGATTGAATAAATAAATACTAGTAAATAAATAAATCAACCAATTAATTAATTTACCGCTGATTTTAAGGGAACTTGTTAAAATGGTATTTGTTTACACAGTACCGTCCAATAATATGGGAGTAATTTAAAAAATAAAAGGTCTCAATTTTGAATCCTTATATTAACATTATTCCGTCGTAAAATCACAGTGTTTTAAAATTTTTATTTATTGGTCTATCATTATTATTATTAATACTATTTATTTATTTATTTATTTATTTATTTATTTATTTATTTATGAAGTTGTGCCTGTTTTAGGTATTTACACCTATTCTGTATTATATTTTCAATTAAATTTTGGAACAATAACCAAACGCATATTCCTAAAAAAAACTATACAACAAAGGTTTCATTGGGTATGCTCATCTATTCAGTTATTCAGTTACTTAGAAAGTATATTCCAAAGTTATTTTTAAAATATATAGATTTTTTTTGGCCACAATAAAATCCTAAAAAAACTATTAATTATACAAAACTATAAAAAAAAATCAAAACCCAAAAGCAAAGTTAAAACTGTGATAATGGCGAATTAAGTAAAATAATTTACCTTGTAGACGAGACCAGGTACTATGAAAAAGTAAGCACCTTCTGTCTAGATAGCTAATATAAGTATTTAATGTAACAGTATAAACTATTTAATAACACAAATATTAGGGAAAGTATTTGTGTTTAAAAGTTTAATTTCATTGATTTTTTTTAAATATGAGGAAAAACTAATATGATGAGGATATTTCAAGACACACCTATTTTACAATTAAATAAAAATGTTCAATTCACACTCGTAATAAGATTCACTCCTTAAAGCTTCAGTTGTAATATTGAGACACAAGAACGAACCTCATAATCGTCTCTAAATGGTTCATATGGTAAAAACAAACAATCAACGTTAGATTTTTATCTTCAACAAAAATACATGAACAGGCACGAAATACAGAAAGTGATCTAATAAATAATCATGTACAAATATGTATCCTTTGTTAAAATTGAAATTATTTTAATTTTGAAATAATTTCAAATAGTGCTGAAAAAGATTTTGGCCTCGCAAAACCACTTTTTCTTTTGAAAATCAATCATATATATATATATATATATATTAAAAAAGACTATTATATAAGTAATAAGTTGTTTTTATTCTTGTTTCTAGTTGGACTTCTAAAAAAAATAACCAAACGGACGTAATTATACATGCATTTCTTATAACTATAAACTGTAGACGGCGCCAAATAAATAGCTGAAATTGAATCTAAATGAGTTGGTTAATCATTTTATCGGGTCCTAGCTATCTACATCTATTACAAACAGTAATTTTAATTAACATGTGCAATAAATTAATAAACCGTGTGTTACATTTGCCTATTTTATTTTTAGAAACATACAGAGGTATTATGTAAAATAGGTAAAATGTTCTGCACATATTATGTCTAAACTTTAAAAAGACCTAGTAAATTGTAACCAGCGTCCATTCACAGAATATTAAGACACCCCTTTATTATAAGGATATCCCTTTCGATTCCTTCTAAAATTACCTAGGCTGGGAAGATTTAAATGTAGAAAATTCTTAATTTTTTTTCCAGTTTTTTAAAATAAAAAATAAAATAGATTTCACGACTTGCCAAAATAGTAGCTAAAATAATTTTTAAAAAATGATTATTTTAAAATGTATCCTACTAATTGAACCTGAATTTTAAAAAAATCGTGATCACACCCTAGACATTAACTCAGATTTATAATCAATGGTGTAAGTTTGCGATTTTCCTCCTGTCTTGTTTGGCTGTCATTTATTTGTATTTTTTCTCCCTTCTGTTGCGAAAGCTATGCAAATTACATGGCAAATTCCCTTATTCCACTGCTTAGGCATAGGTTAAAATGATTTACAAAACACTAAATTAGAAATATTAAATCTAGATCATTAAGAAAAATGTTTTCTTTTATGATCTATGATTTATTCTTTTTCTGTTTATTAAATAATTAAATAATGATTTAACTTCAATTTTCACGCTATGAGACAAACAAAACGCCTCTTTTTTACTTTATGCGGGCATATTGGTAATCATTTATACACGTGCTTTAAAAACCGAACGTCTCTAACAAAACTTTTATTGCTTAACAACAGAAATTATTATTAAAATACACGTAATAACGTTCAAATATTTATTTATTGATGACAGTTTAGCTTAGGGTCAAACTGAGTAATATTTTATTGAACCACTGAACATGGCAATTATCAAGAAGTCTTGGTTAAACATTTTAATATCCTGATTAATTTCTTAAAATTACAATATTTTGCAATTTCCAAATATTCCACCTAACTAATTTAATGTTTGTTTGCTTAATTTATACAGTAACTTTCACTTGCAATACGGCAGCCATTGGGACACATTCTGCAATTGCGTACTATTTTTTTTTTACTGATTTCTGCTTTGAAAGTAGTTTATAATATGTTTATAATTACAGAAAATACGTCAAGATATGTTACATTATTTAAACTTGATCGTTTCAACTAAAAGTTCCAGGAAATTTTAACCACTTTGTTCTAAAAGTCCCTGTCACTCATTTTAATGACTCCATCGTGACATACTCACTCAAACATAAGATTATAAAGGTTTTAATCGTTTTTAAAGGTTTTAATATTTTTAGAAACTTTTCTTTACCTTTTTGTTTACCTTGTAATTTTTTTTATTATTTTTAAATTCTTTTGGCCGTTTATGGTAGTGTTTCTGTATTGCCTGCAATTTTTAATTTATTGTATGTAAACAGAAATGTTTTTTCACTACATTTATCAGAACATTCCCTCTTATTTCTAAAAAAATCATTCTAACCTAAGTTTAGCATTACCATGTGATAGGACAATTTTTGCGTAATAAGGAATGTTTTCAAAATATTAGTGGTACCTATTTAGAAATGATAGAAATAGTGGATTTTAGGGACTTCAAAATAGTACTAAGCGAGATGGTAACGTTTATCGAGGATCTCCGTGCTTGTTTAAACTATGAATTTTATAATAATTATATTTGTATTATATTTGTCTTCGATTTTTTCTCCAAGTGCTTGATCTGCAGTCTTGTCATTTACTTTTGTGATGGTCTCGATTTACGTTGGCTATGGAAGCGTTTTTTTAGTTTTCTTATTTCAGTTATTTTAGAAATTATAAAAATTGCGTCTCAAGGTAAAGTGGATTTGTCTATAAGCTGCTTAGATGCTCTGTACCTGATCTAAGTATAACGAATTCACTTATATTTGATTTTCTGGTAGCAAAGATACAAGTGCCAAATATGAAAATAAACTGAAAAAGTTGAACTTTTCGGGTTTTTTGCAAAAGAAAAACAGCGTGTTTTTTTACCAAATTTTAGTCAACATTGTTTTATTAACCTTTTAAGTTTATATATTGTTATATAAGAGCTGCAAGTATGTATGTAAATGTTAAAAAGCCTTGTTATCCAAGAACAAAGAAGTTAGAATAAAATAATTTTTTGTTACCAAAAGGTCATAGCCAATGCATCTAAATAACCAAAGCAAGCAATGCAGACAGAAAAACTGAGGACTTAGCTAAAGCTCCAAATTACCAGCACATTTTACCAAACTGCTCGCTCGATGTAAACTAAACATCCCGAGTTTCATCATGCTGTTAATGATAAATTTGTTTAGGTTTTTTGGTTTTTGCGTTTTACTGGTTGTTTAAATACATTATGTTGAGAACTATTATTTTAACTCCAGGAAAAAGTAAAATTAAGATTGATGAAATGAAATCGAACATCAAGAGCCGACAGGGAAACGTAAAACATAAACACATAAACCTCGGGATATTTATTAATGAAGTTTAGAATTTTAATAGCATACAGGCAATAATAAATCAAACTCCTTCAGAGTTACACAGCTAAAGTGAACAACGTTAATAGTCTACAGTAATTGCTAGGACATTTGCATACAATATTTTGCCGCCTGTGTCAGATTTGCTATCAAAGTTAGTCGATAGTATTTTTATTTGATAGAAATATCACGGTAATTTTCTAACCGTATGTCATAATTTATCTTAACTTCTATCTCGGCTAGATGATACATTCATGACATTTAAACGGTGCATGGGCCCAAATCAAATCGGAAGTCAGTCACGTGACCCGACGTACGTTACTCCATGATTGAATATCGCACGAAAAAAAATCATTGAATAGGAATCAATCAAAGAGGTGTGTTAATATTTTCCAGGAAGTCGGCCATCTTCTGTTCCCTACGAACACAGGTCTCGTATTTCTGAAATTCTATTAACCTTAGCAGCCCCTGTCAGTGGTGTCAAATAACTGATCCTTCTTTCTTGGATAACAATTATTTAAAAATTCTGATTTTCATATTTTAGAAGTTAAGATACAGAAAAGTAGCATTCTCTATCCAACGGCTGACTGCGTGAAGTCATTTATTCATTAATAATATTCATCTCATCTTAACATTTTAATTTCATTATTTCCTGAATAAATGTTTCTTATGTATTGCATGAAAGATCGAACTTGATCTTATGATTTACAATGTCAAATTTAACTACCTTTAGTTTTCTTTTAAATACACTTAACAAACAAACTCAACTTTTAACTTTTCATTTTCATAGCCAATGAAAACTAAAATCGTTAACCATATCATGTTACAAATTATTATTTGTTTATTTTTAAGTGTTTATTTTTTATGAAATGACATCAGAACTTAAAGGAGACTCGTGCTTTGCACCTAAAAATATAAGTATAAATAAAACAAACATACCAGTCCTTGTCAAAACCACAATCCAAAAAAACAAAGTATAAACTTTGAAAGCTGGCAAAATTAGTTATACACGTGAACTTCCATCAAGGAAGTGAGGCCGGGTGCTCCGGAAGGATAAGCACCTCCTGTTTATGTAGCTACACCAGTACAAAACTGAAGATTATTTTGTTACTGTGCGAAGGAAGCAAAATTGAGGTCCCTTTGAAACAATAGTTGTGAATTGAGAGATGTGATAACATCTTGTTTGGAAAATTATCATTTAACTTTATATATTCTAAATATCTGTACTTTACATATTTTACGAGTGATTTAAGCTACATCACAGATAAAAAATAATTAGAAGAGATAGAACTAATAAATTAAAGAATATGCAGTATTGTTAACAGCAAGATGCTTTTTTAAAACTAAAAGAAAAATTTATTGCATGATAATTTATTTAGACATTGATATAAAGCATCCAAACCATTACCTTTTTTAAATAACCATGCAACTATTTTTTCTTACATTTTTCTTCATTTTGAGACTATTTTTCCTTCTTTTTTTCTCCCAAAAGAAAAACACAAAAAAAAATTCAAACAAAACATACTAATAAATAAGACTAAGAAATCGTTGTGGAAATAAACTACTAAATTTTTTAATTGATTTCAATCTTTTAAAATCTTGTAGCCATGATAGCGTGCTTTTTTTCTTTAATTTCTTTTGTGTGTCTCTCTTCTCAAGCCTTTTCTGTATTGCCTGAAATTTATTATATTGTAGTGTTCAGATAAAATTCATATGCATCTATATAGATTAGATATAGGCAATACTGTTCACCTTTTAAGCTAGGAGAGTGTAATGACTTTTCATACAGAATTCGAAACTTTTCAAAAAAATTAACTATTTGGTACCTATAGTACTGGTCAATTCAGAATGTTTTATCGTGTTTTTATTTAAGGTCTTTGTGATGTTCTTAATTCTTTAGAAAGAGTTAGTATGACGTAATCATCTAAATAAAAATTACATTCCGCACATATTATAATAATAACGTTTTATTAATTTTAGTCTAGCCGTCATTTTTATCTGACATGAAATAAGGTAGATGTAAAACAGCTATTGATACTTGAAATACTTGTAAATCATAAAAATACATTTACATAAAAACAGGTTTGACATGTATATTATTGAAATAAATATACGTCCGTTGATGCAGAATAAATATATATATTCAATGAAATCAATCAAATATTATTCATATATTGAAACAAATACTTCAAACAACTATATCTTAATAATAGATATATTGCGATATTGCACAACAAACTTTTAAAATCAATATGAGGATATGAAATTAAAAAATCATTTATAATATTTCTTAACTAAATTTTGATATTATAAAGATGATTTAAATCATTAATTTTCTGAAAATAAATTTAATTAATTTTGAAAACCCTTTAACAAAGGTTATACCAGCCTATTTAAATTTTCGGATCATTTTTGCTTTTACATTGTAACGATTCAGTACATTTTCTATTTTGAAAATGAACAATAGAAATATTACCAGTTTTCAAGAATAAGCCCAAAAAACTAGTAGGAAAAGGATTCAAATGTTGGAATTGTCGATTTTATCTTTCAAGATTTTCGGTCACTTGTGTCACAGAAGTGAACAATATGGCATATCAAAATTAAACGGTATTTCTTAAAATTTATTAATATATAATTTTGGACTCCTGATAACAAAAATATCACGTTTGGGACAAACTCATATGTTAAAAAAGGAATATGGCATTTCGATCTTTATAAGCTTCATCATGAATAATGTTGAATAATGTTGGTTTGATTATCGATCCATATCTAAACTTAAATTGAATTCATGCGTTAAATCATGACATTCGCCTAAAACATTCATTAGAACAGAAAGTGACAATTATGATATGAAATTAATTTGTATAAACTGATGCCAAGTTAATAAATTTATTTCAGAATCAAATATTCATATATTATTTTTATATTTTTATTTTATTAAATAATCATTACAACTGAACTGTTAAATAAGCTTCAGTATTGCAATATCCGATATACAATTTGTTAAATTGTTATAAAACATGACCTAAAAAATACCCATAATATCCATTTCGAAATATTATTTTCCTGAGGAAAACTTAATTACTTCTACAGTCTTTTACAGCTCAGTTGTACTTGTTCATGCAAACTGTATGATTATTTAGCAATACTTGAATTACGGTTTGAAAATGGAAAAAAGAAAATGTCTACTTAAATACTGTAATGTGTTGCACTAAAAACAGCAAGTACATGTCCACAACAATCAAGTTTTTTATGCAGTATTTTGATTTAAAATGACATCAAATGACATTTCTTCAATAACTAATGCATAATTAAAATATCTTACAAAAATACCCGTTCAGTGTTAATATGCCATTTGTGCACATGACGGAAATTCATTTCTCAGCAGTGACACTAAGGGCCGAAAAACTTGATAGATAAAAAAGGTCAACCAAAACAAAATACCTATGAGGAAAAAACACAAAAATAAAACAGAGTGAAACAAATAAAATGACATTGTTTCATATTTGACATCAAAATTGAATAAACCTAATATCATATAATCACCAAATAGTAGAAAAAATCATGACTTTTGTTTAAACAAAGCAAATTTATATAAAGTGAAATTTTATTTAAAAACAATATTGAACAGGTAATATTTTTTTGCATAAGCGTTGTGTAATACCTTATCAGTAACGTAATAATAAAAATATCCAATATGCAATCCAATACATTTTTATTTGTAAAACATATATTTGTAAAACTGAACAGCTTAAAACCCCTATATAACAATAATGTCTCTTCTGTATAATAAGTTTGAAAAGTAACAAAGATATATATATATATATATATAATATATATATATATATATATATATATATATATATATATATATATATATATATATATATATATATGCTAATTTATACTTTTTTTAACATGAATGTATGTATATTTATAATTGTATAAATTCAACAAAATTATGTATTACTTAATTATGAATAAGCTTATTTATAATCTTATCATTTAACATAAATACATGTGTATATGTATATATATATATTTATATTTGTATAATCTAAACAAAAAATGTACGCATATTTATAATCCTTTTGCTGCTTTCAACTCGCATGACTATACCACCTCTTTAACATCATTACCATCTTCTTCGTCATTAGCAGCAGCAGTAGCAGAATCAATTCTTAGAACTGTTAGGTTAAGACCAAAAGGTTCATTATATTTAATGTGTTTTAAAGCATCAATATGGAGCTGACTTCATAGGTTTTTGTGATGTTTATAATAGTTCTTAACCCAGAATTGATTATTAGTCCCAATCAATAACACTATCGTGTCTAGATTTTGCTATTACAACCAAATTCATAAAAGCCAATTGTCATTTCAATATGCTCAATCTGCCATCAATTGCCTCTTCATTAAAGATAGCGGTAAATTCATTAATTCCTTTTATGCACATTCCGGTGATCAGTGACAAGATGAAGATTACTGGTAATTTAATTTATTGTGTCATCTTCATTGTCGTTTTTAGATAGCAGGTGGATTTTGGTTTTGATATTGGGAAAAATATTGAGTAGTTAGAAATGTTCAATGAAGAATACACAGATTATCATATGGTGTCTATTGTTGTTTTATGAATGTCTGAGTTCATATGGAGAGGCTAAATCACTTTCCAAACAATAAAATGATATTATAACTATGCAATGCTGGGATTAATAAGGTCTAGAATTAAGATCGTTTTAAATAGATCACTTGGAAGCTATTGTTATAACTCTTAAACCTTCAAAATGACCAAGTCAAAAGTCTTAAGTGTCCCCATATGTTCTTTCATGCAAAATTACAATTTCTAATGTGCCAAGAATTTCCAATCTGTCTTCTTGTATAAACTGTGACCGAGGACTAATGTAAACAAAACAACAGAGAAAGCTTCCCTGACTTGTTCTTTTATGTATAACAATGTTTGATGTTGATCTGGGCACTAAGACAATAATTGCCAATATGGCGCGCAAATATGGTGTTAATTTCAAGCAGATTTAGACATGTTTGTTTAGTTGAAGTGATCTTGTCTGGACTTAGAAGCTTCTTATCCTCTGTAAGGTGATTTTGTTTGACTTATTGGTTGTATTTTTGTATAGAAAAGTCAAAGACCACCTAGTTATGGCTTAGGTGTCTGAAACGTTCCACTATATTTTATGAGAAAAATGTGTGGTTTATCAATAAAATTGAGATTGATGCAAATTGGACGTCGAATTCGTGAATATTTCATTTAAGCAAGACGATGTTACAAAAACATTTAACATAACAAATTACCTTACGTAAACTATTTGTCTTAATAAATACCATTTTAAATCCTATCCAAATTCGGGGTTTTAAAATCAATGACCAAGATATGTTTCTTAATTATTTATTTGTTTATTTATTTATTTATTTTTTAAAATTTATAAATTTCTTTTATTCTATTATTTTGTTTTTTCTTACATAACCGTTTTATCACATACTTTGATTTTGTTGTGTTTTTGGTGACGTTAACTCTTGCAATTTTTAATCCTTTTTTTGCGACATAGATCATGTATGTGTATTTTAGTCTTTTATTTTATGACATGGATCAAGTACAGGTTTTTCAGTCGTTTGTTTTACGGTGTAGATCAAATACATGTTTTCAGTCTATTGTTTTACGACATAAATCAAGTAATTGTTTTCTGTTTTTTCTTTTAGACATAGATCAAATACATGTTTTCAGTCTTTTGTTTTACGACATAGATTATATTTTTTCCCACCAACTTTTAGTGTCAAGAGTGTCTTGATTGTAAATTTAAGTTTGGTATAGGTCTACAGATGAGGTATGATTGCTTTTACTTTTCATGGGTAAATCAGTGTTTCCAAACAACAATACTCTCCCTTCCCCGATTACTTTCTTTACGGCTTTTAATGTCGCAACCTTTTCTCTGTATTTGTATCATCACCAATTAAATAAACTAGTGCTGGTACAAAGAAGGGATCTTTATAAGCCACGAAACTACGTTTTATATCATATTCACACATTTAAAATTAAAACATTTTACCAAACAATAACAAGCGGTCATACTTACATACGTTATCTCTTAAAACATAACAATACAAACACATAAAGTAATCATTCATTTGTGTTTAGACACAAAACGAAAATCATATTATCTAAAATGTCTGAAATATTGTAACAAAGTAAAGATGATTCTGAGTTATTCATAATTGTGACAAGCTATAATTTTTGTCATATAACTCCTCAAGAAACTATCTCGTTTTATAAGACAATGGTAAAACAAAGCCCTCAACCGCCGTGAAACCTAATTTAGTTAATATGATATTGGAGTGTAACGTTAATTACAAAGAGATTTGTTCTTGTAACATATAATTATTTAGTTTTCCTATCATATCTGCTCGTCTTTAAACAAAACTTCTTGCTTTTATCAAACTTACTGCTTTCACTTCTGCCAAAACAAGATTAAATTACAAAAGCCATCGGCGAAATATCTTCTTTCTTCATAAATGCTACGTTTTATATTATTGCAGAACAATGGTGCGTAGATCATAACAACAAAGTTTCATTGTAATAAGCATTGTAGTTATGTATTTCTATTCCAATTACAGATATTTTAAAAGTTTGTTTTAAACAAATAAAGTTTTTTTGTAGATAAAACATACCGCTGTAATATATATTTTGATCATGCATTTTCATTTCAATTTAGGACATGGAAAATTTTAAAAATTGACGATATATATATATAGAGAGAGAGAGAGAGAGAGAGAGAGAGAGAGAGAGAGAGAGAGAGAGAGAGAGAACGAAGAATAATTCTGTTTACCAAAAATTTTAAAAGTAACCCATGAAACAACACAGTGAAAGTAATGTGACAAATTCTAACATTCTGCTAGAAATTTATAATCAATTTCTTTAATTTGGCGACCATATTGGACGCCATTTTCCTATTTTATCTATAAAAATGATTTGTATTTGTTATAAATCAAGTTAAAAACAATGGTTTATGCCTATTTTTGGTAAATAAACCAAAAAGAAATTCCCCTTATTCTTGCGATAATTTTAGACGCCAACTGGAATTATGCAACATGCTCAATGTTAATAAACAGGCATCAAGTAGTCTCTGCTAAAACATTTTCTAAAGAAGTTAATTCGTCTATTAAATTTTCCAAAGATAGCAAAACGGGTTTACTAAAAATCTATCGAACATATAGTAAAATGACAAAAACTAAAAATTTGATACTTGCTATTCACTTTTATTTAATCTTACATGCTATCAATTCTCCATTTCAAGATGGCTTCTTGTTACTGACACAGAAGCAATAAATCCCTTTAAAGTGCCTGAGCCCCAGGTTGTTTACTAGTGAATTTTATATACTTATGTGGATAATACATATATTTGAGTTGTTGTTGTTTTTTTTAATGCTATTTCAAATGATCAGTCACAAAACAAATATGGAATATGTAACAACAATATACTGAATATTTTAGTAACAATTTGATATTTTTTGGTCTTCTTTTACAGGGACTAACGCTTGGCACAAATCTGATGTTGACTTGAATACTAAACAGCAACATACGTTTCGCAGCACAACGTTCCCGGTTCAATGGAATTACGAACTTGCATCATCGAATCAAACCCATTGTTTATAATTTTACATAAATCGTTACTATATTAAGAAAATGGAAATATTTTTGTTTGTCAGAAAAAAGAAACAATTATGCCTAAAATTAAGTCTTTTTGTTGTATAACAGAGTTATAGTTTTGAAAAATGTGGTATGTTAAAATCGTCTGGCTGCAAAGGCTAGAGGTTTTTGTTTGGCATTTTAGCTTGCAACGGATATTCAAGGAATTGTATACTGATTTTGACTCTATGGAAGATCCTGTTAGCCAAATTACTCAAATGTTCCAAACAAGTAGTCAGTTTCAAACGTTTAACGTCATAGTCTACTTATAATTTGTTAACCTGAAAAGGAATATTTTGGTATCCAAGTGGAATGGTTCAAATCAAAACCAAAGGAAGATTTACAGCGTGTTTAACAGTAGTTTTTACGATATATTTTCGCCAGTTGTACATACTGCTTAATTATCTATGAACTCTCAAACCATTTTCAATCCCAGATCGAGGGAAATATTACAACCAAAATGTTTGAGAGAAATAAAAGTAAACAAAAGAATAAGTTAATTTAGCTTTGATTTTATTTATTTACTATCACGAGCCACTCTTTAAAATTGATTCCCTTTTTCTCTTAACATATCGGCTACTGTTTGATATATATAAGAATATTGGTAATTGTCATGTAGTTAATTTTTAACACTTAATTTCATAACTTTTCGAAAGTAACTATGGTAAACATGCATTCCGTTTACAGTATAAATACTCATTACACAGTTCCTTGAGTTTTTATGTATTTTAGTTTATCTGTGGCTTCAGATTGAGCTTAAACAATTAAATAGTAGCAAAATAGGTATAAAATCAGAGGCCAAAAACCGGAGAGGGAGAGATTTTCGTCCCAGTCAAGATATATTAACTTTAATCGCGGTACACAGTTGAGAAAACCAGAGTCCCAAGTCATCCAATTGATAAAATATGTTGATATTAGAATCTCTCTCAGTTGTGTGTGTGTGTGTGTGTGTGTGTGTGTGTGTGTGTGTGAGAGAGAGAGAGAGAGAGAGAGAGAGAGAGAGAGAGAGATTGGGTGTTTTACGCCCCTGTCTAGATTAAATCGTAGTGCCTAGTTCAGGAAACCAGGGGTCCCATCCAACCTATTGATTCTATTTTTTTACAGTAGGAGGAGAGAGAGAGAGAGAGAGAGAGAGAGAGAGAGAGAGAGCGAGAGAGAGGAGAGAGAGAGAGAGAGAGAAGAGAGAGAGAGAGAGAGAGAGAGAGAGAGAGAGATATTACTATTTAATTAGCACACAAAGGAGGAAAATCTGTTTATTTGAAATAACAAGAACATTCAATCATTCCAAATATTGAACTCAATTAACAAGATTTATTGAATGCTAGCGGCGATTCCATCTCAATGACTTCATTATTTTGACTCAACTTTCAAACCTTAATGATAGCCTTACTAGAAAACTGTTCTTCATTAACGCGGTGTAATTGAGGCCTTCTTGTACATTTGACAGGAAAACGTTGACGAGCGAATCGTGCTTGTGTCAGTATGGGAAATATTAAAACCACGTTAAGAGTTATGTAAAATGAATACACGGGAAACAAAATATAAGATACTCTTTCTAAAATGGCATTCGTAGAAAATTTAGTCATGTAATTATCCAGATTCGCCAATTTGATGTGAATTTATTCGTCATAAAAGAGAAGGTATATACAAGAATCCAAAAATACTGTACTCCAATTCTATCCCTTCAAATAGCATTTTATTCGTACTATGTGAAAGTATTAGTCATATGTTTAATTGTCATTATTTCGCCGATTTCAGTGAATATATTCATTAAAACAATAAAAAAAAAGCATCTCTATGCGAGATACAAATATCAAATGATTGCTCGTAAATGCAATTATAATTTAGACATGATTGTATGATTGCGTAGATAACAAAAAAATTAATTCGGAAAAAATTCAAAAGATTTTTTTTTTTTAAAAAAAAAAAAGAAAAAAAAGTATATATATTAAAATGCTAAAGGATTAATATTTGAATTCTTATCTTTGTGAAAAGTCACCGATTTGCATATGTTTTTATTGTAAACATCACAAAAGTGACTCAACGACGTGCAATAAGTTTTATATAATTTGCGGTAGTCATTAGGAATAAGGGTTATACGTATTCGATTCAGTCATGATTCTTTCACTTTTAACAAGGCAGTCAGTTCTGGGATGGTGGAGTCAACCAGAGTGTCTAAAATAAGAACATTCGTCGAGCAAACTAACGAATCTTCTACCTATAATGTCTATCCGACCTGGAATAAAACGAGACAACGATAGGCCGTGTGATCTGACGTATCGTCTACCTATAATGTCTATCCGACCTGGAATAAAACGAGACAACGAAAAACCGTGTGATCTGACGAATCTTCTACATATAATGTCTATCCGAGCTGGATAAAACGAGACAACGAAAGGCCGTGTGATCTGACGAATCTTCTACCTATAATGTCTATCCGAGTTGGATAAAACGAGACAACGAAAGGCCGTGTGATCTGACGAATCTTCTACCTATAATGTCAATCCGAGCTGGAATAAAACGAGACAACGAAAAACCGTGTGATCTGACGTATCGTCTACCTATTATGTCTATCCGAGCTGAAATAAAACAAGACAACGAAAGGCCGTGTGATCTGACGAATCTTCTACCTATAATGTCTATCCGAGCTGGAATAAAACGAGACAACGAAAAACCGTGTGATCTGACGTATCGTCTACCTATAATGTCTATCCGAGCTGAAATAAAACAAGACAACGAAAGGCCGTGTGATCTTACAAATCTTCTACCTATAATGTCTATCCGAGCTGAAATAAAACAAGACAACGAAAGGCCGTGTGATCTTACAAATCTTCTACCTATAATGTCTATCCGAGCTGAAATAAAACAAGACAACGAAAGGCCGTGTGATCTGACGAATCTTCTACCTATAATGTCTATCCGAGCTGGAATAAAACGAGACAACGAAAAACCGTGTGATCTGACGTATCGTCTACCTATAATGTCTATCCGAGCTGAAATAAAACAAGACAACGAAAGGCCGTGTGATCTTACAAATCTTCTACCTATAATGTCTATCCGAGCTGAAATAAAACAAGACAACGAAAGGCCGTGTGATCTTACAAATCTTCTACCTATAATGTCTATCCGAGCTGAAATAAAACAAGACAACGAAAGGCCGTGTGATCTGACGAATCTTCTACCTATAATGTCTATCCGAGCTGGAATAAAACGAGACAACGAAAAACCGTGTGATCTGACGTATCGTCTACCTATAATGTCTATCCGAGCTGAAATAAAACAAGACAACGAAAGGCCGTGTGATCTTACAAATCTTCTACCTATAATGTCTATCCGAGCTGAAATAAAACAAGACAACGAAAGGCCGTGTGATCTTACAAATCTTCTACCTATAATGTCTATCCGAGCTGAAATAAAACAAGACAACGAAAGGCCGTGTGATCTTACAAATCTTCTACCTATAATGTCTATCCGAGCTGAAATAAAACGAGACAACGAAAGGCCGTATAATCTGACGAATCTTCTACCTATAATGTCTATCCGAGCTGGATAAAACGAGACAACGAAAGGCCGTGTGATCTAAAAGCGCGCATTAAGATCACAAAGCCAACAAGGTCCCATAGTTTTAGAACAACTTTATAATATTCTGAAATGTACTTTTAAACTTTTACATCACTCATGATGAATGAAATTCACTTATACTATAAATAGTAAACATTTTTAAATATAAATGTTATATATTTAATAAAAAAAAATACCTGTTTAATTTTGATGTGCAATTTGTGCACATTTCGGAAATATATTCCTCATCAGTGATACCTGGGGTCGATAATGTTGATAAATGAAAAAAGATCTTCCAGAAAAAACCATAATTCCAAAATTATATGCATGCAAATCCAGCTAAGTTATGCTTTGCATGACTGAACAAACCTTAATTTTAAATTAATTAAGACGGTTGAAAATTTTGCAACATGGTACATTTTCTGACAGAACAAAGTACTGCTTACTGACTTATTAATACTTCTGGGGAGTTTTACTCTACCAGATGCGGTAAATATTTTACAAAAATATTGCTTAATTTTGATGTGCCATATGTGCACATTTCGGAAATTCATTCCTCATCAGTGACATTAGGAGCCGAAAAAAGTAAATAGTTTTAAAAAAAATAATTCAAACATTTGAAAATTAATATTTTGAAAAAAGTTCAGAAAACATAAACATTGTTAAGGCCCCTTATATTGTTTTGGCGCAAATGATTCGGTGGAAGTAAAGAGTATTTATTCGCAAATGAAAGGTCGATTGCCGCAAAAAAAGATTACCATTGTCTGATTTTCAAGACAAAGAAAAGAAACAAAAAGGAAAAGAATAATCATACATATATTCGATTTTTGTTAGCAACGGATTCAAAAGAAATAACAACTCCAATTACTTTTCGGAAACAAAAAAAAACAAAAAAAAAAAACCGAAACGAAACAAAGGGAAAAATGAAAACCATTGCAAGAAAAGAGATAATATATTTCCCTTCAAAACTCATCTGATAAAATTGGAGATAGAAAATGATCATTACTTTTGACAGTTTTAACAATGACAAGATAAATATTGATGGAGCGTTCGATACAATATAAAAACTCGTGTATTCTCGCCACGTTCCGAGTCGCCATGATATTTATTAAAGTCGCATCAGATAGCAACTCGTGTCTAGTTATAATTTATTTAAAATTGACTGTTTTTCAATGAAGTGCTATTTGTTTGAATATTTGTCCATTGTGATGCTGGTTGTCCAAAATGGCCTTTTATTGTTCTGACTGTCCGTTACCCCAGAAAGATGATTTATCAAGTATTTTGTTGAATTTTGTTAATCACCAATCGTATTTTAAAATGACGTATGAGTGACCTATGGCTTAATCTTTATGCACAGAACAGGCATAAATCAAGCCCGTATCTCCCCGTGAATATTAATTTCCATGAAATAAAACAAATAAGGAGGTGATATATTTTTGTTTGCTTCACTGACTGCACGTGTTTTTTTATGTTTAATGTTTTTGGTTTTATTTTATATTTAAATATTATCAAGTTTGCATTCCAGGAGCCATGTGCAGTTTGAAAGTAATTTGGTGATAATATTAAATTATTTAAAAATAACCATATATTTAAGGTTTGAAATAAAAACACACAAAAAATATGAAAAATACATGGTGTTGACCTCTTTTACGTAAATGCAACATCTATAAAAGAAAAAAAAACACTTTCAATATTTAGAGTTTAAACAATGGAAGGAATTTGAGGTAAGAAATGGCGTTTGTCGTCTTAGTTAATATTCTGTCACTCATATATAGATCTAGGTGGTCAGTTTGTGGTTGTGGAGAAAACCAAAGTGCCTGGAAAGCTGTAGGCAAACTAAAAACCTTTTCCACACCAGGATTTGGCCGAGTGGGATTCGATCTTAGTCTGTAGAAGGCACTGTAAACACGCACTTTACACCACTCGGTCACCGAAGCTACCAGTGTACATGTATATAGTGTAAAGGTATTAAAATTATAGTTGATAGAATTCTCTTTAGATTTTAAATTTTACATCTTAATAGATCGTATCAGTTTTAAAGAAAAATTACTTTGATTGATATCATTACTACATTAATATAGATTTTTTGGCCATGACTTTATATATTTTTTTATCATTTATTGCCCGTGAATCATGAAAAAATTATTCATCCTTAGATCAGATATTTTAGCAAATGGACATATTTAAATGATAAAATATAAAAACACATGATGTCTTAATTTTAAATGGAATTTTATGACTTGCCAATTTGCAAAACCAAAATTAATATATAACATTATTGAAATTGATTATTTATGCCCGTCATATTTTAAATTACATCAAATATATAACAACAACAGTGATTGGTTGGTTGATTATACATGACGGCCATGTTGTTTTTTTATCTAACCAACCATCAAATTCGTTTCACGCTCTTTTGACATATATTTATGAATCAATAAAAAATCATGGACCGGGCACCTGTCTACCCTTATTTGTACCATGCCCCGATATAATCGATTTTTCCAAAGGATTGATACATAAAGTAAGATTCAGTGATTATTATGACCCCTGAGTGTTTGATCATTGAGATACAATCACGATAGCGATATCATGAATATATTTTATTTCTATTAACATATTTTACTATCCACCCATTGCTCATCAACATCATTACCCTCCTTCCCCTTAAAACGGGACAAAAAAATCTTTCTTTTTTTTTTATTAAATAAAATCTTTACGTTTTATTAACCCCTATTTCCCAGGAAAACCCTCTTTTCCTGCCATCGCTTTTATGACAATATGTATCCTGTTTCTGACACAAAGTGACAAATGCAATCAATATTATTTTTAAAGTAATGATGAAATCAAAAGATCATTTTGATAACTCTCTCTCTCTCTCTCTCTCTCTCTCTCTCTCTCTCTCTCTCTCTCTCTCTCGTATAAATCGATACACTGTGACTAAATTTTAGTTTATATATGTGAGGGCAAAACTATAATTATTCGTTTTTAAATTACCTAAGAAAAGCCGTTGTCATTTCATGACTATGTCGCATTATAAATTTTTGAATTTTCTGAATGAAATATTCAAAAATTTATAATATGACAACTTGCCATATTATAAATTTTTGAATATTTCATTCAGAAAATTCAAAAATTTATAATATGACAACTATCTGTCTAACTTTTTGTTTATTTATTTATTTGTTTTTTTTGTTTGTTTGTTCGTTTGTTCGTTCGTTCGTTCATTCGTTCGTTCGTTCGTTCGTTCGCTTGCTTTGCTTTGCTTTGTTTTGTTTTGTTTTATTTATTTATTTATTTATTTATTTATTTATTTATTTTATTTTATTTTTCATTTCATGCGGGCAACTGTAAAATGTGTGTCTATAAGCCCGTAACTGCTTCACATGGAAATGTAGGACTCGTGAGAATAAGGCACTTTTATGAGCAAGATTGTAACAAAATCCTAGATCTAACATTTTTGAATAAGTGGTCAGGAAAAAATACCTTACTATAGTAAGAAGGGAAAACAATTTTATGTTGACAAAATAGAGAGTATCAAATAGTGCTGTCAATTAAACCTTTAATTTTTAATAAATTGTGAGAATCAAGAGGATACTCTCTCTCTCTCTCTCTCTCTCTCTCTCTCTCTCTCTCTCTCTCTCTCTCTCTCTCTCTCTCTCTCTCACACACACACACACACACACACACACACACACCTCTTTCACACATATCTCTGTCACACACACACACACACACACACACACACACACACACACACACACACACACTGATAAAACAAAAGAACAACTTACAATTGCAATATAAATGTTTCCTTAGTATATCAAAAACAAGGCCTGGAAAAGAGAGAGAGAGAGAGAGAGAGAGAGAGAGAGAGAGAGAGAGAGAGAGAGAAATTCCTTGATTAGATCCATAAATGTCAAAAGTATATTTTTTAATTGTTCATTAGTCTTTGGTGTTAAAATTTATGATTTTCAAACTCTGTAATTATAAAATGAAAAAATAACCGACAGAAAAGAACGCACGAAGAAAGGCAGAGGACAGATTGCCATATATCGTGACAAAATATCCAAATATTTCACAAACTGCTACTCTCATAAATTTTGCTCCTTGAGGTCACTGGGTACACGTTCGGTGAATGGATATAAATATTGCGCCCATTTCTTGTCCAGTGAATGTAAAAATATCGGATCACGATATGCTGACATTTGCCCGATAATATGTACTAATAGAGTTTACTCAAGCGATTAATTTAATGAACTTTTTTACAGAAAAAAATGTTGAATATTAGAAGCAGTTGCGTGTAATATTAATAATATGTTGTTTTTATAAACACGCCTTTGGAAGTAAATTCTAGTGTGATGTCAATTTCATTTCTATTTTTGGTGAGCGATTGTGGTTTGATAGGCCAAATCTCGGATTTTTTTCAAAATGTTCTACACGTATTTTGCTGTATTTTGTGGTTAGGAATATGATGCATAATGAAAAAATAATTTTTTTCCGAGGCGTACCAAGATAGGTTACAATAAATAATATCGATAGGCTCTGATGATCTCGCCATGACCAATGTAAGATTTCCGGTTACAATAACAACCGACGAAAAATGAAATGGTATCACTGAACAATATGAACTGATATATACTCTGTTTTCTGATTTTCGTTTCCAGGAACAAAACTGCGTCTCGCAGGCCTATGAAGTCTTTTCTAAATAGTGCCCTCCTTAATTGATCGTTGGAATGAATAACTAAATAAATAAATAAATAAAAACAGACGTTGTTGTAGGTTACGTCAATTGTAATGCCATTTATTTATTTATCTTATTTTTATTTTTATTATTAATAATGATTATTATTTTTTTTAAAAAATCGCGGATCATATGAAAGAAATACAAATCCTATGACCAAAGTCACAACACTTTAGTAAAAATACAGTCCAATTTAGGTTAATTTTTTATTTGTAAAAATAAGCTAGGTAGTTAGATCTAGTTAAACAGTACTTTAACCACACCATCGGGACCAGTACATGTCGAAAGTCGGGAGTTATAAACAGTGTCTTAGATATGTGTTTATTTTTAGATGTGAAGTGGATGGTCTTTTCATTGTAATGGGACTTCGGAGATGAGTTATCTGAACTCTTAACGCCTAGTTTTGAATACCCATCGGTCAAATCCTACTCTTAAAAAAATTCAAGTTCGCTATGATATGATGGTGGTTTTCTTCAAGCACTCATATTTCCTCTTCCATTTTAAAACTGACCGCCTTGATGTATAAGATCAGATTTTTAATGACGAATTAGAACGAGAAACCACATTGCTCCTGACTTTTTATTGCAGAATAAGTGAGAATATTTCATAGGTTTTATGTTGTTTTTATGGATTTATCCATTTTTTAAATTGTTTTTTTTTTCTTTTTCATTTGCGATGTTACATCTTGGTTTGCTGTCATCGATACCAAACAGTAAGTTATAGTGTTAAACCTTTAAAAAAAACGAGGGTAGAGGAAATTATAAATCAACTGGTCCCTTCACCATTTATTTTGTTTACCCTGCAAATATAGTAAAAAGCATTAACTGAAATTTCCAAATTTATAAACAGGATTGGTTATTGAACTTACTGTGGTTTTAAAGTTTAAACAGCTCAAAATATGTGACGCAATAACCATGTATGATTTTTTATGTATCAAGTATCAACAGATTTTTAAAAAAAAAACCACCGAAACAATATCTCTAAAACGAAAAAGCAATATAATATCAAGTTTCATTTTTCATTTCATATTTAGTTTTTTAAATTAAATCACTTTCATGACAGAAGGTTTGAATTATAAAAGAGGAGGGGCATAAATTTTTACTGACTTTCTAAAACTAATTCATGACTGCATCCGTAGCAAATGATACGGGTACATGTTCTTTTAAAGTTCATTTGTTCTTCATCGTTGACCTTTATGACTTGACCTCTGACCTTTTTCATTGTTGTTTATTTGTTATGATATAATTAAACTGGCATTTTGCGTATAATTTCGCGTGTATTCACGTTAACACGAGATAATGTTACTTAAATTTGTGAAGGTAAAAACCCGATTGTAACAAGAAGCGAGAGAGAAGGCAATGTTACCTGTGACCCTTTGACCCGAGATGAAAAGTGTCATGGTACCTTAAAGATATGATCTTTTAGAAGATTAAAGTTTCACATGAGTACGAACTAGCGCGTGTTGTAATTCATTAAGACACTCCATCAAATGTTTACTTAAACTAATCATAGTAACAAATGGTTATTTGTGCTTATGGTGTTTATAAGGCGGGAGTATGTTTCCTTTCTTGCAAAAATTAAGACTTGTACTTTTAGTAAAATAATAAGTCCAGGTTCAAATAATATGAGATATATCCTCGTTACGTTCATCTTATCTTTTTTGACAAGTACACACCGCAACAATATAAATGAATTATAGAAAGACACAACTGAAAAAAGAGAAAACATTTGACAATAGAAATAACCAACATGCTAATTAATACAATGATATATTATGAATACAAATAGAATGTACTTGACAATAACAAGAGCAACAAGTGCACACTATAACAATGAATTATAAAACTGACAAAGAAAACATTCGACAATAGAAACAAGCAATAAGAGTTGAGTAATGGCGTTTAACGTCCCAGTCAAGAATATTTCACTAATATCGAGATGTCGCCAGCAATATGCAAAAGTGCATAAATTTAGCCTGTGCGTTGCGCTGATGACATTATACAGCAAAGTTCTTTATCGTGCCACGTCTACCGTGACACGGGACCTCATTTATTTTAAGTTCCTATCCGAAAGAACCGTGACTTTCATTTCGAAATGTCAAGTGCTTGGCGAAAAAAAGTTACTACCCACTTTCAAGTCTTGGGTCAGACCCGGTCGGGGTTCGAACCCCACGACCTCCCACTTATGGAGCGAGCACTCTATCAACTGAGAGAAGCAATAAGCTGATTTAAACAATATTAATATATGTATGGAAAATTGCAACAACTGGAGCCATTAAACACAACAACAACAACAACAACAAAATATAGATGGATACAAATCAAAAACATATACGACAATAGAAAGAACAACCAATAACACGTTATAACATAATGAAACACATGTATAGAAATAGCTGACAAGTATGTAACAAGATCAAAGGCAACTCAGAACACAACAAAAAGGTAAACAAACACGTTGTTGCCATTGTTGTGGTTTTTTCCTCAAGTAGGGTTATAATCAAAAGGTTAAATGCATTTTGATTTTTTTTTACTTGTTCTTTTTATAAGTGGAGAATTGTCAAATTTTCAGTCAATAACATTTTACTTGTATTAAGACAGTTAGTTCTTGGATGGTGAAGGAAACCTGAGTACGCAAAGAAATCCGCCGCACCTACCTTTGGCATGCGAAACGACCAAAATTTTCACACAAGAATTTCTCTCCCGAGAGGGAGAGAGATACTGTGCTTTAATCTCACGACCGCCAAAGCCTCATTCTTCGCTTTTTAGTACTATGTAAATTCAACTCAAAATCAACAAAAAGTTTCAAATTGAAACTTTCAAATGGTATGACTTGTAAAACTTAAGACAAATAACATATATAAAATGGACTCTTTAACATTGGTCTCAATAGAAATGTGGTTTTTATTTACAAGCGGTGACTAAAACTGTTTGTACTGTAAATGAATATTTATTAGACACAAAGAAGCCTCCGTTTGAATGCTAATTTCATGTTTATTTTAATAAATGCTATTATCTTGATGTATATAGTTACAGCGATGAAATTCGATCTCGTTGCGGGCAGATCGATAGCTGATCAGGAATTAAGAGATGTAGAACTGTCATTATTAACTGATTATACGGTTAATTAAATAAAGCACGACTCTAAATGTACATCGATACATCGCTAATAAAGTTTTAGTGACATTTAATTGTTCTTAATAATTATCCATTTGACTTTTACAAACTTATCTTATTTTCATGCTTAACCACGTTCACAAAGTGCCCCTGTGTCTCGTTATGACCATGTAGGGAGAGGTTATTAGAACAAATTAAACTTAATTATATACGATTTAGGGACAATTTGTGTTTAACCAAATATATACTTAAAATACCCGAGTCCTACTGTGAACGCAGATATAAAAGTATATTTCATACATTTTCAGTATTTCTGGCATTGATATTAACTTATATTTCATACGGGTTCTGAACTTGTGACATCGGGCCTTAATCATGCGAAAATTAGCGAATTAGGAATCATCGATTTTTTGTGTGGATTTTTCTCAAATTGTGTGTTAACCCTTAATTAGCTGTTAAATTCCTTAATTACAGGCATTAAACCCTGATATACTCAGGTTGTAAAAAGTTTTCTCACCTATGCGTTCATATGGAAATGTGTAGTTCACACCGTGGTTGACCTAGTAATTCAGAAATTAGTCGGTTTTTTTTTTTTTTTTTTTTTTTTTTTTTTTTTTTTTTTTTTTGCAAATGTATATCTTCGAAAAATCAATTTTTAATGCTTTATTTGATGCTGATTTTTCACGAAACTACCGCAAATCAAAAATGTAGCTCACACTGTGGTTTAATGGTAAATTATCAAATAATAATTATTCTCAATTATTTAATCAATCACAATTACCTTTGTGGTTATTGACCATTCTTCACCTCAAATAAAAAATTAAAAATTATCATTTAGAATACGCTTGTGGTTTATATTATTTGTCGCAGAAATTCGTGAAATTGAAAATACGAATTTTCCCATACCTAGACAAAACTTGAGAAACGAACAAAATTTTTGGCTTCATAAAAATAGAAATTTTTAATTTGTTCGCACAAAAGTAAAAGAAAGAAAAGGTTGGCTTTTTTCACACCGTGGTCAGTGGTTTTGAAAATGCATGTATATTACAATATTTTATTCCGATAAGTCCATATACATGTACCACAAATTGAAACTTTTGCGGTTAACACTCTACAAATTTTTCCCACAAATACAACTGTCATAAAGCATTTAACAGTATTTTTAATGCTTTATTACACAACAACCAGAATGAAACCTTTGCAAAAACAACGACGTCGATGTAAAACGAAAAATAGGAATGAGTTGAAAAACGATTACTTACTTAACAATTGTTCTTGTGCTCTTACACTAATGTTGCTGTTATTATTGTTGTTTGTATTGTCAATTATTATCTGATGTTTTATTATAATCATGCCATATATCTCCGTCAAGGAGGAAATATAGAAATGACTGTTTGAATGAAAGTCCGGTCAAAATATAAAGATTCATTTGCTTTTATAGAATATAATGATAAAATGTGTAAATATTAAAAACAAATTTTTTCATAATTTAATAATGATTAAGATAATTTCCTGTATATATTAAAACAGTCCTCAACAACGTTTGGCATTCTTTAGCTGGATTTGGTTACATAAAATTTTGGAACCTTGGATTCATTAGTTTTCGGCCCCTAGTGTCACTGATGAGGAATGATTTTCCGAAATGTACACATATGACACACAGAACTTTAATTACAGGTATTTTTTTTTATATATTTGAACTACCTGTACTTTCAACGACTTTTTAGCTGTTGGATATAAAAAAAATCAACTTATATTTTAACAAGTCTTCTGTTTTTATCAGAATGTTCCTATTTATATATTTATTTATTTATTTATTTATTTATTTATTTATCATTTATTTATTATTTTCAGGATACATAGGATAAATTTATTTTAAATGAGAAGTTTAGAAAAATTTCCAACAAAGTCAAGCAATGTTTTTTCATATGTACAATTTTTTATATCAAATGAAGTGAAATTCGAAAGGGTTCAAGATTTTTTAATATTTTGTGAAAAGGGGAAATTTTATTTCAAAACTTAATTCGTTAGACTATCTGCTTTTTGTGCGTTTCTGTATATTCAAAATCAATCGCTCGTGCCATGTACCTTACTTCGTCGAAATAATGTGTTAAAGGTTTTGCCTTTCTTCGCTCCATTAAAAGGAAACTTCATAGCTTTAATGTCATCAAACACTTTCTAAAAATGTAGACATGGTGTATCTATCTTTAAAAAGTCAGGATATAGCACTTGATGACCTCTCTAAAATTTGACTGATCATAAATTTCTTTCAAAATTCGCCATAAACAATAGCATATCCTGTTTCAGAAAAATTGATAAAATTCAAAACATCCTCTAAACCTAAGAGACTATTTGACTGCGCGTGGAGTTTTGCGCATTGATCATGGGTGACATTGGGTGATCATTTATTATCTTTATTATTGAAGAGTTCTTGATAATCTTAAGATAACGAACCGATCAATGTGCAGGTAAAGGGCTCAAACTTTACCAAGGAATTCCATTTGTCTGTGTGTTAATTGACATCTAAATCATTTCAGACTCGATTACACACGGATTTAACTTAGCTGCACCAGATGCATCTTTAAAATTTTCTAATTACGATTTGTCCGCGCTTTTGTTATAGATTGGATTTGATTTATGGTGTTTTACGCAAAAGTTAAGAATCTTTCACATATATCATGGCGGTCAGGTCCGAGATAATGGGGAAACCGGAGCGCCAAGAGAAAATCCACCGACCTTCGGCATGCAATGACAAACTTTCGCTGTCGAGGATCTGCCCAAGTGGGATTCGAACCCGTAGACTTGAGAAGCATTAGGCCTCAGTCATCGATGTCCCTGTTTATTGTTATTATTATTTTTATTATTATTATTGAAACATTCTTATTTTTGTCTTTTTATTTTTTTAATTTTTTGATATATATATATTGTTAAATTATACGGAAAATTAAGGCATGTCTTTTCAGACCATTTCAAGCGTAAAACATTTGTATTTAGTTTTATCAAAATGTTTAATAATTTTTGCCAAAAAAAAACAAATTGCTAAACTGAAACCCTTACTCTGCGACAGTTTACTCCCCCCCCCCTCTCTCTCTCTCTCTCTCTCTCTCTCTCTCTCTCTCTCTCTCTCTCTCTCTCTCTCTCTCTCTCTCTCTCTCTCTCTCTCTCTCTCTCTCTCAAATATTCAGTTTCCGCTGACTCCCCCTCGCCCTGCCTTTGAAATATTCAGTTTCTACTGATCTTCCTCTATCTCTCTTTCCCTCAATGTTTTCATCCCGATCTCTCTCTCTCTCTCTCTCTCTCTCTCTCTCTCTCTCTCTCTCTCTCTCTCTCTCTCTCTCTCTCATATTCGGTTTCTGCTGACCCCCCCCCGACTCTTTCAAACACAAGTGAATACTCTCTCTCTCTCTCTCTCTCTCTCTCTCTCTCTCTCTCTCTCTCTCTCTCTCTCTCTCTCTCTCTCTCTCTCTCTCTCTCATTTTATCCCGAAACTATTCTGTTTAGGGTTTTTATAAGTATGTTCAAATCCCACTCGAGCTGATTCTATCAAGTTTGTCAGTTCGCTTGACAAAGCTAGGTGGTTTTTTTCTGGTGCTCCTTATTCCTCTACCATCCTAGATAATACAATCTATAGGCGAAAGAATCTTGAATAGCTCTTTATAAATGCCTCTACGCCGTAATGTCGTCTGCTGTTGAATTTTTTGTATGTCTATTGACATTTTTGTTGTTTTTGTTTTTGCTGCTGTTTATGTCATTGTCATGTGTAATTTTGAATTTTTTCGCCGTACTGTCTTCTGCTGTTGAATTGTTTGTATGTCTACTGACATTTTTGTTGTTTTTGTTTTTGCTGCTGTTTATGTCATTGTCATGTGTAATTTTGAATTTTTTCGCCGTACTGTCGTCTGCTGTTGAATTGTTTGTATGTCTACTAACATTTTTGTTGTTTATGCTTTTGCTGCTGTTTATGTCATTGTCATATGTAAAATTTTGATTTTTTTTGCAAAAAGAAATATTCAAAATTTTACACATGACATCATTGCATGCGTTTTCAGTTTAGAATTAAATTGTTACATGTTCATTCCATTTCATTTTGTTTTTTATCATGCTTTTGTAAAAATTGGTCTAATGCAATAAGATCTAGAAATGTCTCCCTGTTGATTAAACATTTACCTACATCAGTTAAAAAGGTAACTTAATATACGCAAAGTATATTTGTCATGGAATTCATTTTTCTTATGTAGATCATGCAGTCGTTCTGACCCATTTAATGACATAGGGTAATTTATAACCGACTATTCAATAGAAGGAAATTTGTATCTAAACAAACATGGCTGAGCAACAAACAACACGATCGAGATCATCCAAGTAAATGATAAAACAACGAAACAAGTCAAAAACTAATGACAATAAATTTTCCGGGTTTGGACTTGAAAACAAATGTTCAGGTACTGTGAAATGACAGCCTAACAGTCTCTGTTGTTTAATAAGGGGCTTCGGTGATTGAGTGCTCTAAAGCGCGCCATATATCGAATTTGTTGCTGCTGCTGTTGTTGTTGTTTCTTTAGCTGCATTGTCCTATGGTTGCTTCTCATTTTTGTACAGTAGCTTTTCACAACAAAGTCTGTTCATTATGATTTGGTGCTTGTAAATGTATTTATAAATCACGTAAGATGTTTGACAAGGTAAATTATATCCTTTTATCTGTTTGATGACCAGTTTGATTCGGTTATTGAAGAGCAGAGATTGATATCTTTCCATGACCATTTCAAATATATATTGTGTTTTAGTGCAAAACGCTTGCCTTACGTTACGTTTTAGTTATGCAGTTGGCAATGTTATTGTTGTTTTTCTTTTTTTTCAGTTTGGTGATATTGCAGTTGCATCATTATAATATTCTGTTGTGAACGCAGCATGGATTTATTGTGATTAGTTTATCATATATAAAGTTATAATGTAAATTATTTGTTTTAATTATGCAGCGTGCATTGTCATAATTGCTATGACTTTTTTAAAGTTATGTGAAACTACAATAATTACACTTTATTGCTTTTGTTGTGAACGAACCTGCGACATCGCCGTTATACTACATTGTCAACCTTAGGACATTACTCTTGTCCTTGTAGTTGTCCGAAAATGATGTCTGTTTTGCTTTTATTCTTGGTGTTTCTGCATATTTTTCTGTACATGTAATTTCCAACTGCAACATTGCGGGCAAATGTATTAGTACTCCAAGGACCGCCATAAGCGGAAATAAGTACAATGAAGACCAGACACACCCAAGTACTAAACGAACTTGTACTTAGACCAAATCCTTGGGGTATTTAAAATTGTCTTGTCATAAAGCTTCAAAATTGCTGATGTGACGTAAAACAACAATCAACCAAAACAACTTATATCAATGTTTGCTTTCATTATACTAGTAATATGGCTGTTTAATGATGCTATACATAATATAGTGACGGCTTCCCCATCCTTTATGACAAGTTCTAGTAAATATCTTTAAAAATACAACTGGATCTGACTTACCGAGATGTACTAAGCTTGAGATTTGTGACCCTTATAATAAAACTTCACTTTTACCTACATCATTTGAAAAGGTAATCTTAGATAGGCAACATATATCACACAGTCAAATAAAAACTGATTTTATCAGAAGGTCAAATGAACCGTCCTTCATGTCCATTTTCTGATGACCAAGGCCCTGAAAAGACAGATGTTAATTCGCTATCTATTGTTTAAGAGGTCAGAGTAACGTCCAGTTCATTGGAGTGGACAACCTCCATGGTTTTAGTTTGTGTTGTGACCATGACAGTCCGGTCTATAATTACAAACCTTGAGTTTCGGTTCTAATTACTACCTGTCACTGTTTTTATCTATACCGAGATCTGCTTTGATGAATAGAGGAAACTGTCAAACTGCCCTTAATGAATATTTGGGTGAAATATCGCCGCCTAAAGTCCCACTCTATATATATGACTTTTTGTCATGCCACGAAATTTTGAAGTCAAACGTTAAGCTGACAAATTTGTGGTTTGTTAAAAGTCTCTAATACTTTATTTTACCTTGCTTGTTATTTATCAGTAATTATCTATTTATTGTAATTATTTTCATATTTGTTGGTGTTTGAATGTGTTTTATCTGGATTTGAATCTAATTCATATGTATAAAGAGTAAATTTCTATTTTCAATTTTACAAATTTGTGATTTGATAAAACTCAAATAATTTTATTTTGTTATTACTGATAAGCAATTACTATAGTTTTGTTAAATGGTAAAATTTAAATAATTGAAGTTGTCACGACGACAAGGGCATGTTTGCAATTACATTAACTGAAACTGAAATAAAAACATATTTTGTGGGTATTGGAGTAATAAATTTCGTTATTTTCGTGGGTTAGAAAATACCACAAAATCTAATGTCAATATTATTTTTATATACCTATTGCAAAAATCGCTGAATGAAGCCCCTCCCTTAAAAAAATAAAATAAATAAAAATTTAAAAAAAATAAAAACTTTAAAAAATAAATAATAAAAATAATAATAATAACCTTAAATTATACCTTATCAATAATACCAACGATTCTTTAGTTAATAAGATTCAAAGTTAAGATAATTTTCTTTTTTTCAAAATAAATTAGAAATCGATTCCTTGTTTTATTAAAATTGAATGTCGAGAGTTGCAAATGAATATAATTGACTTATAACAAGAAGAAAAAATGCAAGACACTAAACAACATAATGAACGTAATACTAATTTTTACCTAACAAATGTAAGTTATCATCCAAATTTTTTTTACTTTATTTATTTATTTATTTATTTATTTTTTTTTATTTATTTTTTTTTTTTGGCAAATTTTGCAATACTCTCGCTGAACAGCATTTGATGTTTAGCCTTTGACTCGAAAAAGCTGGCAACATATAAATGAAAGAAAGAAATCGGTTCATAGAGGCAATAAAACGCAAACATGCAAGTCCAAATCCAAATCACAATCCCCACACACACCCACCCCCACCGCAAAGAATAAATAATAAATAAATAAAATAACTCTGAAAACAGCCCAATTTGTTATACACGTGAACTTCCACCAAGGAAGTGAGGTCATGTGCTCCGGAAGGGTGAGCACTTTCTGTTTATCTAGCTACACCTGTCACTTACAATGTCAATTTTGAGAATGAAACGAACACGGAACGTCAAATGTATCCGGTAAAAGTTTGAATATAGTGACTTTATAGTGAAATGGAGATCGTAAGCTTTTGAATTACAAAATTTTGTTTGGTTCTGAATTAAGTGCAAGATTTTTACGTAAAGATTTCAGTCTTATCAAAACCCTAAAACTGTCCGTTAATGGACCACATTTATGAATAATTCCGTAAACTGGCATGTTCAGGGTATTTATTTTGTAAAACTCGATATTCAATTAATACCAATTTATTTCTGGCAATCAAACTTTAATAAATGACAAAATCACAGTTATATTTTATAGTTTTAGTGATAAACCGCCAACAATAAACTGACAGTACCGTTGTTTATTATCCGAACCTACTTCCGGCACAGCACGCCCTTTCTCCAACCTTTTAATAGCATCTGTTGATATCCATTAAAGTGATGCAATTTTAAGATGGAGGGAATGACCATATGTGAGGGGCGGGGTTAGAGGTTTCAAAGCTCACAATGAGGCTAGTTTCACTCAATGCCTAGTCATTAATATAACTAATCGGCATTGAGATGTTCTCTGCATGAGCCTTTTCGACGGTGGCCGAAGTCAGTTTTTGAAAATAGACACTTTTCAACAGGCGTAGTTATTTGTTCTAAAGTTAAGTGTCTGGGACGGAGACGAATGTCTGGACTATCTTTCTTGTATTATGACACCGACACTTTGCCTTCAATGCAAATGCTTTAAATTTAGTGTGCTGACATTTTGAAGCTTGAAAAAATGCTTTTGCTTAGTCTTGGAACACTGATTTTATTGAATTTGATTAAATGCCCACATGCTTTTATTATTTATTTATTTATTTAATAATTTATTTATTCATATATTTATTTATTTGTTTATTTATTTATTTTTTTATAATGCAAAATGCAACATGTAAAAAATTTATTTTTGACACAGCTCTTAATATGTTTTAATTTTGTTATTTGTTGGTTTGTGCTTGTTGTGTTTTGTTGTATTACTTAGTTGTTTTGTTTGTTACATTGTGGTGTTGTTTTTGTTGTGTTGCGATGTGTTTTATTATGTTGTATCATTTAGTTGTACGTACTGCTCAGCTACAAAATACCATTTTGTAATTAGTCTAAAATGTATGACTCATGAAATTATATCGCATAATTTATCCAATAAAAAACAAGTATCTAAATATTAATTTATCTATTAAAAATCTAATTATCAATTTCATACTTAAACACCATCATACATTTTTTTTATATTGCTAGTAATTCTATATCGTTAAAGATGACGTTTTAATGATTTGAGTAAATAGCAGGTCAATCAAACCAAAATACTAGTTATCCCTATACGACAATTCATTATTAGTCAATAATCTTTGATATGGCCCACCGGGGCAATATTTGTGGTGTCTTATTGCCCGTCAATAATTACAGAGAGATGGCCCAAGCAAATCATATCCTTGCTTTATATAAATACAAGGCTTGTATATGATAATTTTAACTTTCACATCATTAGAACTTTAAATAAGGGGTATATTTTTATAAAAATAACAGCTCGTGTCTTATTTAAATCTATTAAACGTTAATATAAATGATGTACAACTCAATTTACTTTTTATTAGGCGCACGGGATAATTTTAATTTTTTTTTAAATTAAATAAACCCATGTAATTCAATTATCAAAAAATGACAGGTAAATTGAAATACTGTGTCACTCTTAACAACCAAATAATGAGGTGTTAAAAGGAAAATTTTGTTTCTAAAATATTTCAAAAATTTACAATTCCCAGGTGGGACAAATAAATTTTGTAAATTTATGTTATAAGATCCTAATTTGATTTTATAGTTTATTGGATAATACAAACATTTAAACAAATACAAAACGTTTTTCGTAAATTTCTGTAAAAGATTTTTAATTTAATTTTAAGATTTATTGTAAAACACAGCTTTTTAAAAGAAATTTTAAAAAAATCGACAAGAATTATTGTAAATCATAGCTTTTAAAAAGAATGTTAAAAAATAGGAATTTAGGTAATTATTCCGTTAAATTGCCTGATAGATATTTGTTTTTTAAATTTGACTTTTGTAGTGTAAATAAACACAATAATATAATTTTAAATGAAGTATGGCGAAGGGTATCTGTAATAAAAACGGCCTTAATTATCCAATAATAGGGAAACTGGAGATTTTTAATTTGTGTCTTTTTTTAAAGAAACTAAAGAAAAACGTCATTATCCTCATTAATTAGTATTATCTGTTATCACTGGTTATATCAGATAAAGATGAAAATTTGTATTTGATTTAGAACTGAAACGACGTGAAACAAACTTTGGACACAGAAAAAAGTGGAATGTTTTGAAATTTCATATCAGCAGTTTCCATAACAACAGTTATTGTTTCGTGTTGCGTGTTTAACGTTTTTTCTAAATTTTAATTTATTCGAAAGTTAATACATGTATATCCGGTGTGTGTTTTGGATTCGTGAAGTTAATTCCTCTATATCCAGTGCCCGTGATAAATTGGTAAATTGTGTCCTGAATTTAATTTATGTATATCCAGTGCCTGATATAAATTCGTGAAGCGCCTGCTTTAAACTTGTGACCACTACAGTAGTTCAATTGGTAGAGTTTTCGATTCGTATTTGGGAGTTCGGTGTTCAAACCCCGACCGGGTCTGACCGAGATTTGAAAATATGTACCGACTTCTTTCGCCAAGCATTCGGCATTTAGAAATAAAAGTCAAAAAGGGGTCCTTCGGTGGAGACCTTAAAAACCGCTGCCCTGTTTCACGAAGGGTGTGGGACGCTAAAGTATCTTCTCTGATCATTGCCCTAAGAACACTGCAAAGGTCAAATTTTCTGCCACTACAACAAAAGCTGGTGACATCTTGTTATAAGTGAAATATTCTTGACTGGGAAGTAAAACCATATTTAATCGATCTGTCATGTGCTACCTTTGAATTTTTATAAAATACAGTCAAAAGTAGCACATGATAATTTGTCATGTGCTACTTTTGAATGTATTATTTCATAAAAATTCAAAAGTAGCACATGACAGATCAATTAATAAATCAAAAAATTATGCAGTTAATGCAGGTCTACTATGCAAGTGTCTGTTCTTAATTCGTGAAGTTTATACATGTATACTTGGTGTCTTTTAGGCAATCTTGAAGATAAAACATGAATCTTCAGACTTAGTGTCTGTTCTAAAGATAGTCGAGTGCTGCGAGTTCAAACCACGGTCGCGACTTTTTTAAATGGGTATATTCTCCATCAACAGTTTAATTAATTATGTTAAAAGTTTATTTACTATGATAGTGTTTTGAAAAAATAGTTAACTCTGGGCTCTAATGTCTAATTAACTATAAGAATCTTTAGGTTTTATGAACACCAGAGACGGCCATCAGTTGTCACGACAAATCTCGTGGATGCTTATTTCTACTAACAAATCTCGTGGATGCTTATTTCTACTTTAAATCTCGTGGATGCTTATTTCTACTTCAAATCTCGTGGATGCTTATTTCTACCAACAGATCTCGTTGATGCTTATTTCTAGCGACAGATCTCGTGGATGTTTATTTCTAGCAACAGATCTCGTGGATGCTTATTTCTACCAACAAATCTCGTGGATGCTTATTTCTACCAACAAACCTCGTGGATGCTTATTTCTATCAACAAATCTCGTGGATGTTTATTTCTACCAACAAATCTCGTGGATGCTTATTTCTACCAACAAAACTCTTGAATGCTTATTTCTACCAACAAAATCGTGGATACTTATTTCTACCAACAAAACTCGTGGATGCTTATTTCTACCAACAAAACTCGTGGATGCTTATTTCTACCAACAAATCTTTTGGATGCTTATTTCTATCAACAAATCTCGTGGATGTTTATTTCTACCAACAAATCTCGTGAATGCTTATTTCTACCAACAAATCTCGTGGATGCTTTTTTCTACCAACAACATTAACAGGCCGAGACGAAATATACTAGTAGTTCATAGATGAATTTAGTTACTCGTGATAAGTTGCGATATAAAGTGCTTCGGTGTAAGAAATTTAAAAACCGGAACTTAAAAAGAAAAAAAGGAATTGGTGTATGATTTTTTTCAAAAGAATATCAGAATCTGTTAATGATTTGTAACAAATTTCAAGGTTTAAGCCACATAAAAACAAGTCAATGCATACCTATATAAAGAGTAAAGATTTTAAGCATTTTTACAAGAGATGGAAAAAAAACAGATAATACATGTACGTTTGGTATATAAATATACATTTATCTACCTTGTGAGCGAAAAATTTTTTAATTTTACTTTTGTTCTTACTTTGAAATTCGACGGCACAGAGGTGAAATGAAAAAATTAAAAGGTCCCGCCTGCTCAAGCGAAAGCGTTTGCAGTCTCACACGAAAGTGATCGCATGTTCCCGCAAAAGTTTTTATGTGATCAGGGGAAAGTTATTGTGTGAGCTTTCAAAGGTTACATATAGCGTTAGCACGCAAAAGCTTTCGCGCGAGTACGAAAAGCCTTTTGTGTGAATATGCGATGTAAAAAAAAAAGTTCGCACCTCCGTACTGTGTAATTTAAAAAAAAAAAAAAAAAAAAAAAAAACAACATAATAAAAATAATAATAACAATATACCTGTAGCGGTAATAATTCTGTCATGTGCTACTTTTGAATTTTTATGAAATAATACATTCAAAAGAATCACATGAAATTTTAATACTTGTGCAAGATTTTCTTGATTAAAATTAACAGCCACGTTATTAACCTAAACTCGTGCTAACCTTAACAACAACAACAACAAAAAAAAAAAAAAAAAAAAAAAAAAAAAAAAAAACATTGCACGTTCATCGACTTTAAGGATGTAGGTGCCCCTTTAGGGATTTTTTCCATGACTAAAGGGCGTGTCCTGTAGATGGTTTATATTTGGAAGTAAACATGGGGTGTTTGTGGGGTCGATTTTTAAAACTCTTTCCTCCCTATTTCATTTCTGATATTTATACTTCATTTATTTCATAACTTCTGTCACTTTACTACGGTAAAAGGGGAAAAACTCCAATACGATTTTAGCGGCATTGTGTAATATACATGCTTAAATATTTCTCAAATTTTATCCATTTTTAATTTTTAGGCTTTAGTAGTCCTATTTCTGGAATTGTATCCATATATGTCTCACTGACGACTATGTATTAAATGACATAAATAAACCAAACACATTTTCTCCACTTTTTTTACATTTCCCCACTCACAAGCTACCCCTGTTACCCTGTATTCAAATAAACGTCTGAGGTATATTATATATTGATAGGGAATCAGAATCTCAGACTTCAATCTTTAATTAAAGTAAATTTTGCGATAATTTTTTTTTTTTTTTTTTTGTTACCCGGCTGATATCTCTGATATGATTTATATAATGCTCTTTACAACTGGTTAAGAGTAAAATAAAGTTTGTCCGAAATTCAATAATTACGGTTAAAGGGGAAGAACTCCAAGACATCTTTGTCCTCATTTTGCCATTCACGATTTGGGAAATTTGTATCCATGTATTTGTATTCCAATAAATAAGATACATCTCAATTTGTTTGACGGAAAAACTGTGGTTATTTCTATTTAGAAAAAAGAAGAAATAAGAATAATTATCGATATCTTTGCCATGAAATCCATTTCTAACAAACTTCAAAAAAATTCTGAAAAAGTGTTATTTTTCAGAATTTTTTGAAGTTTGTTAAAAATGGATTTCAGACAAAGTTATAGATATGTATGGAGTTGTATTAACCTCGCTTGTTATAAAGGCACATTAATAATCTTTAAAACAAAAACACAGAAATCCTGACACCAAGCCCCTGTGATTCTGAGCACAGGGACTTGTGTTCACTAATACTCGTTACAGATAGAATATCGTTAGAGTCGAAATCTTCTTACATATTTGTAGGGAGTTTTCGCCTCTAATGGTATTTTTCTTGTAAAAATTATTATTGAATACAAGTCCCGGTGTTCTGAGATGGTGGAAAACCGGAGAAAACTACCGATCGTCGGTAAGCGAACTGACAGACTTTCTATCCAATCACCGGCAGGATCCAATCCAGAAGAAATCAAAATTAGGCGGTATCGGGAGGTATTTTCAAATTATCATATCAAATTAAAACATAACAAGCGAATTTTTTTAATTCAGATCAGAATTAGATTTGAAGTTGAAGCCAGATGATATACAAGCACCAAGATGGAAATATCCGTTGCAGAACTCTGAAGCTGACCATACAGGACTGGTTTACTGCAAATTCAAACTGAGCAATAAAATATTTCAACTTGCATTATGCTACTATTCGACACAGACCAAGAATCCCACGAATTGATACATTTTTGGATTCGTTATCAGTTTGTAAAGTTCGTATCCGATCCGTAAACAGTTCTTGCAATTCTTGAGCAATCGGGAATTCATCGCAAAAAATTTTGGCCACGAATTCCCGATTCTATAAAATCGTAGTTCGTTCGTAACAAATTCGTAGTGTATCCTCAGTTATCTTAACTGCATCTTACTCAAACCGTGGGCATCCTTAGATCCCTAACTCAATCGGGGATTCGTGAATTCGTGGCTTGAACGGGAATCTGCTACGAATTTGTCACGAATCCCGCGAATAGCTATCTGGAGGACAATCCTGCAATTTGTCAAGAATAGGCACAAATTCATTTTTATTCGTGCATGATTCGAACATGCATTTGGCATATTCTTACCCGATTCACGACTGATTCCTAACGTTCGTGAAGTATTTATAATTACTTCTTGTAAATTTGTAAATTCTTGACATGTATTCGTGCGATTGCAGCCGAATCCAGACGAATCCCACGAATATCTGTAATTCTATAGTAACTTAATCGTACAGGGTCGCGAATTGGATCTGAAAATTGGTAAACGTCTACAAAACATCACGAATCCAAAAATGTATCAATTCGTGGCGATTCGTGGAATTCATGGTCTATGTGGAATAGTAGCATGAAGGGGTTGGTTGAATGTTGTTTTATATCACGTCAGCAATTTTTCAACTATTCGTGACGAGATAATTTTATGGCAATATCAAGGACACGCATGTGTTTTGTGCAATTGTATCTGGTTTCTATTATGTTTTCTCTAATAGCGACCTTTAGATTGTTAGAACAATGCCACAATCTACTGGTGCCTACCCAACTAGTTAAACTATACTGCAAGGACTGGTTGGCTTGACACTAACATTAGCAGGACCTCTTGACTGAGCGGTCTAAACATCCCAGAACTCACCGCCATATGTTAGAGGAAATCGGAGTGATCGAGAAAATCTGCTTACCTTTGGCAGGCCAACTTACTTGGCTTCCATTGCTAGCATCTGACCAAGTTGAATTACATCCTAGATGGAGAGACACTTTGATCAATTACCCTGTGATAAAGACTGATCAACTACTGAAGTGTAAAATACCATCAATACACTCAAATTGCATTGGACTTAAATCTTCTACTTTGCGCATTCAAAGAAAGACAAGATTAACAATGTACAAAAACACTGCTATTTATCTGGAGAGAAGTAATGATGTATTGTGCATTGGTCAAGTTTCTTTCACTTATAGCCGAGTGGTCTAAAGCGCGCGGTTACGGATCACAGTGCTTCTCACCACCTGGGTTCGAAGCCCACTCGGGGCAGATCCTAGTGTGAGAAGGTTTGTCAGTTCGCTTGCCGAAGGTCGGTGGTTTTCTCTGGGGACTCCGGTTTCCTCCACCATCCCAGAACTGACCGCCTGGAAATAAGTGAAAGAATCTTGACTGGGGCGTAAAACACCATTACTCAACTCCACTCCACTTTCACTTATATCAATATAGAAATTTTTGAATGGTTGAGGAAAGCGGAGTACCAGAAAAACACAGACCTTCTGATAAGGAACTGAAAAACTTTCTGACTCTAGAATCTATCACAGTTGGAATTACTTTAGAAGGTTAGTGGCACTAAGATGCTCTTTGAAGTTTGAATATTGCAATTTATGCAGTAAAATATGAATGGCTTGGTTGGTTACAGAATTCTTTAAGTAACACAACCGATTCTCATAGCCTGGCTAAAGTTTCACAATCATTCACTCAATTAAGTGTACACTCAACTCAAATATTCCCAGTTTAATCTCATCAATATTTAAAAGAAATAAGTTTTTATGAGACCATGTTTTGTTTTGTTCAACAAACTTGCAGTGAACAATTTAAATATTACATCAAATATTAAATTTTAACTGTGTAATTTCTTAAAGACTGACATTGAAATATTACCCATTTGAGTCGGAGTGTATGACTGTGAAACTGAGGCAAGATATCAAGAATTAACTAAAATGTTCATGTGTTGTGCAAGTGATTCTCATCTACTTCAAACCAATGTCAGTAGACTCGAGTTAAAGAATGTTTTAAAATGTCTTAAGAAAAATGACATTCTATGTCTATCATAATCCATTACTTGATGTTCCTTGCAGTCTTTGGGCGAGATGTTCTTGGATCAAGAACATTTTTCTTGTGTCAGAATTTCGCCATAACATCAAGAACATGTACCAGGAGCATTGTTCGCAGAACAAAATCTCACACTACATGTCTAGATGGAGTTAAGAACAAAGATGGCGGCAGTGATAAAGTCATAAGTGATAACATATAAACACATTGGGTATTTTGATTGTGGGCATTTCGATAAAGTTTTTAATAAATGTTACAAACTGCTTGTATAGTCAAAACTTTGTATTTTGGCACCTGAAATTATACTTTACTGTATTGTATATACAATAATGTCAAAGTTGGAGGATTTGTTTGTCCGTCTGGTCCCTATCTGTCATTTAAATTATGACTTCTCCAGAAAAGTTCTGGATCTTTGTCCTGCTTTTATATCATACATGGACTGGCAGAATATAATCTCTAAGTAACTTTCATTAAATGATAGGATAAAGCAGTGCTTGCCTCCATGTGGTTTACTTATAAAAACGTTCTCAGTGTTATTGAGATTTTACACAAGAACAACTTTTTCATAACTCTAGAGTTGAAAAATATATCTCGCCCAATGACAACCAATGTGAATTGATTCTGAAAATAGTGGAGCAAACTGGATTACCTGGAGAAAAACTAAAGACAAACTCGCACACTGGACTCTACCCATGTGGGATCCAAGCCTAGCTTAAGAGGCAGTATGGTCAGTGAGACAGAATTTTAGACCACATGGCCACTGTTACCCCACAACTTTGAGCACTAGCACATAAATGCAATGTTATTAATGATGCAAACAACTTGGCAACATTACAATAACACTGAATAAGAAGCAAGTTGCTGGACTTAATATTGTACCAAGTACATGGAATATGCCACTTCTACCAAACAAAATACATGTTAAATACATTTACAAGGAACCAGGCCTTGAACTGAAGTGAAAACGATATGACCTCTTCATTGAGGAGCAACTAATTTAGTAACTTGGCATTCTTTTTCATGAAAATCTGTAAAAACTTATGTTGATATTTGGAATGGTTTTTAAACTTGTATGAGAAAATCCTTATAAATAATGCCAACCCTAAATGTTTTAGCAAAATTATTTTTTTTCCAATAAATAATCATATTTTATCTTTTAAGGTATTTAGGTAAGACTGATAAACTAAAGAGTTGATGTTATCCATAACAATGACCATGAAACATGTCAGTTTTCCTTTGTTTTGTAAAATCTCCTTCATGGCATATCATGCCTTTTATAATATATGCTTCAAATCAAAATTATTATAAAATAAAACAAAAAACTTTAAAAGCACCTGAAAATTTATTTTATAAAGCTAGTTTTTATTTTCGTATTCATGTGTCGGAATAGTTCCAGATTTTGATCTCACCGTCATCACTACAAGATGCCAATAAACCCGATATTTTAGGATTCCAGGTAACAGAATTAACGTCCCTACTATGAGCTTTGTGTATGTTACACATTAAACTGAAAGATGGCTGATTTTTGTTGGAACACTCGGATTCCTTAAAAACTCGAATTGCATCATCACCAGATGCTGTAACAAGAAGTCCCGATAAATGACACCAGTCCACATCATACACAACGCGGTCGTGATATCCAGATAGTGTACAAACACATTTCCATGTCGAATCATTTCCAATGGTAGCCACTCCCTCTTGATTTCCTGGTAAGTATTCCTGCCAGATTTTTACAGTTTTGTCATCACTACATGATGCCAATCTGCTCCCTGATTGGTCGAAACAAATTTTCCAGACTGTTGATTGGTGGGATTCTAGTGTAGCAAAACATGTCCAATCATCTGTTTCCTCCTTAAATAGTTTGATAGTGTCGTCATAGCTACATGATGCTAGTATTTCTCTCTCAGGATGCCATGTGACATGTTTGACATCCTGAGTATGGGAACTTATAACACTGGCACATTCATAATCTTCATCCTCGGTCACTAAAAGATTAGGAAAAAAAAGTAAATAAATGAAAATTAGTTTTCAATTCAGATTGTTGCTCTGCATAAAAACCTAACACAACTGTGTAAAAAACCATAATTATCAAGTTTCAGAAATTTTTATATTAAGAAATACAATGTATACACCATAATGTGAATAATTTTCTCAAATCACAAATCAGGGCTTTTTCTACCTTACATTTATGGCCGAAATTCGGCCTCATTCCCAATGCAAAATATGGCTATTTTTTCCCAATTTAGGCTTTCATTTTTCCCAATTTTAATATGTCAAAAATTCTAGGTTTTTTGGATGAAAAAATTATTTCTAAATTAACTTCCGATTTAATCAATGTTCACATAATCATTTCTGGAAGGATGTAACGGCAGCATCAAGTTTCCGGAAGTGCATTCGAAATTCCTCAGTTAGCTTTGTATAGGCCTATAACTGTATAATCAATACTGTCACATGTACAATACGAATGGCTACGACAGATTACAAACATGTCACACACTGGCATATATTATGTAAAGAAATTAAGCAAAAAAAGATGCCTCAAAATGCCAAAAACTTGATGCATTTGGATTTAAGAAAGGGACCGCAATACCAGATAATGATGTTACTTCTGATCTAGGGCTGCCTCAAATGGAGACATAAATGGTCTGAAAAGTGACAGAGGTTGACTCACGTACTGCTAAACCTTGCACTAGTTGCAGTAGTGCGGCCGAGAAAAGGTGTTCAACTAGGTACACATTCTTAAATGAAGTTAGAGCGGCATAACTCGAGTAAAATGCACTCAGTTTCATTGGAAGGTTATGTAAACTGCAGTTTACATGTTAATGTATATCAGCAATTATGCAAACAATGCACATGTTCCAAAGGAAATGATAAACTGTCTGATGATCAGTTAGATGCTATGGTCGATAATTTTAAAACACTTAAAAAGAGAAAAATTATGCTGTAATAAATGAACTCATTAAATGAATCATAAAACTCTTAAACTGTTTTATTGTTCTTTCAATTTATCCCAATTTCTGGAGTTTACGCACTAAATTTCCCAAAGTCATGGGACCCGGACATTTTTCCAGAAAAGTAGAAAAAGCCCTGCAAATATGTTTCATGAAACCAAGAACGAGAGAGAGAGAGAGACCTCAAGTTCTGTTCCTCTCTGGTCACAGATCAATTGATTTTTGTTTTTCAAAAGTTTCTACTTAAATGGTCCGGTCACAGATCAATTGATTTTTGTTTTTCAAAAGTTTCTACTTAAATGGTTAATAAGATATATTGACCCATACAGTGGTTTAAAAAAGAGTTAACTACAATGAAAAAAATCATACAGTCAAACCTACATTTAAAGACCAAACGTTGGACCTGAGAAATGTGGACTTTATAGACAGGACAGGTAGTTTTTATATGGAGATCTGAATGATGAAGGGACTATTAAACATTAGTTTAAATGAACAGACCTGTGGTCATTATATACAGGTGGTAGCCACAGCAACTGTATTTTTAGATTGAAAAAAATTATTTCAATATCATACCTTCCCAAATCCAGACACTTTTATCACGACTACAAGTTGCCAGTAAACTTCCACCACTAGCCCAGGAGACAGCCTTGACCTCATTTTCATGACCTTCCAAAGTAGCAATACATTCAAACTCTCCTTCCTTTCTGCTCCATATCCCCGTAGTAGCATCAAAACTTGCACTGGCTAAATAATTACCACATGGTGACCAGGCTACTGACCGTATTGTCCTTGAATGTCCATCTGTGAGAATCGACTTACATACCCACTGGTCACCCTCTTGACCCCATATTCGTATTGTCTTGTCACCACTACAGGAAGCTAACAAAGTACCAGTGGGGTTCCATGCTACACACCATACTATGTCTTGATGTCCTGTTAATGTTTGCTTACAAACTAGTTTAGCCATGTTTATTAAGTGAAAACTGTAATCAAAGATAAAAACTTTGCAATTTTTTTTGGTTGTAATTGATGAAATTTATTTTTATTTCATATTGAAGAACTATAATGGAATTTGTAATCTGATATACTCAAAAGCAAAATATAGGTGCTAAAATTGAGGATGAGTAAGAATTGAACTGGCCAGCACACCACATGATTAATACCTCTTAACATTTGTGCAGAATGAAAACAATAATTACGTCAAATATTACTGAAAAATGTCGTTGTTACAGGAAAACATCACTTTAGGCAATTCCACTGGCAATAGAAATAATAGTACCTCACAAACGCTATGAGGTATCACATGCGGCTCTAGGGAATTCCATTGCAAGGTCAAGTCCGAGATCTACAACTACAAAGAGTTTCCTTCATTGAATGTCTGTGATGTCATGGTAATCATCTGCTTTAATGTAGGTCATAATTATTTACTTCTTGTAATGTACCATGGCCATGGTTAGGAAATTAGAAGCCATGATCTAGGAACCTAAAACAATATTGCAGAATTGAAAGAATCTAGACAAACAAATTGTGAGAATTTTGAACATGACAGAATTCAGAAATATATTTGGAACATGAATATTTGCCATGATTCAAACAGTATATCTTTTTTTGTTTGAAGTGCCGAAAAGCCAACTGAACGTCTGAAGCCTCTAAACAGAATATACCATCTGAATATAAACAGTATGGCACTAAAGGGGCTAATTCTACGAATTTAAGAGATATTTATGAAAAATAATATACAGGAAAGTTATTTTTATTGTTTAAAGAATGTGAACATTTCATACGTCTTATATGTCACTAAAAACCCCGAGTTTTCAGACCGGAACCTTTCAGCCTAACCCTCCATGTGTTAGCGAACAACTGAATGGGATTGCATACTTTCGTACAAATCATGAATAAAAAGCGAGAAAATAATTGCTGGTCACATTTTTTGACAGATGATCTGTTTTCAATTGGAGACATAACAAATTATTACTGTTATCTATAAAAATGATTTACCTTTCATGATCACCCTATTCGACAACATGGGCGCTGACATCTTGAAAGTAGTGCGATACTAAAATTATTGCTCAACACCCACACAATTTTTTTTTTTTTTTGAAAAAAAGTTCTATTTATGATCATTTGAAATATTTTGTTGTAATTCATAGTAGAATTTGTGTTTTTTTCTCACAAGGTACCTAATGACAGGGAAATATTCCTTACTATATTTTAGTGGATGTAAATTTTATTAGAAGTTGTTAGGCATTTCCGGTGTCAACAATTCCTTTTGTGGAAGAAGATAGGGCGGGGATAAAATTGAAAGAATTTTTAATCGTTAAAGTTTTTAATTTTAGAAAGCCATGTCTGGTAAAGTTAAGAAGTATATAGATGAGTGTAGAGACAGCAAAAACCCAGAATTAGAGCTGGTTGAGAAAGGAATCGTCAGTTTGCCAGATGTCCCAGGACTGTGTAAGTAGATATTCATTATGTACCTGTACTGTAAGTTCGATCAGCTATGGGGGAAATTAACAACAAATCTACAAAAGATATATTGTGAAATAAGAAAGTGCCGTAGCAATTATCAGAAAAACTATGTTAATTATTAATTAATTGTGAATGTCCATATACAACAATATCCTGTTACAACTTCTAGTAGGATAAGTTAGTGAAAAGTAACTAATTTTTTCAAGTTTGATTTTCAATGAAATTGAGCATAGTTCACTGTCATATTCACAAACAATGACTCCAATAGTAGTATAACCTGTATGAAGCCCACACTTCAGTGACTTCCCTGCATGGACTTAAAACTTTGGACGTCTCTCATTACCTGGTTACTACATTTGTGTAGAAGGATGTTCCACCACTTGGGCAACTTTTCTTGTATGCCTGATCATATGTCAACAGTTTGAAATTTATTTTTGTCTATAAAACAGCAACAAAAAACTAGTTTTCTTATCTTATATGCAAAGTATTAACAAATAAGTTATAACTAATTTCTTCTGACATGTAGTGCATGAAGGTATCAGGTCAATTCGCCCCACGGTAAATTCGCCCCCAATTCTTGCAAAATCGCCCCCTTCAAATTCGCCCCCACTTCTTGAAAATTCGCCTCCAACTTTTATTGAGATTTTACCTTTTTTTTTTTTTTAACTTTTTTATTATTATTAATTTTATTTTACCTCGAATATGCCAAATTAACACTGTTAACATATTATTTGTAAATATGCATTGTATGTGTTGCAATTTACCATTATGTCGAGTATTCATAATGCCTTTACTGAATTCACACATAAGACAGTGTTGTGATTACTGTAATAATTTATATTGGAATGGTGTTTATCAAAAGTCCTTTGTACGATTATGATATAATCACAACAGTGGGTACAGAAAAAAGAAAATATTTAGTGTTTGTAAAAGATCACATCAGAGCAGAGTATTGATAGATTACATCGTGAGGGGAAATCATTATAAAAACCATCCTTTTTAACACAACACACGCACCTTACGAAACCTTTTCTCTGTGTCTGGTAACATCAAATGCATGCGATGAGACCTGTGTTTATACGTAGGTGTAGAATTGCTATTTACCTCTAACCACCAACTGTCCACAGTTTCAACTTGGACAAATATATGGAACTATTAGACGGTACTAGACGATAGCTGTTGTTTGTATGGATAATATCTTAATTAATCAATAAAAACTTTTCTTAAGTGAAATATTGCTACCGTCCACTACCGTCTAGTAGCCTCCAGTGTTTAGAGTTGAGTTAAGTAATGGTGTTTAACTCCCAAGTCAAAAGTATTTCACTTATAATGAGACGTCACCAGCTATCATAATGCTGAGTGCTTCACGGTCTTGGACCATAGGGTTCGAAATCACGACCTCCCTCTTACAGTGCGATTACTCTGCCAACTGAGCTACCACATTTAGACCTACTACCTCTGTCGCTGATGGAGAGCACAGGTACCAGGGGAATTTACTTTGGCACGTCTTCATAAATCAACTCATAAGTCATTACTACAAAATGAAGTTTAGAAAAAAATGGGGGCGATTTTGTATGTGGGGGCGAATTTGTTGAAAGTGGGGGCGAATTTGCCCGAAGTGGGGGCGAATTTACCGTGGGGCGAATTGACTTGAATTCTGCATGAATGTAAAGGCATTATTCTTGCATGTTATGTACTGTAAACAGAACACATATAATTATATTAAAAAGTTATTACTATTTGTGAAGTCAATCGGATGTGATAAAATCATCTACAGTTTCTTATATTTTAACATTCAGCATCCTTTTTCTTCTGTTCCCTAGAAGTAATTATTCCTATTTCTTTAGCTCAAAATCCATTTATTGTAATTAAATTAAGATTGATAGAGCAAGGATTTTTAGGACTATGTGAATACTTTGCCAGTCATTAGATTATGCTTTCTTCCCTTAATTGGTTCATGGGTTACATAGGGTAAAGTAAATTTTAAATTCCCTTTAAAATTTTCAAGATGTATGTTTTATATTCTTATGATCAGTTATAAATTTAATTTTATGAGAGTATTTAATTGCTACTTTTGTTATATTTTTAGTGGACTTAACACATCTCACCAGACTGACATTGGCTCACAATAAAATAAATGGTAAGTGTTCGTATTTTTATACATGTACTTGTGCTTCACAGAAACAAAATTAAGAGAGAGAATATGAATCTCTTGTCCATCTGTCTGTAGATAATCTGTTTTCTGGGCAGTAACTCTTTATGTTTTCAAAAAAAAATACACATCCCAATATAAGACTTGAAAAAAATGTCAACTAGGACATATAATGCTATTACATCAGTCATAAACTGAAGTTAAAGATTTATTTAAAGTTTGATTGTAAGTAAGAAGAAGGAAGTCTGACCATGTCAAGAGATTGATTTCTTGGGTCCTGTGCATGTTATTTGTCAAGTCATTGTTAAATTCTTAGGGTATGACCTTCCGAAATCAAATGCCTAGACAGGTTTTATTTAACAAAATGAATTCAAAAACATAGTCTTAGTGGTCAGGTATTGTCTGAGTGATTGGTTTATTGACTGTTAAATGTTATATAATATAACAGTATGTTTTATGCATGTAAATACATGTTTATATACAATATAATATTTTAATTGTTTTGTAATTTAGGAGTGCCTCCAAATATTACCCAGTTAGCAAACTTGGAGCATTTGAATCTCTTCAACAATCAAATAAAGGTAAGCACAGTATAATCTGCTAACGAAAGCAAGGATATTTTAGAATAGAAATGTTCACCTGTTTAATTCAATGAAGTTATCTGAGCTAGTTTCACTATAATTGAGAAAATGAGAAAAAAATGTTGCATGTTCAATAAAAACTGCTATAGTTTTCACCTTTTTATAAAGTCCACATTTCCACTGTTATAGTGTCTCTTTGATTCATATTTCAACCAAAAACAACCAACATATGAAGAAACACCTGTCCATCTAGGCCAGGTGGATGAATTTATTTGAACAGGGTTTTTCTCTCATTTACAATATTAGACTGTATGCCATTATAAAATGAAACAGATGTTTTCAAAGTGGCCTTAAAATTTGATATAACAAAAAGGTGGTCTAAGTAACAGGTTTTACTGTAATGTTGATTAAGATATTTTAATAAATCTGTTCAATTTATTTCAAATTTCATATATCATATACAAGTACTTCAGGATATGTTCAGTTTAAGTTAAAAACTGAAAGGATGGTCCAGATTCTAGTGTAAGAAAGCTTGTCAGTTCTTGTCAGAGATCAGTGGTTTTGTATGAGAACTTCTTTATTCAACCATCCAAGAACATACCACCTAGATATGTGAAAAAATAATCTTGACTGTAGCTCAGGTCATTATTACCTCTCTTGTTGGATTAGCTTGTTATTTTATTTTAACAATTTTTTGTTTTACAGGAACTTCCCAGCACAATAAACTCACTGATGAAACTCAAATATTTGAATCTCGGGTAAGTCCATCCTTGTGCATCATATTTTGATATTGATGAATTCATTTATTTAAACACTACCAAACATATTAAAATAAACCATTGGAACAGTATAAACAACTAAACATTACAAATATTATCTGTAGCATTAGATAAATTACCAGTAATATAAAAATTTTTAGTACAAACATTGACTTCATTTACAGATCTAACCCCTACTTCAATATTTAAATTCAGTTTAATAATGTGCATTTATCCTGCAGTATTTTTTTATTTTTTATTTATTTATTTTTTTTGGTTGTTGTATATATATACATAAAATAGCAGTGAATTTCTGCATTTATTACTGATTAATTAAAAAACTCTAAGCTACATGAATCTATCATTAAGCTAAATAAAATACATTTTATTCTTTTCTGAAAACAGTTTAAATGAAAAGGAATTTGTTAAGAGGAACTTATAAATTGGCTGTTATAGTCTTTATATTTATGTCTGACTGCTTAGTATTTAAATTAATTAATTAATTTATTTATAAATTAATTTTTTTTTATTTTCATTTATACACTATTGTTTATAAAATTTATCTCAATATTTATTTCTAGAATGAACAAGTTGTCATCTCTTCCTAGAGGATTTGGTGCCTTTCCAGTACTTGAAGTATTAGATCTGACATACAATAATCTCAGCGAAAACTCTCTACCAGGCAACTTCTTTTGTTTGGGTATGTGTAAAGAGTGATAAAAACATGTATTGCATTTACATTAATTGTAAGTTAAGGAAAAGGGACAAACACACACACAGTCACACACACACACATTTTATTTTGTATACAAATTTATGCAGATAATAAAATAAAAGTTCAGGCTAATAAATACTTTATTAAAACATAACAAAATACGAATACATGTAGTTTGATTTGAAAAAAAAAAGACTTGTTGCGTTTGACAAGTATCAAGACTTGAAATTTATTTATTTATTTATTTATTTATTTATCTATATCTATCTATCTACACATATTTATTTATTTATCTACACAAATTTATTTATTTGCATAAATCTGTTTATCTATCTACATTTATTTATCTATCTATCTATTATCTATCTATATATCTATCTATCTATTATTTATCTATCTATCTACACAAATTAATTAATTAGTTAATTTATTTATCTTTAGATACTTTGAGAGCTTTATACCTTGGTGATAATGACTTTGAGAGAATTCCAGTTGAAATAATGGCTTTTAAAAATCTCCAGATTGTAAGTAGTGTAACCGTTACAATTGTTGCCTTCTCTGTGTTTTGTTTGTAATTATTATAGAAAGAAATATGCAAAAGACATGATTTATTTTTTTGACATTATTTTATTTTTTATGTTGTGTTATTAGGGGTTTTAGATATTACATGTTTTATAAACTAGTATTTATTTATCTACAATGCTTTACAAATTTTAATTACATTTTAGCTCACCTGAGCTGAAAGCTCAGATGAGCTATTGCTATCCATCTTCGTCCATCGTGTGTCGTCCGTCGTGCGTCGTGCGTAAACTTTTTACATTTTAATCTTCTCCTCCAAAACCACTGGGCCAAATTTAATGAAACTTGGTAACCATCATGCCTGGGTGAAGCCCTTTCAGATTTGCACAAATGAAGCAGTTATGTCCCCTTGGGGCCCCATAAGGGGGGAAATAGTGAAAAACTTTAAAAATCTTCTCCTCTGAATCTACAAGAGATATACCTTAGTTATTTCATTTATAACATTCTTAGGTCATCTATTTTCAGATTTGCACAAATGGTAGCCATGGGGCTCAAAATGGGGAAATTGTAAGGCACTGAGTGGGGTAATTGCTGAAAATTATATATTTGTCACTATATCTTGAAAACTTTTAACTTTTTGTATAGGCATGTATATTAGAATATTGTAGGTATTGACATGACGATCATTTTGATATATGGTTCAAGGTTATATGTTGAAAGGTCAAGGTCACAGCTGCAAAAGAAAACTTAAATTGCTAATTATCTTGAAAAATATTAACTTTTTGTATAGGCATGTATATTAGAATATTGTAGGTATTGTGACAATGATCATTTTGATAAATGGTTCAAGGTTATATGTTGAAAGGTCAAGGTCACAGCTGCAAAAGAAAACTTAAAATTGCTAATTATCTTGAAAACTATTAACTTTTTGTATAGGCATGTATATTAGAATATTGTAGGTATTGCGACAACGATCATTTTGATATATGATTCAAGGTCATATGTTGAAAGGTCAAGGTCACAGCTGCAAAATAACACAAATTGCTAATTATCTTGAAAAGTATTAACTTTTTGTATAGGCATGCATATTAGAATATTGTAGGTATTAACAGGACAATCATTTTGATATATGGTTTAAGGTTATATGTTCAAAGGTCAAGGTCATATCAACATAGGAATACTAAAATTATTAATTATCTTTTAAAGTTTCTGTACTTAATATATTGTCTATTGCACTTTGCAAACAATATTGGACATATGTTCAGGTGAGCGTTAAGGCCCATGGGCCTCTTGTTTATAAATAACATAAGAATTTCCCATTCATTTTTTTTTTCACTCATATGAAGGTTGTTGGTGAAGGTGAAAGCTGAGAAAACTACAGACAATTTTTGACAAGCTTTGTTAATTAGGATCTGCAAGTGAAGAGCTGCTGTGAAAAAAAGCAATGCAAAATGCTCCAATAAAATTTAAAAAATGAATGAAATTAATTGAAGTTAATAAGAAATCTTTTTGTTATTAACAGTTGGTCTTGAGAGATAATGATCTAGTAGCCTTACCAAAAGAAATCGGAGAATTACCACGGTTACGAGAACTTCATATCCAAGGAAACAGATTAACCGTTTTGCCTCCAGAAATTGGTAAGATGTTCCATTTTCATTTCTTATAACTACTTCTTTCATGTCCCTTAATGAAGTACATAGACCACGAATAAGGTTTACATCTCGCATACAAAAAAAAAAAAAAGAAAAAGAAAGAAAAGAATTGTTAGCATTCATCTAAGTCTAAATACTAGTATTCTTCCCTATCAGTGCAGATAATTAAAGTAAATCTGTATTTATCAGATAAATTTAATACAGATATATTCAAAATATGGGAAACATTTATTTAGGCCTAACTTAAAAAATTCTTTGTTTGCTGTTTTCCGACTCATGCTGTCCACATGTAGGTAGGTAGGTAGGAAAAAAATTTTATTTTATTTTTGAAAACTTAATCTATTACACTTTTGAAAAAGGTTAAATTGGTTTCAAATGTCTCTTTTAAAACACATTTTACATTTTTTTTTGCTAACTACAGTCTTCTGTTTCTTCTTGTGTCTTCTCCCATGGAGAAAGTGGAATTTCCTCACTAATGTGTAAACCTGCTTACAGATTGCTTGCTTTGGTTATTGCCCTTTCATTCTGTTTTTTGACTTTGTATGAGAAGCCAAAAAAAAAAAAAAAAAAAAAAAAATTGATGGCAATAAAATTTTTTGGGTAGGGGCATTTCAAGTGGGTCGGGCGGTCAATGGCAAACAAACTTAATTTTATTATTACAGTATATGCCCTAAAACCTTAACTTGTGACTATAAAGCAATACATGTGCTTTGTATAATAAATGGTTAGATATGCCTTTTAAAGAAAAAGTATCTTGAAATTACACATTTATCTTAAATTACATTATAAAGATGATGCTTTCTACTGCAGTTTTTTGTCAACAAATTTTTTAAAAGTTACATCATTTATATGCAGATTTTGTTGTCAGAAATACTGTTCAACCTCTAAATAAGTAGATCTTATAAGAGAGATTTTGGTCTGTGACAACTCCTATCACAGTATCAAATTGGAATCAAAAGTCGCACAGTGAATAAATAATCAAAAACTTTTATTTTTAATGGTGTTGTAGAACTTACCATACATTCTAAAAAACATAATGTCCATTTTCTTTGTTGATGAGATTTGTCTCCCCTTAGCCCATATCATTAATGAATAATATTGATCATGATTATATTATTCATGTTTTTTCGAATATCATAATACAGATTAAAATAATAACTTTGATTAATAATTTTTTAGAAATTTTTTTTCTTATATGATGATATATGTTGAAATTATATATAAACAAATATATATAGCTTATTTAAATATTGAATTTTATTCCTCCCATTTTACTATAAATGAAGATGAGGAAATTAATAATCACATGTATTTTATTTGTGGTCCAACTTGTGATATCTGAGTTGAGTTGAGTAATGGTGAATTACATTCCAGTCAAGAATATTTTCACTTATATCGAGGCGTCACCAGCTATCAGTGAAATTGCAGAAATTTTGCCTGTGCATTGTGTTGATAGCATTATACAGTAGGGTTCTTTATCATGCCATGCCAACCGTGAAACAGGATCTCATTTATATTAAGTTTCCACCCAAAAGAACCATGACTTTCATTTCATAATGCAGAGTGCTTAGCGAAAGAACAGTCACTACCTACTTTCAAGTCTTGGGTCAGGTTCAAACCCATGACCTTCTGCTTACAGAGCAAGCACTCTACCAACTGAGCTACTGCAGTGGCTTGTGACATGTGACTTATGATTTGAACAACAAATTGACTGGACTTTCAAAGGGGATAAAATAATACCAAATTAATGTTTGCTGCATGTGTAATAAAAAATATATACATGTATTTATTTGTCTTATAAAATTTTTCTAATTAACAGGTAACTTAGATTTAGTAGGATCCAAGCAAGCCTTCAGAGGAGAGAACAATCCATGGGTAAATCCAATCGCAGATCAGTATCAAGTCGGAGTCTCTCATGTGTTTGATTACATTAGATCTGATACATATAGATTGTAAGTATCTGTAACACCACGAACTACAACCAAGTAACTTAAATAATTAGGGAAGAGAACAATTCATAATTCCAATTACTGGTGACTTACAAGTTAATGTCTAACAGTTGCTTGAATTCATCATATCTGATACACACATATATACATGTATATATCACAGTTGATTCTGTGAAAACTGAACCCTGGGTAAAAATTGAAGTCATCAGGGGAGAGAATAATTTATCGGTAATCAAAGGTCACTTATGATTTGATGTTGTTTGAACTAGTCAGGTCTAAAATAGATACATGTACAGTTGAACCTCAGGAAAAAAAAATTTGCTTTTCTGATGTACTCAGAAATTTTCCTCTTTAAATTTTTGTCATTTAAAGATAAAATGTGTGTTCAACATACATCTATGTAAACTCTGATTTTGATGTTAACAGCATGTAAGTAATGTCCTGATGGGTCTTCCAGATTACCACATTAACAAACCACCACTTACGTTTGTGCGTGCTTTATGTTTTTATCTTCGTTTGGATGAAAAACAATTAATGTCACAATTTCTGGGAATTACATTACACCATTTTTAAGAGAAATGGGCCTATATTTTAGTGGAAGTATTGTTATAGAAAAACCTGTGGAGAATTCAAACTTACTAGATCCCCAAGCAGATGCTGACTTGATTCAAGATCTCTAACTTCTACATGTTTTGACTCACTTCTTATTACATTGGCTTTTGTTGCATGGTATCTATTTCAGAATCCATTTAAGTTTGATAATTGCTCTGGTAAAACATCATACATGTACATAAAGGACCATTCATTTTCTCATCCAATGCTTGTCTGGTTTAACTATTTTCCTTTGAAGTAATTGTTAACGGTAATATTTCAATTCTACTTAGAACTGGCCAATAATGTATTGTATCATTGAAAATGAACATATTGTTGGATTTTAATATGCATGTACCTGTGTGTATTCAATTTTAATTTTCAGTTTATATGGACGACATATTGCAGCAGATGCTCCTCCACCACCCAAGACCAATGACAAATCTAAAAAGATCAGTCGTATGGGATAGTTTGTTATAGTGTAACATCATTTATTTTCCATTAAAGCAATATAGACAAGAGACTTATTTTATTGTGATAAATTTCATTATATAATTTATATCACTTTTTATTGTTAGATAATTTTGACTGCTGTAAATTGGGAGAAAATTAATGGGGTGATCTTGACATTTTGACAACAGAAAAAAATAATTTGAACATCATGTTTCTTAATACTGTGGTGTTCAGATTTAAAAAAAAATCATATAATTATCAATATTATTATTTTTTCATCTTAAACTCAAACATCTCAAAATCTTCACTGCTTTGCATTAAATTTTAAACCTACATACAGTATTTAGCCATGCCAGTACTGTCCTGTTTCTACTTGTCCCCATTTAAAATCACTAGTCAAAACTTGCATTTGCTGCCAAAAAAAAAAAAAAGAACCTAAAAAAATTTATCAATGTGAAAAATTGCCCAATTTACAGTATTTAATGTGTCTTCATTTAATTAGTACAGTCATGTATTTTAATTGCTTTTTATATAATTAATGTGTACTTCAAATACTCTGTTTATACAGTTGTACATTTAAATGTAGCATTTTGGAAATAAATATACATTTTACATTTTGGTTTAATCTGATACTATTCTGGATGCTGTTTCTGGATAATGAAAATCTTATTTTGTTTTTAACATTTTTCCATGTCATGTTTTGAATGTGACAGTGGGTTAATAAGAAAGATTGAATGAACATCTTTTCAATATTTAAAACACCCACTCGTCTAGTAAAGAAATTTTGTCCATCATTTATGGTGACAGGGGGAAAAATTACTGGATAATACTCAATCAAAAACACATTTTATTTAAAATAAAAATTACATTTATTTGAACTTCACCTTTTCATCCAAGTAATTCAAGAAAATAAATTTTTGCTTATTTGAAAACTTTCAATTAAGCGATCTTTTGTTGTTGAAATTTATTGTACATTTACGCTATCTTTACATCAAGTGCCTCACACTAAATTGCTTTTAACTTTGTGTTTATCTAGAAATCTAGATATTAAAAGAATTTATGGGGGTCTGACACCTTTCATTATTCTCTGTCAGCGCTTCGTCACTTAGCTATTTTAAGTTTGTTGAGTTTCTGGAATAAATGTGTTTAAAAAATAGAATATTGATTCAAAGTTTATAGTATTTTATCTTATATAGTTGTGTATCTGTACTAGAGTGATAACATGGTGCTATCTTTATATACATTTATGTATGTTATTGTTTGTATTTTTCATATATTTGTACCAAAATATCGTAGTTTCAGTGTATGCAATATCAGAATTGACTACAAATTAATTTCACCCTCAATTCTCTTTTATCACAAACTTTTCAGAGCCAATTTCACCCTCAATTCTCTTTTATCACAAACTTTTCAGAGCCAATTAATTTTTTTCAGCTCTTTCATCCAGTTTTCAAGTGTACTCAAAATGCAATGATTCGGACAAAATCATACACTTTTCATTTCGGTCAATGTTCAATTAGACATTGTATTTAAAGGTCAAAAGTGACTGCAAGGATTTGGTTGTTTTTTATTGTTTGATGGTTTTGGTACAGTAGTAAATTTTAAATTATGTTTAGGGTGAATAACACAGTATGTGAGAATAAATGCCTAAAACACTGCCAAGTGTGTGTGTGTGTGTGTGTGTGTGTGTGTGTGTGTGTTATTTTTGTTATTTTTGATGCTTGTTTATTGCAGTTTGAGTTTATTTTAAATAATTGTTTCATGTGTGATTTTTATATATTAATATATAAATGTATATGATGAATTAGTTAGCTTTAGCTAGTACAGTAATTAATTCTTCTTTGAAATATTGTTGAATTTATAAACCAGTATTATGTGATAAATTGTAAGTACGTGTTATAAAAAGCTTGAAGTGTATACATATACAATGTATATAGGTCCTTCATGACCTGATGGTACTGTAGGCAACAGTGGATCTATTTTAAAATCAGGATTGTTGTAACAAATAAAATCTTAGAAGCTGTTAAACTGAAAAATCACAAATGTTCATTGGGATTAAATTTTGCTTTTTTTTATGAGTTGGTGAATACTTGACTACTAAATTTAAGTGCCAATAGAAATATTTTATCAATATGGGTTTTCAATTGAATTTATTCTGACAATATAAAATTCCATGAAATCTTTGCCTGGTGATTATTTAAAATAGCAGACTATGACATGACAACTCATGAATAATAATAATTATGCAATAGGTGGTTCATGTGATTCAGGACTCTCTGTGTGTTTATAGACCATCAGATCTTGATTTATCTATACTTCACATGCATGCAAGATCATAATAAATTCTTAACAAAATTGTATTAGTATTTATTAATTTCACTTGTATTTAGGATTTCAAGTTCCATAGGCATCACCACTGTAATCTTGACCTTGTATGCGAAAAGGAGTTTTCTTGTTTAAGTCCATTGATTTGTTCAGTGCTAGTACATTTATAAACTAGTCAAGATGCTTTCACTTACTGGTAAATCGATAGAGTCAGTTCTGGAATGGTGGAGTAAACCAGAGTGCCCAGAGAAAACAACCAACTTTTTGGCAAGCAAACTAACAAACCATCTCACACCAAGTCTGCCAGAATGGGATCTAAACCTAGGCAATCAGAGGCACTGTTATCTGTAAGTATGCACTTTAGACCATTTAGCCACCAAGGTCTCAATTAGTAAGTAGAGCACTAACTTAGACTGCAGAAGGTATCAGTTTCCGAGTCCTGATTTGGTACCCCCTTATTTTCTTGTCCTGTTACAAAATAAGAAACTTTCTTACAAAAATAGTTTTTTTATTTAAAAACAATGTCATATGTTACAATTTTGAGGAACACAAAAAAAACAACAAAGTAATTTTAAATTACAAGTAAACATTACAAAAATTTACACAACAACTTACAAGGTACATGTACATGTATATACAATGATATTAACTGAAGTAACTGGAATGAATTTTTGTAATTATTATAGGATTAATCTATGGTATGTTAACTAACTGGTACCAAATATCTACTGATTATGTATTAATGAGATGATGTGCGTGTATTTACATTTTCCTATAATAATTGTTGAAAAAAAATCAAATTTGAACACAGTAAAATATATAGCAGCAAATTATCAACACAATTCTTTAGAAAATCATTCCGTAACTTTTTTTTCAACTTTATGTTTGTTCAACTTGATATTTGTCTAAAAACAAAAATAAATAAATAAATAAACAAATACTATAAAATAAATACAGTGTATTTGAAAATCTCCAAAATTTTGTGTTGTTATAAAGCATGCCTTTTAACATGTTTCTTTGACATTACCGGTATTTCCATGGTAACAAACTAACAAATCAATCAAGAGTAGTGACTGTTGTTATTTGCTACTTCACATTAAAATTTGACTACTTGATATTTAAGCATTAAGATTCCATTGTACAATGACAATTCGTAAAACACCTCAAATTTCTTCTCAGTACATTCAACAATCATACATTTTCAGATTCAGGAAATAATGTTTCATACAACTGTCTTAAAAACAACCTCTCTAAAAATATATGCATCAAAGTCCTCTTGTCCAAGTGTTATGATAATTTTTAAACAGTCTCCAGTTTCACAATTGTTTCTTAACTAAGATTTTCTTTAACTTAAATTTAGTTAATTTTAGCAAACTCTTGGAACTACATGTAAACATAATTTTTTTTTTTTTTTACAAAACTAAATGATGTTATGAGCTTGAAGTGATCTTCAAAAAGACACCTAAAATTCATTTATATCTGAACAATTATTTAAATTCCTATGACTTCGAATTTGCAAGATTTAAATTAGGGAAAATCTAGTAATTGTTTCACTGGAGCAAGGTTTCATGGAACATATTTATCTATCAAGAGTCATACAAATGCAAATACCTAATTCAACATCATACTGACAACAATTTTGTACAACATGATATCATGATACCCTGTTGAACATGTTGGTAGATATCCCTGTCAAACATTTTGGTAGCTTTCTTATAAAATAGATGTATATAAATAAAATGCACACATTTTACATTATAACTGTCATGGTAGTAGTTTTTGAACACTGTTATATAAATCTGTCTTCACAACATACATACATGCAACCACGCTGAATTTATCTGCATTAAAAAATATACATAGTATATCAGGTTGCATGTGAATTTTTCAGCCTAACCTAGGGTAGAGACAAGATACACATGAATGACATCAGGATATTACTTCCATTGTGACTTCAATAACATAACTTTTTGCATAATTTTGAGGTAATTTTTATAATACATGTAAAAGCTTTACAAAACAGGGAAACATGAACACATATATCTGCAATGGAAGAAATAGAACTGGCCACTGTCTTGCACTGAAAACACGGAACTCTTTAAGCATGGTGGTTAGATTCTGTAATTTTCAGACCTTGTTAAGCTTGGGTCCAGAAAATAAAGATTTTTACATCTCACATTGACATTTCTGAGTCCCCATAAGAAAAACAGAGGTTGATAATATTAAACCTCTCATCCAGTGCCTAGTAGTACAAAAACATTCATTCAAAAATTTCACTTGTTACCGAACTAATCTGTCCATGATGCACTATCATAAAAATTTTTCCCAAAATATAAAAAGAGGTAATGTTGATAAGCCGATGTTGGATCAACATTTTGATAATTTTTTTCCAAAATATTTTTGTTCTTATTCACATAATTATTATTTTACAAAATACAAGAATGTACGATCCTTTTAACTTTGAATCTCTATGTACAGTTTAAAAAAGTCATCTAAGCCCTGCAAAATTCCACTTATCCTAACTCAAATTTTACTCATCATTTTACTACACATGGACAAGTAAACAATCTAAGTCATCCACTGTCAAATACTAAGCTCTGTAATATAACAGAAAATTTCTACTAATCCCAACAGGATCTGTCCATGCCTTGTACCTATTTTACAGATAAAAAGTGAACTGTTTTAAGACAAATTACAAATTACAAATATATGCTGCCTTTGGTAAACAAATATATTGCACTAAATTTATGGAGAAGTTAACTCAAATTCTATGTCTGATTCATCTGCTATATCATCTGGATCAATAGGGGGTGTCGGCTCTGGACCACTGTCATACTGTAAAATCTCCTCATCTGTTATATGCATAGAATCGCCTTCGATAAACTGAGCAAATCTGAAAATAAATTAAAATAAAAATGTGTTTTTAAACCAACTAAGATTAAGTTCAATGGGGTTTGGCCAGCATGCCATGTAATCAATACCCCATATGGAAGATATTGTATGTAAAAAAATATTTATATAGCTAGTAATCGAAAGCACATTACTCAATTTGCCTGGAACAGCCACATCAATTTAGGACCATACTTACCATATCTTATCAATGTCAATGCTTAAAGTGATTGGAAAATATGTCATTCTTTATAATAATGAATGAATTCATCTAATAGCAAATAAACAGACATAATAAGAATTTTGAAAATGCTTCAGAAGTTTACCGTATAACAGTTTTATTTAAGACATGCTAGGGAATTTTGGGCGATTTGTGAAAAGAAAAGGTAGCTCAAAAAATGTTTGTGATCTATAAAGAACAACCTTTCATGGTCAACTGGTACACAAATATTTTCACACTTTTATTTTGGCGATTTTATACTACCATCAACATGACAAAATTTGCACCCTGCAAAAAAATTTAAAAAATAGAAAAAAAAAAGTCCTCTAAGCATAATATCCAACAATATTGGCTCATGAGATAGGGACGCAAATTATCTTCTGTAGATGACTTAGTTGTATTTAAAGCTTGAAGATTTCATAATTACCAACAAAATAAAAAAATGTACCAGGTGACCTTAGGTTTTTTTTTATAAACATAGATACATGTACCTATTTGGACTCTTTAATCGACTTAATGTTTTCCAAGCATTACAATCTGGGCTTCGACAATAATTACGTAAATCTTCTAAAGCTTTCCTTGTTTCTTCCAGACCCTGTAGATGATATTCCTCTTCTGTAAGCAAGCGTGGCTTTGGTGGAAATAGCTTGTATCTGCAATATAGCAACAAAAGAAATTAAAAGATAATATTGGTAATTGAAGCCAGGGTGTCAGGAGTAAATTCTAGATATTCACCTGGTGTGCTAAAGTGTATAATGCAATATAGGAGTGGAGTGGAGTAATGATGTTTTATGCCCCTGTCAAGATTTTTTCACTTAATTCAAAACAGTCAGTTCTGGGATGGTGGAGTGTCCAGAGAAAACCAATGACCTCTAGCAAGCGAACTCACGCACTTTCTCACACTAGGATCTGTTCTGAGTGGGATTCGAACCCAGGTGGTGAGAGGCACTTTGACCACTCTGCCACCAAGGCCCCTTGCAAAAAAGGTGAGAAGAAATCAATGAAAAATATCTTACCAGAATTCAAAGAAATTATTAATTTTTTCAGTTCTAAATCTTTATTAAATGACTTTCAAAAGAGGAACAGAGTAGAATAATGGTGTCAAGATCCTTGAGGTGGTCTGTTCAGGAAAGGTGAAGGAAAAATTAAATAGAGAAACCATCAACCTCAGCAAGCGATCTGTCTGAGTGGAGTTTTAACCTAGGCCATGAGAGGCACTGTGATATGTAAGTGCATGCTTTAGATCACACGTCAATAATACGTTTTAACAAAAGCTTTAAAAAAACTACATGTATTAGCCCAATGCTCCACAAGGACTAAGTAAATGTAAGTTTCAAAAAAATGTGGAGTGGACCTTCGTCATTATTCTTTAACTAAAATAAAGGTGGTCAGTTTTCAGATGGTGGAGAAAACCATTATACATAGAGGAAATCACTGACTTTTCAGCCAGCCAATATTTAGACTTCATCAACAAAGAATCTTCATTAGTGGGATTCAGACCTGGGCTAAAAAGGGAACTGCGATTATTAAGTAAGTAAATTAGATCACTTAGTCTTCCAGAATTTAAAAAAAAGGATGAATTCTACACGTAAAACGATGAAAAGAATGAAGAGAGAGAGAAACTCACCTAAAATATCTGGTAAATCTGTTACTAAGTAACCCTTTAGGGAAATTATAAATTATTAAAAGAATAAGGATAATAGCGAATGACAGTTCTTTAATCTGAGTTCCATTATACACAAGTACAAGTCCAACACATTGTAGAGACCACTGAACCAGGTTTAACATTTTTGGGTCCGTGATCGGTCCATATTTATAACATATACCGAAACTTAGCAATCCTGTGGTAATAAAATATCCCAGAATCCAACGCCAATATTCAGATATAGTATTAGCTAATGGATCATATAATCGGTTTATGAATCCTGTTATTAACCAAAGTGATGTGGAGCATCCCACTGCTAAAAACACATAACCAGTCGTCTTCAAACTCTGAAAGGAAAGAATTTAACCAATTACTGTGGTATACAAAAGACTAAAATAACCTTATGTTTCCATTCCTGGTAGCCAAAATCCCCACTGGCTCCAAAATTTCATTCAGAGCATTTGTGATAAATACTTTCAAAAGAACTATAATTTCACAATTTTTGGATTTTTGGCTACCAAAATTTTTTAATTTGTGGAAACCTACATGTAGAATAGCCACAATTGTGACTTGTACATGTAATTGCTGGAAAATAAAATAATTGACTGATGTTGACTTTTAACAGTATTTTTTTTATTCACAGAGAGTAAAACTTGATTCTAAACTGATAGAAAAAACATAAATATCTTTTCAACAGAAAAACAAAATTTTGTACTTCTTTGAAAAAGGAAACATTAATATCACTTTTTGTATACATGTATATTACTAGTACATGTAATTAGTAACTAAAGTAAAATTTGAGGCAAGAAATGAGTTTACAATTCAGGGATTTTTCTGGCCACTCACAGGGTCCGGTAAAGGGACCCATTCCCAATGCCAAAAAGCATACATTTTTCCAAATTTTGTAGGTAAAAATTCCCAAATGATCCTGCTTTGAGAAACTTAAGAAAAAGTGAAAAAAACAATATTTTTGGTGTAGCTTGTATATCTTTATAATAATCTGTATTCATGCACATTTTGATTTATACTCAATGAGGATCTGGTAGAATGGGAGCAACTCATGAAACAACTTTCTCAGATGTTTGTATTGAAGCCAGTCTATGAAGATATTGTGTTAATGTCTGAGTGATTTGGTACAAATGAGTGACTACCAGCATGTATCAAAATAGTAAATATTCCAGGCAAAATATTTGATGTGCTGACAATGTGAAAATTTTTAAAGTTTAATGAAAAATTTTCCCAAAATGTCAATTTTGTCAGTGATTTTCCCAATTTCATCCCAAGGTCCCTTTCCCAAAATGGCCAGAAAAATCCCTGCAATTAGGCCAAACAAATAAATATGTGTGTTTCAGGTTTCCTCCTACAGTTTGGTGGGTATCTTACTTATTTATTAATTAATTTATTTATTCAATTTTTTTATCAAAGGCAATGCAAATATTCATTAGATTCTCATCTTACAATGCTTGAACTGCGACTTATACAGATAATGTACATGTAACTATGTATACATGTAGCATAAGCAGAAATATTAAGGCAAAAAAAAAATGGTAAAAACTTGAATCAGAAGGGGAAAAAAGATTGAGTAGGCTTTACTAAAAAAAAAGGTGGTCAAGAAATCAGAAACAATTTTTTGTTTGGCCTTATTTGCAAATAAACTAGAATTTACATTGCATCAACTGATTTTTTAATATTAAATAAAGTGATACAAAATAACATGTACAGATTAAAACTCTGAAGGTCCTGTACTTTTAACTGATATTGATTTTATCTAGATCAGTTTGAGTAAAAGATATCTTCTACCATACAAAACAAGGTTTTTTTTAATTTAACATTTTCCAATTGATATAACCATTTACACACTTAACAGCTTTTCTCCAGAACAAAAACAGAACTCTATGTTTATAGAAATTTTATGGTTTAAGTTACCTTTGGAAACAATCTGTATAAAATAATTACAAGAATCAACACAGACGCCATAATACCTATAGATACCCCAGTTCCGTAATGTAGACTTGTGTTCCTGAAAATATAAATTAAAACAAAAGTCAAGATCTAGAGGCCAGTTTCTGTAAATACACAAACTTATACATGTATTACAAGAGCTATCAGAAGACTTACATTGTTGCTCAGCTGACATTTATAATGTCACAATACTCTGAAAAATTGTCTATTTAAAAAAAATATCTAAAAACTTTTAATAATGGATATTGTCATAATTCAAATATGAAACACAAAAGTTACTGTCTTAAAAGAGAAGTAATTTTAACTGTTTTTAATCCCTTGTTGTCTAATGCAGGAAAACATTTTTTTAATAAATAGATTATTTATTTATTTTTTTTTTATATTTATATATTTATTTATTTTTTTTTTTGTCTTTAAACAAGAAAAAGCTTTGATGGCCTAAAGCTTATAGATTACAGTGGCTCTCAATGACTTGGCTTGAATTCCCACTTAAGCGAATCGTAGTCTGATAAAAGTTTGTCAGTTTCCTCTGCAATTCCTGAACTGACCACCTCAATATAAAAGAATCTTGACTGGAGCATAAAACACCATCAATTCGATCTTCAAATAAAAAAAATTCTTATGAAGTACATGTATGTAGAGGTTGACCCTAGACTTTTAAGATTTTCACATTTCACCACTAAAAAGCTATTATTCCATATTTGTTCAAATATAAAACCCGTTTCTCAAGACATCACAATCACTTACTTTTGCAATAAATATACATGTATTTTGTCACATGTATTAGGAGAAAAATTTGAAAAAAAAAACTTAAGTTTTCACAAGAAGCAAATAAGCATGAACTCTGCTAAACTGATAGGACTTGTCCTTTATATATCAAATTACTTACTGACTCCAACTTTTAGCAGAAAAAAATATAACAATTCCAGCCAATAAGTAGGCAACAAACCACAACTCTATATCTGAAAAATATACATTTTGTAAGTTATTATATATGGAATATATCCAAATTATTCAAGCAAGTGGCGAGGGTAGGATGAAGCAAGAGGTGTGTGTGTGTGTGTGTGTGTGTGTGTATGTGTGTGTGTGTGTGTGTGTGTGTGTGTGTGTGTAGTTATGGCTTTCTGGTCTCATCTCATCTTACTAGGTTCAAATATTACTCTGGAATATCCTTATGAAAGTGTGTGTGCCATTTCAAAACTGAAGACAAGACTGAGAGGGAAAGGGGAGAGGAGAGAGAGAGAGAGAGAGAGAGAGAGAGAGAGAGAGGGGGGGGCTGATATAGTTTATATACATGTATATAAAGTAAGAGAAAGAGAGACTGACTTACATTTTAGATTGAGTGTGGCAGTATAAGGAACATTAGTATGTACTCCTATACAACTAGCATTAAATGGTTGCAATGGTAAACCTTCCCCTTCTTTCTTAATCAATAAATAGAGCTTCTGTACAAACTTCAGAAATGAATTAAAGTTGTTCTTCCTGTGTTCAATTTCATCTAAGTCATGGCCATTCACAACATGGAAATAACTGGGAGTACTGTTCTCATGAAAAGAAATTTTTACCTGTAAAAAGAAAAATTTGTGTGAAAACTTTAAGAGCTAGTCATTATGTAGAGTAATAAAAACATCAATAATTAGTCTCAGATACAAACTAACTTAGTGTATCTTGGAACATTTTCATATTCATATTTAAAAGGAAGAAAAATCGAGAAGCTGTCAATAACAACAACCACATTGCTATGCCTCATGCAGGGAGTTTGGGTGACTAAGTGGTTCAAAGTATATGGTTGTCGATCATAGCACCTCTCATTGCTTAGGTTTGAATTCCACAGAGCTTTAAAAAAAGTTTGCTGTTTGCCAGTTCGCTGACTGAGAGTAGGTGGATATTCCTGTTACCTTTACCATCCAAGAACCGTTATATGGCATATTGATATAAAAAGCACATCAATGTTTAAATATAAGTGAAGAAATCTTGACTAAGGTGTAAAACACCATAAATATAACATGTTTTGAACATTTAAACTGATACCTACCAAAACATTTGACCAAAATAATAAAAGAGATTCCTTCTGTCCTTGGTAACAAAATACTGTCCAATTGTAATTACGATCACTACTGACATATGCTTTTGCTCGATAAGCTGGATCTAAATTGTAACCTGAAAATAACAAACAAAAGCCCTGTATTAAAACCCTCAAATAATGCTGCTTTATATTTCTGGTAATAAGAGAATCCTACACTACTGATGTCAGGGTGAAGTTTCACTGTCTTACATTGTCATCGGTGGTGGATTCTTTTTCTCACTCATTTGCAATATAAAAATGCAATTTTACACAAATATTTGCATTAATATCTAGTGTCACTACATTCAAGTGTGCCTTCCTAAAATAATGATCTCACATAAAACAATGATGATGTCATCATTTTAGTAGTGTAAATAGTGATCTCACTCTAGGTACTAGGCTAAGCATAAAAAATATTTCACATTAAAAAATCAAAAATACTGATGGCATGGAGAACTGTGAGAAAAGGATGAATAAGACAGGTGTCATAGAAAAATCATTAAGGCAACCTATCATCTGAAGTTTTTGTCTCTCAAATATAGTCTGTTGGGCCTATGGGTGGACATGGCCGAGTAGTACTGTCAAAGGCTTTCAAAGTCAAGGGTTGTGGGTTCAAATCTCACACAGTACTTGGAAATTTTCTAAGATGATTTTCATCTTCTGCCTAAACTAGAGCCATAAAAAGCTCATTACCAGAATAGTCCTTCGGATGAGACTCAAAACCAAGGTCTCGTGTCTCGGTACATGCTAGAGACAACTCTGTAGAGTTTGAAAAAGAGTAGGCCACTACAGAGGATGCTTACAAGAAGAAGTGAATGAAACAGACTGAGCAAGATAAAGTAAACTAAACTGAGACTACTATTTTACTCAAGAAATTCTTACTCCTCATTTTCCCATAATTTGTCACTAGATATTTTACACCAAGTCAACATAAGCTACAATTGGAAACATTAAAATATGCCAGACATTGAAGGTATTTTGAAGTATTATCCTCAATATGGTGGTAGTTTCAAATTTGTGGAATTTGTTCACACCAGATTTCATTTAAAGGTAATACATCACTGCACACACTCAAAAAGTAAAATAGGCCATGCAAGAGTTAAACTTTTCATTCTTAGACCAGTTAACCAAGGGGTGTTGGTGAGAAAGGTAGAGGTCTAGATAGCTCAGTTATTAGAACACTCGCAAAAAGTGCAGGAGGTTCCGGATTGGATCCCAGATCCGATCCTAAATTTTTGTATTTTCCCGGTTACAGTTGTACAGAAAACAGAATAGTACAAAATTGATGTAGATCAAGTTCAACTACATTCCAACCAAATAAATTAAGATATCCTTACAAAAAGGTGGGCCACATATTCTGGCTGATAACACAATCGATTGGAGAAACGAAAGTACAATCAACTGATAGGCGAACATTATCAAAAGTTCAACTTGTTTGAACCATGGGTCAAAGGCGCCTTCAAAGGTAGTTTAGACGCTTGAATATTCTACACAAATGCTCTCTATCTTTCAAACGCACGCATGACCTTAAATATGTGCACTTGACTGCTATCAAAAGATATAACGGTCTCACGGTGACTGAATATCTAATGAAACGTTTTATAAGCAAAAGAGGAATTTTATCGACGATTGATGACTTTATGTATATATTACCAATTTGAATATTTCATTATAGATACAATTTAAGGCCACCGAAGGTCATCTACCGGATTCCTTGGTATGTATTGGTCGCTTTCAGAATCATTATTTTACACATATAGGCTACCAAAGTCTACTTTCATTTTGAGTGAAGACTTGAGACAACTTGACAACAAAAATTCTCAGATGGTAAGGTGAATTTGCCGACAAAAACTTAGGTCAAACTATTACAGTTTCGTATTTAGCTTATCTTAATGTAAAATAAGTGGTAATAAGTCTACGTTTACTATCCCTGTTCATATCTTAGACACAATTACAGTACTGTAGTGTAGGGGCAGACACGAAATCCACGGTTCCGTTCGAACGCTTTTTCATGATATGTGCAAACAGCTATTACCATGGAATATTTCTGCACACATTAAGTTGCTATGTGGGGATTTTACATGTTGGCAATTGTTTTTTTTTTTTTTTCCTTTTTTTTTTTTTTTTGTGGATATGAAAAAGTGCTTCAACCAAAACATCTTGGTTGAGGATAAAATCTGCCTCTTCCAGGTAATAAGTGAGCTCTTTATCACAAGGTATATATTGGTGTGAAATTATCTCAAGGCTTATATTGGTGTGAAACAGCATTTGTGAATGATCATTTTGTACATGAACTACTGATAAAACATGCTGTGCAATTCATCTGCTGAATCTATTCACACTTACTGTTTCATGCCAGTAAAGATACAGACCAGAGCACCTGGCTGTATATCACTCTACTATATCTACTTTATACAACATGACTAACTCAGTCACTACAAATGTTGTATACCATTGCAATGTCTGCATATTGTAAGTTATGGACACCAGATGACACGTATATCATCTTTGTCAGATAATAAAATGCAAATGAAGCTTATTGTTATTGTTCTTCCAAACATTTTAAAGAACATTTTGTTTCAATATTAATATGTTTGAATTTTGTATAAAAATTAAATTGTACAAATTTCTCATGGAACCCCTAGAAGGATTAACTAATCAGGCATCAGGATAAAGAGAAAAAGTCCAGACTTGAGACTAAATATGCTATTACTCCACTTCACCCCTGCCCTGAAGGCAAATACTCAATACTCATTGAACTATCTAGACATCAATATAAATTTTAATTGCAATCTCTTTAATGTTTATATATATATTTCAGGCTTCATCAGCAAAAGCGACAGTAGTAAATGCAGCAAACCAGTTTATAAAATTTGTTAATAAATGTCCATCTCCATTCCATGGTATGTATTTTAAGAAAAAAATTCTATAAATCATCATGGTAGTAGAAAATTATATAAAAAAATCATAAGTTTATGATGAGGTTTAATCCCATAAACTCTAAATGATGGTTGGTTTGTTAAATGTTATTTTATACCAATTGGTAATTTTTCAGAATTCATCTTCATAAATTTTTTTCTGAAGAATCCTTAAAGAATAATTCCTTACTGTTGGAGTCACTATGTTTGTGACTGTAAATTACGGTATGCAAAATTTGAAAAATTAGAAAATCCAATTAACTTGAATTGTTTGGTTTTTTTCACTTACTTGAGTCTAGTTGTAACTGAAAATTGCTATTAACACTTTTGGTTGATAGTGATAATTCCTCAGTGATGAGATGCATTACAATTCAAAGTTTACACCTTAACCAATCAGCTTTGAGCATGCTTATGTAGAAAACCATTTAGTACAGGGGCCAAGTAAATTTAGTTGAAGCTTGTGGCAAGCAAATTCCTTTATCAATCATGGTTGAATATGTTGAATCCTTCATTGTTGAGATGCATTAGAACAGAAAGTTACACCTTAACTTATCAGCTATGCAGCACCATTATGTAGTGGGACTCATTAGCCGAGTGACACTTATGGATCACAGTGCCTCTTAACACCTGGATTCGAAACCATCTTGGCAGATCATAGTGTGAGAAAGTTTCTCGATGTGCTTGCAAAAGGTCCATGGTTTTCCTCAGGCGCTCTGGTTTCCTGCATAATTCCAGAACTGATGGCTTCCAAATAAGTGTGAGAATCAGAAATAGGACACAAACCACCATGAATCTTTTCCAATACAATTATGCAGGAAACAAGTGGCAAAAATGAAATTGGCCATGTTTTTTTCAATAATTCCTTATTAATTAATAAGTGTATAAGCGATTACCGGTATACTAATGTTTCAGTGGTTGATGAGATAAAGAAAGACTTGGTAAAGGCAGGATTTAAAGAGCTCAGAGAGGTTGATACCTGGGATATCCAGCCACTGAATAAGGTAAAAAAAAATATCCTGTACATAATTACAAAAGCTTCAAATGATTGTTTTGAGACACAGAGGGCAGTTGTTTGGGTGTAATGTTGTTTAACATCACATCAGCAATCTTTCAGCTATTTGTGACGAGAGCAAAGTTATTAATCTCTAAAAATTAATCTAAAAACAAGTTTGTGTATGCATGAGAGATGTGAGTTTGTATCATGTTCTGCCTTGCACACATTCAGGGTGCCTTTTTGTTAAGGTGCTAGAGACAGTATGCCACAGACATATATACCACTACCCCACTCATATTTATGCATATATTTGTGCAAAAAACTTTCATAATGTGCCTTAATTTTGGCAAACTAACCTGCATTGAAGTATTTGAAAATGTGTTTGTAATTGTTATTTGTCTTCAAAGGTCAAGGCTTCAGTTGCCAAGTGGTCTAAAATATGGGCTTGTGGATCACAGAACCTCTCACTGCCTAAGTTCAAATCCCACTCAGGCAGGTCCTAGACATGTAAGAGAGTTTGTCAATTTGCTTTCTGAAGGTTGATAGTTTTTCCAGGAACTCTGGTTTCCTCAACCATCCTACTAACAGCCTTAATACAAGTAAAAAAAATTCTGAACTAGGGCTTAAAACATCATTATTCTTCCTTCTCTTCAAATGTCATTTTTAATGATTTTATTTGGTTGTCCATCTAGACTTTTTTGGTTACAGTCTTAGTCTACTACAAAAATTAATAACATTTGTACCTATCCTTAGTAAACTTCTGTTTTATTTTCCAGTACTTTGTTACTCGTAACCAATCTACTATCATTGCTTTCGCTGTTGGTGGAAAGTTCAAACCTGGCAATGGATTCAGTATTGTTGGTGCGCACACAGACAGTCCTTGTCTCAAGGTAAGTATACCTGAATGAGAGTGCAAGACTTTAGATTGACAGGTAGCAAAAATTCTAATTGGTTAACAAACAGTTTAAACTGATGTAGTCATAGTTTGATTGTTGAACTAAACACATTTTATGATAGCTTACTTGAAGAGGGTTTTACATTCATGTCAAGAATATCTACTTATATCAGGATGTAAATAGCTGTTGGCAAAGTGGTAGAAAATTTGACCTGTACTGTGCACAAAATGACAATATGCAAAGAGTGTTCTCTTAACAGTTCTCCCATGACAGACCACTATGTTAGCTTAGCTGGTAAAGTGCTTACTTCATATGTGGGAATTTTAGGTTTGAACCCTAGCCAGGTCTTAACAAGAGTTGAAAATAGGTGTGACTGTTCTTTCGCCAAGCACTTGTCATTTTGATATAAAAGTCATGGGGTACTTTGGAGAAGACCTTAAACTGATGTCCTGTGTCATGGTAGGCTTGGCATGCTAAAGAACCCTCCCTGCACATTGCCCTGAGAGCATTGTAAAAGTCATAATTTCTGCCACTTCACCTGTAGTTGGTGACGTCTCAATAAAAGTGAACTATTCTTGACTTGAAGGTAAAACCCCATTCAATCAATCAATCTCCCATGACCCAGGACATCTGATTTGAAAGTTCATTTAAAAGACCTGTGACTTACATTTCTGAATGATAAGTGCTTGATTAAAAAAAAAAAGAGACTAAAAAAACTTCTTTTTTTGCAAGTTTTGGTCAGACATGGCTTGGAGTTCAAACCTTTGATCCTTCTCATATCACCTGAGCTGCATATACAGAGCCAGTTTTGTTTATGCAAATGTTACAAGTGCCAGATAAACTCAATTCATGTGAAAGTCATGTTTTTTCAACAAAATGTGCCTGTGTACATCTTTATCTGTTGTCAATCATAAGCTACTTATTTTTTTCTAAGGTCAAACCAAATTCTAAGAAGTCTAAAAGTGGATACATGATGGTTGGCGTTGAGTGTTATGGTGGTGGTACCTGGCATACATGGTTTGACCGAGACCTCACTGTGGCTGGACGAGTTCTTGTAAAGGTAAGTGAAATATCTACTAAGTCACTGAAAGAGTTTGAAATGAAAAGATGCAGGCCAGGGAGTTCTCAAGCCATCTGCAAAATGCTATTTAATTATTTTTTAATGGGGTTTTATGTTCCAGTCAAGAATATTTCACTTATATTGAGATGTCACCAGCTATAGGTAAAGTGGCAGAAAATTTGAATTTGCAGTGCACTTAGGGCAATGTGCAGGGAGGGTTCTTTAATGTGCCACACCTGCCGTGACATGGGGAATCTGTTTTTAAGGTCTCATCTGAAGGACCCCATGACTTTCAAGTCTAAATGCCAAGTGCTTGGTGAGAGAACAGTCTCAACCTATTTTTAGTTCTTGATCAGACTCAGCTGGGGTTTAACCTCCAACCTCTCAAATATAAAGCGAGAACTCTAGCAACTAGGATATGGTAGTGGTCATTTTGAATTCTGTTGCTTGAAATTACTTATTAATCATTTTACATGTAAAATGTATTATGATTGAGAGTGGAGTGGAGTAATTGTGTTTAATGCCCCAGTCAAGATTCTTCCACTTTTTTCGGTCAGTTCTGGGATGGTGGAGGAAACCACCTACTTTCGGCAAGCTAGGATCTGTCCTGAGGGGAATTTAAACCCAGTTGGTGAGAGGCGCTGAGAAAGCGAGCAGTTTAGACCTGTATAATGATTGGTTGGTTAAATAGTTGGTCGAATGTTGTAAAACATTTCCCATGAGACCATTTTTGTGTCGCCTGAATAGGGGACATATAGGGATTACTTTTGTCGGCGTCGGCGGCGTCCAGATTTCCTTGTCCGGAGCATAACATTGGTGTTGTACGTTCAAATGACTCCAAACTTGGTGTGCATGTTCCTGGCAATGACTTGAAGTGCAGTGCACAAGAACCGCAACTTTATCTTGTTCCGTTTTTGAATTATTTCCCTTTGATTGATTTTTATGCAGTGTCGGGCGACACATTTGTTTCAAAGAAACATATCTAGTTTATTAATCTGGAGTATTATGTTCATTTGGTGCATGAGTCTTGTGTGCAAGTATTTTTGATCTTTTTTGTACTAGTGCACAATATTTGTGAAACTTGGGCCTTATGTTTCCCACAGATAACCGTGTGACTACTGTCTGACAATTTTCAGGGGAGAAAAAACATAAATTTTAAAATAATTTTCCCTGGAACTATGAAAAAATTGGCAGAATATATGTCATATATGCTGCTATGGCTGACAATTTTCAGGGGAGACAAACATAAATTTTTAAAATATTCTTTCCTAGATCTATAAAAAAAATGGCAGAATATATGTCTTATGTGCTGCTATGGCTGACAATTTTCCGGGGGTTACAAACATGAATTTTTAAGATATACTTTCCCTGGAACTTTTAAACTGGTAAAATATATGATCATGTGTTCAACAAACTATATTTTTGAAGCAGCATGTGATAGACGAACATTTTACAATTTATTTCTGCTTTTATTTTTTATCTAGAATGAAAACAAAATTGACCACAGGCTAGTTCATATACAGAAACCCATTCTACGTATACCTAATATAGCCATTCATCTACAGAGGGACATGAATGAAAAGTTTAGTCCAAACAAAGAAACCCACCTGTAAGTACTTCAGGTCAAATTCCACAATCATTGACTCAATTTATTCTACACAACTCAATTTATCAAACATTTCTATTCAATTTTTTAAGACATTACACAGTTAAAATTTAATATAAAATATTACATATAAATTGTTTAAGTTTAGTATAGGTTTTTGAAACAAAACAAAACATAATAAAACAAGCATACCAGTCCTTGTTCAAACCACAATCCAAAAAAAAAAAAAAAAAACAAAGTAAAAACCTTGAAAGCTTGCAAAATTAGTTATACACGTGAACTTCCATCAAGGAAGTGAGGCAGTGCTCCAGAAGGATAAGCGCCTCCTGTCTAGCTAGTTACATCTGCCACGTGCAAGTCAATTTTGAGAATGAAAGGAACAAAGAACTATGGTAAGTCAAATATATCCAGTATAAGTTGGGATACAGTCACTACACACTTAGCAATATTGTGATGATGGCATTAAAACTTTTTAAGTGCCTTGATTAGCCTAGCCTGCAATATTATATATATATTTTAATATATATATAATTTTGGATGGTAGAGGTACTGAAACATGTAGACGAGATAATACATTCAATCAACAAAGTTTGATCTAGTTATTTTATTAATTGTATAAAAGAACTTTATTGAATACTAAAAGTACTTATTGGAAGAACTAACTCTAAATTTTGCACTTTATATTTATATAGTTATATGAGCCTTAAAAGTTTAAAATATCAGAAGTTCGAGATAAATAAAGTTAGCGTTGTGTATTGCTTTCAAAATGGGGAGGGGGATTTGAACATTTTTTTTTCAAACTCTTGTGTAATCTACAATGTGTTTATACCATATTTTAAAGCTGCACTAAGTTTTCCAAAGAAAAAATTAAAACGGTGATAATTTAATTTATGATGTTCCTAATGAAAAATGTTACATTTCCCAGTGAGATGCAGCATGTGGGATCTAATATTTCATGGTTACGTCATGATAAAACCAGGTCATTTAAACACAACTTTCAAAACGGTGAAGTACGATAAATTAAACACAGAAATTCGTTGAATTTGTCATTTGTGACTTAGTTAAGGATGCATAACACCATTTCAAATACATCTGGATATTAATGAAGGACAATTAATGCAATTTGTCATGTTTCACCTTCGATTCATGGGTTTTTCTGTACATCCGGGCACATGCTCCAAGCTCATAATAATCATCGTTAAACATTGACCAACCGGTTAGAGGATTTCGTTTATTTACAGCTAAAAGGAATGAAATTTTAGAAAATGAATCTCACAAATCATGATTTGAAGATATCTTTTTTTTTAAAAAAAAATATATTTTTAGAAAATCAAAAAAAAATCAGAAAATTAAAAAACTTAATGCAGCTTTAATCATATTTTCCACAAATTTGTTCATATTCATTACCACCTGTCTGAGAAAATATTGTTTTGATTACATGGGTAAACACACAGTGGATACACAAAAAATTGTATAAATTTTTTAAGGTGCCCTGTCCTAACCACTGCTGTGCAAGCTGAACTCCAGGGAGACAACTCTAAACAAGAAACAAATGAGGCTGATGCAAAACAAGCAGAACCTACAAATCAGGTAAAAAGTTTAAATGAAAAATATGAAAAACAATAACATAAATTACAGATGCTTTGATGCTAAAAAAAAATAAATAAAGAGAGAGAAAATTAATGTTTATAAGAAAATTTTTCATAATATGACTTACTGCATGTACTTAATTTTGGTGTATTAAACTGCACTGTAAGTAATATTTATGCTGCATCACTGATGTTTGAAATCATTTTTACACTATCATTACATGCATTACCACCATAAATACCAACCTTTGAGTGAGATTAAAAGACCTTCATTCAGTGTTAGTTAGGAACAACCTTTTTTTGTTACTTTAATGTTCATGATGTTGTAATTATAATAGTGTTAGGTCTGTTTTACATATCTCACATTTTCCAGTTTATTTGTGCCCTTTTTTATTTCCATATCTTTTTTAGCTCACCTGACCTGAAAGCTCAAATGAGCTATAAATAATTGCATTTGTTCACTGTTGTCCATCTTACATCGTCCATTCTCCATTAGTCATCTTGTGTAAACTTTGAAAATTTTTATTTTATTATGTACTTTCATTTCAGGCTGATAAACATGATCCAGTACTTGTAAAGTTGTTATGTCAGGAGTTAGATATAAAACCAGAACAAATGATGGACTTTGAACTTTGTGTAGCTGACACTCAACCCGCTGTAAGTGTTTTATTTCCATATCGACCATTTAAAACCGAAGAGAGGTTAGTTGGTAGGTAGGTGAGAATGGCCAGTATTAAATGAGAGACAGTATACATGTGATTTATATTTACATTTGATTTACATATTAATACCTGCATTTTTACATGTGATTTACATTTACACATTAATACCTGCATATTTACATTTGAGTTACATTTACACATTAATACCTGCATATTTACATGTGATATACATTTACACATTAATACCTGCATATTTACACATGATTTACATTCACACAATAATACCTGCATATTTACATGTGATTTACATTTACACATAATTACCTGCATATTTACATGTGAGTTACATATACACATTAATACCTGCATATTTACATGTGATTTACACATTAATACCTGCATATTTACATGCGAGTTACATTTACACATTAATACCTGCATATTTACATGTGATTTACATTTACACATAATTACCTGCATATTTACATGTGAGTTACATATACACATGAATACCTGCATACATACATTTGTGTAATAACAACCATGAGAACCTATAAATTTGGATATTATTTAAGCATTGCCTTTTATTTTTGTTCGGTCTATTGAGAAATAACTAGAATGAAGACTGTATCCCGCATAGCAAGTTTATGTAATAAATGCACAGTCTTCATTCAAGTTTATTCTCATTGCTTCTTTAATAAATTTTAAAATAAGAGATACCAAATGCAAAACATGTAATGTTTATCAAAAAACAATGAAATATGCACATGAATTTACATGTATATTGTCATTGTTTACAAAAAAGTAGTTCCGGCAGTGGTCAAAAAACAATTAAAATATAACTTTGTTTAACTCCTTTAAGCCAATCAAAATGTGTGAAAATGGTAAAATTAAATAACAGACAGTTGTTCTTTATATAGTAGTTAATTTTGGTTGCATTTTGAAGTATGAGGTTTTTAGAACTGGTTTTACTAGACAGATGGTCTTTTTGTGAAGGTGACATCTATAGCAAGTTTTACCATATCTAAAATTTAATCTCATACTCAAGAGCATACCTGGAGTGAGTTAACTGCATTACAAAGTTGCATGTAAATTTTAAACTACCCAGTGTTTAACCAGAAACCAAACCAACCAAGTCCAGTGCATAAAAGCTGAAATGAGTTGAGTCAGTAATGATGTTTTTTGCCCCAGTCAGGCTTTTTTTCACAAGAAGTTCAGAACCAACCAGACTAATGGGTCTAAAATTCAGTGCAAAATTAAATGGCTTTGGACTAACTTTTCCATGTGATTTTTGAGCTAGTAGAGGCAGATATCACTAAAAAAATATCCCTAACCTGTCTAAACCTGTCATCACCTAATTTTAATGTAAATAAAAAATGATTGGTAGTTGATTTTGACAAAATGATTTCATACATAATAATATGTGTGGTTTTATGAAAAAAATAAACAGCTGACAAAAAGAAGAAAAAACATCGATTTTGTTATCAATGAGATTAAGTGCAGTTTTATTGTGAAGATTTTCATCTAGAAACTATGTGTACATGCAAGTTCAAACACTAGCCAGACTATAATTATTATTCTACATGTATATTGTTTTCATTATTTTTCAGGCAATAGGTGGTGCCCTGGATGAGTTTATATTCTCACCAAGATTAGATAATCTTGTTAATGCATATTGTGCTACTCAGGTTAGTAGCCTTCTTTAATCTTTGCACTAACCATTGAAATAAATAGTTGTAGAAAACTAAGAATTGGAATTAAGGTACATCTTGGTCCAAATATGATGCTTATCTAAGTCCACCTGAGGAAATATAGTGAAAAGATTTTCCACTTGAGGATGTTAAAAACTCATTGATAAAGGTAGAATGTAGTGATTTGTGTAGAAGGGTTGTTAAAGCATTTGCCTATATGTCAGAGGTCCTGTTTTTAATGCCCAGTCTGGCCCTACATTTTCCCCGAATTTCTGTTAATGTGTTTAGTTACACTTACATTGTCTGCTACCAAGGACTACTTTTTTTCCATCTTCCAACCCCTTTCTGTATGAAACATTGCTTCACTGAATTTGGTAATAGATTATTTTTTATTTATTTATTTATTATTTATCGATCTATCTATTTATTTTTATTTATTTATCTATCTATTTTATTCATTTATCTATCTGTCTATTAATTAATCTTTTTATTTATTTATTTTTTTTTTTTTATTTATTTATTTATTTTTTTTTTTTATTTATTTATTTATTTATTTATTTATACAGGCTTTGATAGAATCATGTAAGGGAGATAATATAAACAGTGATACAAATATCAGATTAATTTGTCTGTTTGACAATGAAGAGGTAAGTCAAAAATTGCTTATCTTCATGTAACCAGCAAAAAATCAAGATTTTTGATAACAAAAACAATAAGCATAATTAGAAACAATTTCGGATGTCATGAAAACAATTGATCATTTGATATAACTGACACAATGTCAGTTTCTGAAATAAAACTATATGGAAAACTTTCATATCTGGGTTCAAACAAGATGAACAGACACCTAGAAGCTTGTTCAACAGTGTGTATGTACACTTTTGATTTGGTGAGCTTACTGTTCAACAGTGAGGGTTTGCACAAGCATACATAAGCAATCACTGTCACTATTCTTAGTTTGTTTGTCTTAGATTTTAGATGGCATTTTGAAGACAAAGTTCATAAAAATGTTTTAGTAAATTTTGAAACCAACATGCACAAGTGTATTGGATAGTCTCGTGTATAGATGCTCTATTTGATTTATACTTTTGCATTTGACCTCAGTCTGTGTGTGTGTGTGTGTGTGTGTGTGTGTGTGTGTGTGTGTTTGGATCTAAGGGAGATTACAGAGATACTGGTAACATCTGGATGATTACATTTACATATATTCATTGGCTTTCCTTACTTCCATTCAATAGACACACAGTTTGTCTGCACAAGCACATTTGAAAGCACACACATTGTTGAACACTATTGTAGCATTAGTATAAGAATTAATATGGCTGACTGTGACAGTGTCAATTTTTTAAGTTTTTTAAATTAGGGCAAAGTTTTGAAGGCCTAGATATACAGATGAGCTACACTTTTCTTTTGACAGCTCTTGTTATATATTTTAAGGTAGGATCACAAAGTGCCCAGGGAGCTGACTCCACTCTACAAGAGTTGATATTACGCCGCCTTAGTGCTGGGGGAAGTGCGACAGCATTTGAAGAGGCCATTCCAAAATCCTTCATGATTAGTGCTGATCAAGCACATGCAGTACATCCAAATTACTCGTATGTTGATAAATAATTCTTTTTTCTGATACAGTAATTGGGCTGTTTTGATTACTATAATAATCTATTAAGAATATCCAAGTAAGATAAAATATTCATCCTTATTGTTGAATATCAGAGACAAGGCTTGCGTCTTTTATTCTTTTTTTTTTTTTTTTTTTTTTTATTATTCCAATGTTTGACTTTATTGACATTGGAACCTTGTTTGAAAAATGGAATGAACATTCCATGTTCAACTTTGAAACAAACATGAACATTGAAAAAAAACAATATCCAATACAGATTTGTTTTGTACAAAATGAGTAATGTAGAAAACATGGTTGTTCATTCTTAAGTCCCAATATTAACATTTTTAAGGCACTAAAACAATCTAAAGACCTGAAAAGTAAGACTTAATAGACTCAATATAGGTATTCTTTTTTGGATAAAATTTGAAGTAAAGGGTCAATAAAATGATCTAATAGATATGTATTCTTTTTAGTGATGGTTACTTTAACAGCAGGTTCTTCTATACTTTATGATTTGTGAGTAAGACAAAACTAGTTTTTGAAAATGGCATTTAATCATGAACATGTAAACTTTTTCTGATTTCAGAGAAAAACATGAAAGCAATCATCAAGCAGCTTTGCATAAGGTACATATAATGCAGATTATGATATTATAATTTTGATTGTTATTATTTTATGTAATACAGATTATGATTTTGGTTTTAATTTTTTTTAATAAAAAATTTGTAAAACATCATTGAAAATTAAAATTACTTATTACTTTGATTTTGAAATGGGGAAGGTGTCGTAATTTTTTTAATTACATTTCAACCAGAAAGGCTCATTGAATATTAGAACCATCTGTATAAAAAGCTACTAGGGTGGTCTTTGTATACAGGTTTAACTGAAAATCATATTAACATCTTTGTCTATTATGATACATTGTAACTGATGATTTGAAAATACAAATGAAATCATTTTGTCTGGAATATAATAGCCAGTTCATTCATTCATTCATTCATTCATTCATTCATTCATTCATTCATTCATTCATTATCAATCAAGCAATCAATCAGTCGATCAATTAACCAGTCAAAAAGTCAAACATAAACCAACCAAGCAACCAATCAATTAATGATCATCAAAATTAACTTCTGAAGCTTTTTTAAATGTTATTTTTAGGGTATAGTGATCAAATGCAATGCAAATCAGAGATATGCAACAACGGCCATTACAACAACTATTCTACGAGAAGTAGCAGCCAAAGTAGATGCACCTTTACAGGTATGTACAATTATGTTCATATTTAATCAGTCTAATATCTACTCATAGCACTTGGAGTGAGAAAGTCATTGTTTCAGGAAGATTTATTAACAAAACATAGCATTGAACAAAATAATTAGCACTCTTTCTTATTGAAAATCTCATACATGTACATGTATGTTGACAGCAAAGAAATAAGCATCATGACTTTTTTGTGTTTTTTGTGCAAGTTTTGCTTGTGGATATTTCCACAATGGAATATCCAACTGAGTAAATTAGTAAACAAAAATATTTTTTGGTGCATAAGAGACATCGTATAATACAAACATCTACATGTTACTTTTGAAGGTTTTTGAAGGACAGATAATGAAGTGTAATGAACATATAAAACACGTAGAGCAAAGAGTTTTTAGTTTTTATTATTTTAACTGTATTCATTTTATTATTTTCAGGATTTTGTTGTAAGAAATGATTCACCATGTGGATCCACCATCGGACCAATAATGTCCTCAAAACTGGGCATGCCAACAATAGATGTAGGTGGACCCCAACTCAGCATGCATTCTATCAGGGAGATGTGTTGTACCAGCAGTATACATCAGGGAATTGTTCTGTTCAAGGTGAGTGATAGATCAGTAGACCATTTTCAAGTTCCATGAAGGTTGTTGTTGTTGTTGTAATGTTGTGGCATCGCATCAACAATTTTACAGCTATTTGTGATGAGAGCAAACCTGTTCATCTTTATGGTTTAATTGAAGAACAAATTCATGTATTGTGTGATGTGCAAGTGTATAGCACGATCTGAAATTTATTATTGCCCGCTCAGGGTGACTTTTTGGTAAAGTGTTAGCTCACCAAGTATGTATGCCACAGACAAGCATACCACATCCCAAGTCCATTATCCTGCCACCTTGTTAACCAGTTGATACTCTATCTGCAGCAGACAAGGAAGCTATATTTCACATTTTAAAGACTTTTGTATGACCTGACCAGGAATCAAACCCATGATCTCCCGCTCTCTCTCGAAGTGAATGCTCTACCACTGAGCCACTGAGGTGGTCAAGTTTCATGAAAGGTTGTGTTATCTGTTTTATACTTTCAACTAAAAAGAGTTCCATCAGATAAGTTTTTCAGTAAGTTGTAACTGGTTTTTGTTTTACCACATTACAAGGGTAAAGTTTTTCTACTTGACTGTTGGATGTACAGAAATATAATTTGTGCTGATTAAATTGCTTATCAAACAAATACAAATGTATAAATGAAATCAAAATTATTGGATCTAGATATTTGTTCCAATTAACAAGAGGATCTCTTCTATTCCATAAATAAGATGTTTGATTGATCAATTGATTCCAATTACATTGATTTAAATATATAAGTCATGTGGATATATGATTATGCTTAGGTGAAAATACAATACTAAACTTTATTTGGTGTTTATTAATTTTGATGTTGTATGAAAATTGTGTGAAATTGGTTGTCTTTCCCTCAGTAGAACAGACAGTTTTTACATGTGTATTACTAATGAGTTAACAAAGATTACACAAGAAATTAAAGACTGGAAAAACATGTATGTGCATACATTTGTAAGTTTAATGACTGAAAAATTTATTTATATATGTACATTTGTACTTGTATATGATGTATGTAAGAAAAAAATTGTTTTGAAATAAATTTTAGTCATTTTAATTTTCTTTTGTAAATAATGATGTCTTTTGTTTAAATAAGGACCTTGTTCTGTCATTTATGTTTTTATTTTTCTTTTATTTTAGGCATTTTTCGAGTACTATCCATCAGTGTTTGCATCTCTCAACTTTTGATGATTATTTTTTGTTTTTTTTTTTTTTTGTGCTCAGTAATTTGTGAAGGTAAAGTTAAATATTTATTTGAATTAGTTGTGATAAACAGTAAAAAACAATTAAATTATTGATATTTAAAAATGAGATTACGCATATGGAGGCAAGGAAATTGAAGAAGGGGAGACAACTAAATGTCTGAACCCACCACTTGAATTGGCAGATCTGTCTATTAACGCAGAATCTAAAATTTTCTAGAGTAATACAGTACCAGATTAATTTGTAAATTAACAATGTTTTACATTTATTCAAGATTAGACATATATTGTTCTGAAATGTCTAGTTGTGAAATCAGTTTTTAGGAAGAGAAATAGTCTCCAATTTGACTAGAGGACAATTTAAATTCACTCTATAGGTTACCAGAGGTTAATACTGTTAAGTTAAGTTTTCAAAACCACACTAACAGATTATTGAGAAATTACTGAAAATAAATTACTGCATTTTTAAGTGTTATCTGTCTGATTATAATTTGTGAAAAGGCACGTTGGTGAGCAAATTGAATTTCATATCAAATTCTTTATTCACATGCATGTACATATACATGTATATTATTAAAATGCACCCTTTGTGTACAAGTATTGTAATGAATTTTTTCACTTTATTTTTTGATATTATTGATCACAACACATATTTTTGAATAAAAGTTTCAACCTTGTACAATTATTTATGTTATATTCAGAAGAGTCAGGTGGAGTGGAGTAATGGTGTTTTATGCCCAATACAAGTTCAAGTTACACATCAAAGAAACAATATAGCCAAATGCTTAAAGTGTTCAAAAGGAGTTGGACATTCAGTTGAAGGTTTCTTCCAACATGAAAAAAAATTACAATTGTATTCATATATCGATTGGTTGTAGTTTTACTTCCTTTAAACAAAGTGATCAATTATGAAATGATAGAGGAAATCAAATCCTAATTGAGCAGATTCTCTAGTGAAAGTTTTCAGTTTGCTTGCCAAAGGTTGTCATTTTCCTGTAGGCACTCCCTTGATATTCTGGTGTCTCAAATTTCTTTCAGCAGACTGCCTAGTAATAAATAAAAGAATCTTGAGAGTTGTGTTAAACACCATTCTCCAATCCAGTCAAGAAAGAAATTGCACATTTTACAAGTAAACTGAAACAATTTTTCCACAACATATTTGAAATTAGAGATACTGTGATCTGTCAGGTGGTCTTTTAGAAAACTTGGCCACCAAAAGCATTATTTGACATAACAATAAGATTCTTTCACACTTCTTTATTGAGCAACTCGATGTCTAAAGCTGCAATAGCTTAAAAAAAGTTGTATTGAAAACAAAAAGTCCCTGCAATCATTTGTCTTTCTATCCCTTTCTAGAGCGAAATGGATTATGATATACATGTACATGTCTGTTTAGGGATAAAATTTTGTAGAATTATGCTTCATGAAAACAAATCCCATTTAGGGCTTATGGTAAGATAAATTTTAAATTTCATTTCTAACCCATGAAAACTCAATGTATGATTTAGCAGCAACTGTATATCCATGCACATGTACATACATGTAATTATGTACATGTATAAATGTAAAATACAGACTTACATATAACATACAATGTACATGTATTTAGATGAATTATTTTTTATTAATTCTTTGTTCTTTTTATAATTGTTTATAAAATCAATAAATAAATCAGAGTACAAAGCATTACTGATACAATGAATGATAAAAAATACATGTAATTAGACAACATATACATGTACATTAACTTTACATGTACACTTATAGTCATGACAAATTCATAAATACATGTACAGCTATTTATACATGTATGTAATCAGAAAACATATAAATTAACTTTACATGTAATCTTACAATCATGATCAATCCAAAAATACAAGTACATGTACATTTATTTATACATGTATATACATGTACCATTAACAAAAGTGTTCTGAATTATTGCAGTGCGTGAAAGCATGAAGACAAAAATATTTTACATTTAAATATTAATTTAAAGCCTAAATAAAAGAACGTTCAGATGAAATATATATGTAACATATAGATAATTTTAACAGATCACACAAGTAAGAGTTAGACAAAAAATGAAAGAGTTGACAGAACAAAACAAAATATTTCGACATATCTATCTTAATGATTAGAAACGTTTAAAATTGTGAAATCATGACATGAGACTTGACTTACTTACCAACTTCGGAGATTAGCCACTCGGATGTGTTACCAGCTATCTCCCCTAATCTAAAGATAGTGTGGTATACACAGGAACATTATGGAGCACAATTGCCAAAAAAAATCATACTGTGCATCTGCACTGTTTTTAATTAATTTTACCATTTATACCCAATTTAAAATCATATATGAAATTTACACTAATATACAAACAGAATTACATGTTGGATTTAGAATTTATTAAATAATTACTTATAAATTTATGTCTCTGGGGCAGTACCGTGTATCTATGACAAGCAATCTTACAATTTATTATTTATGTATTTGTATGCATGTGCCAGATGGAAGAAACTGAGTAATGGTGTTTTACAACCCAGTCAAATTTTCTTCATTCAAATTCATTTAATAGGAGCAGTCAGTTCAGAGATGCTTGAGGAAACTGGAGTGCCCAGAGAAAACCACTTATCTTTGGCAAGTGAACTGACAAACTTTATGAGATACCTTGTGATCGGTAAGCACATGCTTTAGACCACTCAGCCACCAAGGCCCAACTTGTTTGAAGTGTCCTTACAGCACACAGAAATATTAGGTTATATCCCATCTCTTTTCTTTAGTTGTAACGAGAAAAAACATTAACAACAGTGTATTAAGAAAGATTTGAAATTTTCCTTTATACACATATTCCTTATTTTACAAAATGGACATAATAAAATCAACAAACAAAAAACCATTTTTTAAAATATAAAGTGAACACAATGTCTGTCTACTTTAGGGGGACATAATAAATGTCTGATCTCTGCATAAATCTGAGAATGAATGTTTAAATTATATGATTCTACACAGAAATTAATACTGAGAGTGAGTTTATGTGTCCAATGAAAAAATGACAAAAATCATATAAAAGAGTCATCATCCTGCAGAAAAAAATTGTGATATACATGTACATGTGTACATGTTACATAGATATGATTTTATTAATGTCAGTACAGAAAGCATAAAATACATAACATACATGTATACATACATGTAAGTTGTATAAAATAGCAAAGTTAATTCTTCACATTTAAAAAAAAAAATTAAATAAAATCATGATCTAACAAAGATTTTCTGGTGTATACACGATTCCTTATGACATACTAATTACACAGCTACAGTACAACTTGTACATAAAGATCACCCATGAAACCAAAGAAGTACTGAATTCAAAGCCAAACAGTCTTTATGTTATATAGAGGTGCTTTCTAATTGATATACTGTAAAATCACAAACATTGATTGAGGAATTGTTTTCTTTAGTTTTGTGGGAAAGTGTACACCATCAAATTTTAATGTCGTAGAAAATTTTTTATTACGAAATTATCAATGGGATTTTTTTTTTACAGAACTCCATTTTGACAAATTTTCTCCTTACAATCTTTTTCTAAATTGCAAAACCACCAAATTTTAACCTAACAAATATAAATGATTCTACAGTATGAAGTCAAGGAACCTTCAAATGTTCGTTTTAACTGACAAGTGGGTTCTATATAGGGGTCATTGCTAGGTAACAGGTAGCCTCTGGTCACTGTTATGTAACAGGCTTTACTGTGCTCACATTATCATTACAATGAAATGGTTTGCTCAAATCTTGCCGACTGACAAATACTGGATTTCATTCATCTCTCAAATGGTATCTCATAATATTTTGGAATTATTATTTCTATTTGGTAAAGATATTCAAAACTTGAAATTTATGTTTCATAACACTGTTTTGGAATGCTTTCCATAACTAGATTTGAAAAAAAACAGTTCAGAATAAGAGTTAAGTGTATCTTATGGTATTTATATATCTATGTCCTTCAACATTAAGCAGACAATTATTTTTTAATCTCCCTTGGTCAACAGTCTCAATAAAGAAAATAACAGAATCAATACTCATTTTTAAAAACAATTATCGACTTTGTTCTTTTATCTCATTAAAAAATTATCATTCAAATTTAATTTTCCAATCTAGATCTTTGCATATCACTATTATGCAGAGAGAAAGTAAGAGTTTATTTCTAAAAAAAAAATATGTTTAGAGTTTAGATTTTTCTATCATAAGATTTCCATTTCCAAATATGTTTTCTGGATCCAAATGGTGTTTGACAGCCCTTAAGGTTCCAAGTCCAGTCTCTCCGACTGTCTTCTTTAACCATCTCTGTCGTAGCTTTCCAACTGAAAACAGAAAACAGATCATATACATGTATATCATAACATGGCCATCAATCTGCATAGTATAGGGCTGAAAATTGGGACACTTCTTAAAACCTGAAACCTATACTTTTAAATAAATCATGTAAAAATATTTTGTTTTGTGTAGAATGAACATGTGCATTTATACTGCAGATTTGAATTGTAATTTCTAATTTGACTTTTTACCCAAAATTCATTAATTTTCCCAACTGTATGACCCCTCAATCCAGAACTAAAAAGGGTGAGTGGCAGCCCTGATTCATCAGTTCTAATTTAGAAGCATTTTCAATGGTATTTGCACTCAGGCAGTTTCAATAATGAAGCTGCTTTTGATCCAAATGATATGTGGTTAAGTCCATAAAAAAAGCATGAATGTGGTTATCAGATACATGTAAATCAGGGAGTTATCCGTGCAATGGATAAGAATTGCGTCTAAGAAGGAATGTAGCACTTGAGTCTCTACAACCACACGCAAATGACTTCAATTCTAACTATGATTTATAAGTGTTCAATTATTGGATAAAAAAATAACACCATAAAAAAAAAAGTAAAGACCAGGTAATGCCATATTTATCCACAGTGTTTAGAAATAATTTTTTTATATTTTCACAAACAATACTATTTAACTTACAAGGGTAAAAGATGTCTAGCCACTGGTTTTTCGAATGGGCTGTGGTGTATTTAATATTTCATTGTGACCAACTAAATGAACATCTCTTATCAAAGCAAAAATAGTGGTAATCTATTTGATTTACATTACAAGCTATGGTTTTGATATATCAAAAAAACTTCTTTAAGAACCTATCTAAATAATGAATAAATAGTCTTTAAAAATATTTGTATCATTTAATAAATCAATAAATCATTTTAAAAACTATTCAATATGAACCTACCTCCATGATGATGTGAAATACTGCCTCCATTAGCCAATATTTCATCTCTAGCACTAGCCTAAAATGTAAATTCTTGTAATTAAAATCATGCACAGATATACATGTACATCATGTATTAAAGAATAATTTGTGTATTGCCAATATCAAGGCTAAACATTTTTTATGCTCAACATCTTGAACAGATATCAAAACTTAAAATTTCCACTAGCATAACAAAAATCTTCAAAAAAAAAAAAAAAAAAAAAAAAAATTAAACAATGTCAATAAGATGATGTTCCTTTCTTGCGATACTTAACTTCTTGAGCAAATATTACATGTATAACCATATTTTCTCTCTTATAACCCTACAATTTTTATGCCAAAAATAAAAATTTTAGAGGGAATGCAGGTTATAAAGGGGTATATAAGAAATATCCAGCTTGGCAATGGCTCGAAATTGACCATGCACAGTAACACTGGTGTATGTATGCTTAACATGGGTAATAGGATAGCTTATATGAGGATAAAAAGCTGCAAGGATTGTGTAAGGGAGCCAAACATGTACATGAACATGTCTGTATATAATACAGCTGAACATGTACATTGTTTGAATGCACATCTTTATATAATGCACCTCACCTATCACCAGTGTTTTCAAGTACAGCAAAATCCTCATTATTATGCCCCTACATAACCTTGTCATCTCACTAATAATGGATATAGCCAGTGTTTTGCATCCCAAAAATTTCTTTTGAAGTACCTAAATCTACGTATTTTATTTAATATGAAGATTTTTGTAGTCAAAAATTTATTCTCAAAAGACTTTATAATGCCAAAATCTTATTGAACAAATGATGACAATGAACCCAGATGTTACTATCTAGTAAACCTGCCCTTTGTTTTAAAGTTTTTCAAAAGACTGCTGGAAATTTTTTAATAAGACAAAATTTACACATAAACGAGGTGTATTACAATTTCTTACCTCTATATCTTCATACATCTGTACAGGGTTTGAAATACCTCGGTAATTAAAACCAAAATAGAAATATACACAAGCACCTGCATCATATGTTTGTGTAACTCTGAAATTATACATAAATTATCTTGATATGAAAGTGTGTGTGTGTGTGTGTGTGTGTGTGTGTGTAAACCCAGGCATGTAAATTGTAAAAATTTGTTAACACTAAAACAGAAAAACATATTCAGATTTAATACTACATAACAGAGATACACATACATGTAGCTTTATTGTGATCTTGATATGAAATTTCTTAAAAATTAAACTCATCCTCAGATGTGAAAAATTTGTCCGATTGATCTTTTGACTTAACATGTAAAAAATATTTTAAAAAGTCACAGATTCTTGCTTCACAGTCCAAATACAAAAGCTTCTTTCACAGTAAATTTTTGCAACTCTACATATTTGTAAATCTGTGTACATCATATCTTCTGTTATCATACACATGTTGAAAATTGGGAAGAATTTATGGTTATACAATGCAGTTACAAGAGAGACACCGTAGTTATGGTTACAAACTCACGATCATGATTTTAAGCCCCACCATCGCTAGGTGTCATGTCCTTAAGCAAGACACTATATATTACACTGCTCTAGTCAAACTAACAAATACATGTAAATTGGGGTTGTATTGTACTGCTTTGTCACTTTTCATAATTGAAACCAGGAGAAGCACTAAACCTGATGAGGCTTGTAACTATCTTAATTTAATAGTTACAAATTACTTATTCATTGTGTTTCACTAAATTTTGTTTGAAAAATTACAAATCTGTAAAATTACAAAAATATTTGTAGGTATTCACTATTTTCACAAGAAGTAAACATCAAGAAATCAAAACGTAAACAAACCAAGGGCCCAACTGGATTTTTTTTTTTATTTATTTAATTATTATTATTATTATTAATTTTTTTTAAAAAAAGGAAAAAAATTCAACAGAATTTTCTCCAATTCTCCAAAAGGTAGAAGCGTGAAGTTTAAAATAATGTTTCTACATACCTGCAGGTGATATATGGAGGGAACTGTATCCCTCTTTCTTTACATTCTCTGTGTAACCTATCTTTAACATTTGTACACAGGTCTAAACACCTGAAAAAAATAATAATAAAAGAATTACATCAATAATCCAAAAATAACCAAAAGTCATATGTGCGAGAAATATTTGTCCAAATCTTACAGGAAGTTGTATCTCTTAACATACATGTACTATGTAAATAAAAGATTAATAAATATATAAATTAATGCAGATCCCTTTGTTTTCTTGAGTAATAAATTTTGTGCCATGGATATTTAGGGTCTACTTGCATATACATGTAGATTAATTTGTGATCTTCAAAAGGAAAAATGCTTGACAGTCTCATTTACATGTACTTTCATTTATAACTTCTTGAACTTTATTTGTATTTTAATTAGTTTCATTTTTTTACACATATCGAATACAACTCCTTACACAGATGGTGTTGATGATAATATGATCATACAAAAAAATAGCTGTACACTTCTAGAGTGAAATAAAGAATGTACATGTACTTTATATTCAAACTGAGTGTGTGTATGAAAAACAAATACATGTACTAGATTACAATATTCAATTTTGAATCCTTTTTTAAAGTTTAACAATATCCGTCTAAATGTTAGCATTGTTTTTTATCAGATATTCATAGCACAGGTACTAGTATATTGTAAATATTGTAGTTGAAGTATTTCTTACTGAAAATACTGTATTTGCAGAAAACAAATTTGAGTTGGCAACTGAATTTATTCATTTATATTATCATGGTAAGTAAGATTCTCAGTTACATTCCATAATAAAGCCTGTAAGTCTTGTTAGCAATTTAGGATTTTGTACCAGATATATACATAAATATTTCCACATTTTATGGTATTATGATAATATTTATCATGTATATATTTCCACATTTTATGGTATTATCTACATGTAGATAATCTCATTTTATAAACTAATGGGGAATTCTGCTTCTAAGTAACCATAGCAACACTTACCTGTCCCAAGGCACTGAAGTCTCAAACGACTCAGAAACAATATAATACTCAAATCCCAAGTCCTGAAAAAATATGACACAACACAATATAGTGGGTGAAAAGGTTAAATTCAAATGTAGTAGACTACATACAAGTACCAAACATTTACAATGTTATGGACAAAAATGATTGCAAGTACATATATTTCTTTATCTTCATTGTATAAATGTTAAAATTATGATTTTGAGCTTTGCAATTAAAATTTTTTAGTGTCCCATAAAAAATTATATTAATTTTCTAATTTCAAGGTGCGACAAGGAAACTATGTTTAATTATTTCTCTCTACCTAAATAAAAATTTTAATCATGATACTGCAGTGGTTTTGTTTGCCTAAAATTACTACCGAATAAAGGTAGTTTTCCCTTGAGAAATAAGACTAAAATTTCCCAATTTGACAACTAAAATTTCCCAAAAGGCAACAGTGACACACAATCAAATAGTTTAAGTTAAATCTAGTTGTCCAAAACTGTTCTGACAGACAAAAAATGTTAGATATTGCCACAATATAAGATCTTTGCAATGAATTTCAAAATTCCGAGCGTAATATGTGACATAAAAAGGGTCCATATTTTTCCTATCTGAAAGGTAGAAGGTAGTTTTTAAAAACCATAGCAAAATTACTGTACTGATTTTAAAAGTATGCTGGTAGTATGGCAGTAGTTTTATTGCACATTGCAAAGGCAAGCTTAAAATGAAAACTGTAAAATGACTTGATTTTAAAATGTGAATTTAAACATAGTGTTTAATGTTACTGTGATACTCACTCTAAGATAAGCTATTACAAATGTTAACATGTATCCTCTTTCACCATTGTCTGAACCAGCAGCCAAACCACTGTAAATGGAAACAATGTGTAATTACGAAATCTGGAAAAGTTTCCATTGTTAAATGTACATGTAATTATAAAATCTAAATAATATTTTTATATTCAAGACACAAATTACAAAATGCCTGTAAGCATTAATTCTTTCTACATACTATTAGCCTATTATCAATAATGAAAGTACATGTAGTAATGCACAATCGGAACGATAAGAGCTATGAACTTTTAAGATACACAGTGCTGTAACTTCCACTGAAAATTGCAATTACATGTAGTTTGATTCACACTCCAGGGGTAGTTACAGCACCTACCTATAAACTCAGTTTTTAGACAATACAATTGTAACATTTCACAATGTTTCCTAATTTTGAATTCTAATTGGTAAAAAAAATTCATGTTGATGCATATGGCATATACGTATCCTCAGTCTTTGAAACAGCTAGATAACTTATCACACATTTTATCATAATTCAGTAACCTCTATGTGAGCAATTAGATTTCTACATGTACTTTAATTAAATGCAATTATTGGAACATACGTGTAGTTTTAAGGAACAAATTCATTGCATATGTATATTTAACAATAACTGTCTGATGAACAGTATGGTTTCCCAACATATCAAGTCCATCAAAAACTTCAGCCAAAAAATTTTCTCTAGAAGATAATGTGAAAACACAAATGAAATACATGTACATTGTCTATGAAATATTTGATATCATATAATGTTTTCATTGGTTTGAATTTCTTGTGACGATAGGATACTTTTACTGATAACCCCAAAATTTCTCCAATGATAAACAAGAACCCAGTTTTATTCCTAGATTTAAAAGGTCACTTTGACCCCTGATATATTGAAAACATACCCAAACTGTGAGGCAATTTCATATACTCTTTTCTCTTGAGCAGCAACTTCCTGAAAGATGGTAAGAAAATTGTAAGAAAAATGTTCAAATCATTCAACAGATTCCACTATGATACTGAAAATCTGTGTACTTATGTTGCATTTCAGAAGAATGTTTGCAAATTTTGAATATGACAGATTAATTACATGTTTTAAATGCATTCAATAATTTTCATCACATTCAAATGTTGACTAAACAAAAAACAATGTGAGTGTGTATGATTAAAAGAATATAGTGGAACATTTCTTTTTTATATCAAACAGCCTGAATGTTAATGACGAATTTGTTCAGATTAACTTTATACATGTACAATCAAAAAAGTTAGTCCACTACTTCTAAGAGCACCAAGAGCTTCCAAACTGTAACTAAAGAAGAAAGAAAAGTAAAGTTAGACTAGTGATCCCAGTAACGGCCTTTGAACTACAATGTAGTAATGTGCTATGCCAACAGGACAGCCTTGCCTGCTAAAATTCCAACAACTTACATTTCAAGTTGTACACAAGTTCTTACCTCTTTTGTTCCTTCAAACAGTAAAGTAGCTACACTAAGTTTATAAGGATCAAACCCTTTAACTTTTGTTACATATAATTTCTTTATGCCATCTAAAAAACTTGTAAATAAAGAATTACTCTCTGGTTTTAATGCTGAACCTGAAACAGATGTACTGAATAGTTTAACACAATGTACATTATATGATGTACATGACTATAAAACATATTGTCATGAAAGATACATGTTCACAAAAAATGTGCACTTATGAACTGTAAAAAATTTGAAAGAATAGAAATATTTCCTGTGAAATATGGTTTTCAAAAATTTCCAAAGTTTAAATTGTTAAAATAAATCCACTACGGAAGTAAATTACCATAAGCGTTCTTTCTACCTCTGACATGAGAGATTACACCAGGAAAACTGTCCATGAAACTGAAACCGTTAAAAATACATGTACATGTATATGCCAGAAATTGTTTTTATTTACATGCATAATGAATGTATAAACATGTATAATAATGTATTTAAAGTGTGTTAGCCATCCTTGCATATAAATGGCTAAAGGCTAAGTAAGTTTAGTTCTATTATAATGCAGTGCAACACCATAAAATTAGTGCCAGGAAGATTACATAAAGCTACCCCGACTTGTCCATGACTCTCTGACAATTATCATGATAATTTTTAAGTCAGAAGCAATCATGTTGAATGTTGTTAATAGCCTTGCTAGAAAATGCACCACACATTTTCACCATTTCCAACAGCATCTGCTGTTCTATCTCTAACATTTTAGCCAATGTTTTCATTTTTATCTTGATTTTAATAAATTTGAAGTTACTGGTGTTTTTTCCAGAAAAAATAAACGTCTACTATTTTTTGGTCAAAGAATTTACATGTATACACTTGTATAAACTTAAGAGATCCTTTTTTAAAATGAAAATCAAAACTTTCAAATTCTAAACAGTATTAATTGTAAAAGAAACTATCAAAAGTTAACTATTTCATTCTAAAAATATCATTAATATTAAATTTCCAAATTAGTTTCTTTTCCTCTACAAGCTCTCAAAAGGTGTTAGTTACAGTCTGTGTAGGAATGTAAAGTAAATTATAACTTGTACATACCAAACTGGAACTGATCGTTATCCATCAATCGAATAGATGCAGGAGCACATCTCTGAAATAATAACAATTGTATAGAACTTAGATGCAAGTCAGATGCTACAAATTGCATTTTGTTGTTATTTTGTCTATTTGCTTACATAAACGTACATGTACACTTCGCAAAAAAGATATCTGGAAGTTTAACAAAATTAATACTAATGATTAATTGTTTAGATACTGATATTTGAAAAACAGGTGTACATCCCTGTATGTAATGAAAAAAGTTACTTTTTTTTTTGAAAAATATAATTACATGGAAAATGATAAAATTATTTTTTTAAGTGGGGGTTTGTGGTGGTGGTGGTGTGTGGGGGGGGATGCAAACAGTACATACTTCTGTGTGTGTACATGTATAATGTATATTTTTCAAAAATTCATTTGTACGCAATTCAAAGAAAAAACTTAATATCAGATAAAAACTGCATGTACATGTACAATGTACATGTACATTGTATATTTCATCAAAAAGATATCCTGGAAAGATAAAGAACAGTTTCCTTAGTAGATGTAATAGATACCTGTCTTGCTATTTCTCTGAGACACTTCACACCATTTTCAAAGTCAGGAAATACAATAGAACCATACTTCTTACATAAAGGCAATGGACGTATCTTCATGGTGACTTCTGTCACAACCCCTAATGTACCTACAAAAAAATATATATATATGCGTAAATTTTAGTTAAATATCAGTCAAAATCTCAAGATTTAAGTCTTTATATGTTTTATAAAACCATGTCTACAACAAGCTAAAAAAAAAACTGCTATTAACATATCATGCTTTGCACAGTGGTAAAAAGCTGAAGATTGGTTGGTTGAATGTTGTTGTAAGTCAGCATCAAAATCATGTGATGTGTATGTTATGCAAATATTTCTGATCTGCTCTGTCATAAAGCATACTTATAGTGACCTTCAAAATGCTAGCACAGTTGCTTGCAATGTCTCAGATACAAGCTCAGATAAACAGCCCAGATAATACTTGTACCAAGCTAACTAGAAGGGGCCTAAGAGGAGAAAAAAATCTCAGTAGGATGCCTTAGATTTAAGCAATGTATTTAAGATCTTCTTGACATAATGGAACCCCCACTCTACCCTCACCCCCTGATAGAAAACACCAACAATTTTTATGAGGATGTCATTTAAAAATTTAAAATTCAAAAAATTTTGACTGGATACTGTTCATATGATTAACAAAATATTGGTAGCCTGTCACAAATCAACCCATCAACACAAAACAAAACAATATTCAGTTGAACTATAAGATGCTGCAGCAGTTCCATTTTATTATTTTTTAGTTTAACAGCAACCATCTTGAATAATAAATGAGGTATGAATTCACATGCTGAATGTGATAAAACAAGAATTCAACAGATTTTTATATGTCTCGCCTTTTAGGTTTTGATCGAGCAGAAAATAAATTAATTTAACATAAACTTTTACATTTTGACGTGCCATTGCCGCCGCTGACAACACCGGAAAAGTGACACCCAAGTCTCGCCTTTTGGCAATGCCAGGCTCAACAAAATGTGAGTGGGCTACATTTGTAATACACGGAAAATGGCATAATTATTATAATAAATATATTTATAGTCCATACATACCCTCTGATCCCATTATGAAGTGATGTATATCAGGACCTGATGACATCCTAGGAACTTGACAATTTTTCTGCATGACACCTTTAGGTGTAACAAATTTAATATGTACTATCTGTAAAATGAAAATACGAGTACATGTGTACTCATGAAAACAGGCTTTCCTTCATTGAAATGCATTAAAACAGCAAATACAAGTACATTTATTACTGAAAAATTTTACATGAACTGAAATCATTTTATCTTTTTATCCAAATACATGAAATGGATTTTTAAATATACATTATTTTCCATAATATGTGAAATATATATGATTAACTTTCATATGCTCCACCTGTCTCCAAAAGAAGCCAAAAAAATAAGAATGGAAATATATCATTCAAAAATTAACTAAAGCAATCATTTTCAGATAAACAGAAGATTGAGTTATTGCATCATTGCAGTAAATCACCCTTATAATGCCCAACTTTGCCATTACACTAACTGTCAAGAGTTTTTTAAAGGTTCAAAAATTTATTTTCTTTATATTGTCTTTGTAAGTCTATATTTTATATTTATTGCTAAATCATTATACAACACCAAAAGCTGACTGAACAAAAAGACGTAATGAATTAAGGTTTAACAGTTCATAACCTTTATCAGTATAGAGAATGTAAAGTCTTTCTATGTGACCAGTATTAATTTCTGATTTCTTAATACAACATCAAGCTTAGCAATTTAAAGCTATTGATGTTAATTGATGCTACAAACCACCCTGTTAACTCAGTTGGTAGTATGTTTGTGTATCTGGGAGACAAGGGTTCATACCCTGGATGCATCTGACCAAAACCTGAAAACCATTTGGTCTGTTCTTTCACTAAGCACTTAACACTAAGAAATCCAAATCACAGCTCCTTCAGAAGAGACTTTTAAAACCAATGCCCTGTGTTTATGATAGGTGTCGCATGTTAAAGAACCTTCTTCGAATTGCCCTTAGTGCACCATTTCATTTTAAATTTCTGCCATTTAACCTACAGCTGGTGACATCCAAATATAAATGAAAAATTCTTGATTGGCATGTAAACCCCATTAGATAAATAAATAGGAATTACATTATTTTTTTTTTTTTTAACTATTTAAAAGGTATTGAGAGCAACACTTGTTGACTCCAAATTTTCTGTTTTAAATATTCCTGAAAGTTTTTTGAAGACATACTAGTATTCATACTCACTAAATCTTCAATATTTCCATAAATATTTTTCTTCATTCCTGATGCCCTGGTTGCCACCCAACCACCTAATGAACTGAATTCCATTGAGTCTGGTTCATGCCCTGTACAAAATCCTTTTTCTGCCAGCTAAATTTCACAAATTAAAAAATCAAAAAATAAAACCATTTTTTATAAAATGAGAAAAAATGAAAAGACTCTTAAAATAAGCATAGCAGAATTTGCCATGAAAAACTAAAACCTCTATCATCTCTGGTTTTATTGAAGATGTTTATCTAGTCCTGTCATGTCAAAGTTTGCAATATATTTAAAGTGACATCACTTATAGCTAGTTACCCACTAACACTACTGCTACAAACAAATCAATCAGAGTGTTTTGAATGTTTTAGCAAGAAAACAAGGTTTGTAAAATAGCAGCAGTCAAATTTTACAGCTACCACTAAATGTTTGATGGAGTTACTGAATACATTTTGGTTCTTATGCGATTCCATATTTTTCCAAGACATCTTTAAATGATAAAATTTCATGTAATTTAAAATTTCAATAAAATTGATTGTTAAAACTTAATTATCAGACAGAATTTTTCAAATGTCCATACAAAAAATCTAAGGACAGTATTGTAAAAGTAACTCCAATTTGACCATCTGGCCAACAAAATAGGTCATGACATAAGTCCTTCTGAAGTTTCATGCAGGACAGCTTAAAAAACTTTACCCAAGGGCTTAAAAAATGAAAATATACATAAAAGGTTAATTACCCTCCTTTCTAAGTCCTGCCCAATTATTCCAGCTTCACAACATGCTGTTAAATTCTTTTCATCAACCCATAAAATTTTGTTCTGAAAATTCAAAATACAAGAAAGTCATAAGAAATTTCCTATCATCATTTCATCACAGCCATAATCATCATCATCATCATCATCAGCAGCAGCAGCAGCAGCAGCAGCATTATCATCATGATCACCAATACTACTGATAACTAATGGTAACAAATGCCAATAGATTTTTAAACTTATCAATAAATGCTTATGCTGACAATCAGAGTGTCATAATAGCTACATGTACATTTGTATTTGACCTTTGCCTAATTCTATAGCAAAATCTGGTAAAATGAACATGACAGCTTATCCTGTAAAACATTATCCATGAGACATAAATGTACATTTATTTCACTAAAATATAACCTTTTATGAGTGTCTATGCAAGGCAGAGTAATCACACCACATAGATTCAAGCACAGTTTAAATACATGTATTTCGGCCAAAGAGGAGACTCTTGGGTCAGTTTCTTTTGTCCATATTAACACCTCATTTAAAGATTGAAAAAAGATTTAAAGTGAATAGTGGTACAGATAACCTACCATTTGTGATGTATCAAGGGAGACAATCATTCTTCTTTCTTCAGAAGGGACATTCAAGAGCACCGGACACACTTGTTCCTCCTAAACGTAAATAAGAACTATGTGTTATATGAATGTGATCAACAAACTTTGAATTTTTAGACAACTTCAAAAAGTATTTTATTTGGCAATAATGCAATCTGAAACTTTGTTGTAATGAATAATATTAGTGACATAGGACTTTTCGCAATAATGCAATCTGAAACTTTGTTTTAAGAAAAATATTAGTGACATTTGACTTTTCATACAGACATGTGATAAGCTAGAATTTTTAATTACAAATCATGTATCACATGACATCATTAAACAACTGCTTATTAGAGTACAAGAACCTTGACAGTACTATACTCCTTCAAGTAAATGTGCATGTTAAAAGTTTTGATCTCAATATACCGGGGTATGTAACTATTTCTTTATCAAGGTGGTCAGATCTGGGATAGTGGAAGATATTGGTGTACATGGAGAAAAGACAGAAAAACTTCTTCACACAAGGACCTACCAAAGTATGACCTGAACCTACATGTAAATTACCTACAGGTAAATTACCTACATGCAAATTACCTACATGTAAATTACCTACATGCAAATTATCTACATGTAAATTACCTACATGTAGGTATGTCTGTCCTATGGAACTTTTTTGTTTGAAGTTCAAAACAAGAAAACACAATCCTTCAACATACTTAAATTTGCAATTGGTTTATTGACAATCTTACCTCCAAATGGTATTATGACCACATTATGTTTACATGCTAATTCAACTAATCTAACAACCTCATCATGGGATTCTGAAAACAAAACAAAAATAATGTAACATTTACAAAACTAGGACAATCAATAAAAATATATTTGACATAAAACTCTAGCTTAAACCAAACTGAAAAAGACTAATTAGTCTGTATAATTTATAGCTGTGATTTAAGGTATTCAATTGTATGAAGTATAACATGCAACAACAATGTAACTATTGATATATATGTTGTATGACAAGATTAAAGTGTAATAATATGAGAGAAAGCTTAGACAATGCACACAAGTGAATCAACAGGATATTCCAAATCAAACTTTGATTGTAAGGGCTGTAATAAGATGCAGGATGTTGAATTTTAAGTTTTATCAACAAGTTCATGTGTACTTAAATAATAGGAAATAAAGAAGAATCGGCTTCATCAATAAATATTATCTAGAGGAACTTACTTGGCCAGACAACCAAGTCCGGGATTCTATTAAAAATTCCTTCTCTTAATACAAACAACTCATGTAATGTGTGACCTGAAACAATGCAATTAAATAATGTTAGTATTCAATTCATGCAATGAAACTATAATTGCACAAAGGGTTAGTGTATCACTCATAAGAAAAACCAGCGTGGGATCTGACCTGAGTTGCCAAATGCAATCTATTTTCAGCTAGAGCAATCTTTAAGGATGGATTACAAATACATTCAAATTCACTCACTTACTCACATTTACTTACTCACATTCACTCAGACTCATTCATTCACATTTATTCACTCAGTCACATTTGCTCACTTATTCACATTCTGTCATTCACTTACTCGTTCACATTTACTCATCACTCACATTCACTTACTTATTCACATTCACTCACTCACTCACATTCACTTACTGATTCACATTCACTCACTCAATCAAACTGGAGAGATCAAAATACATGTATAAAGTAATTACTTCATTGCTATAAAATATTATGAATGCATGTAGTACAAAAATATAGACAGTCCTTTGTGTATATTTAATACTGAGTCATTACATATTCCAGATAAAACTTTTGATGTATTTTACAACTATTACCATGAGCTCTGAACAATCTGTCTTGGCAGTCATCACTGCTGGCCATACCAGTCCTTCTAAATTCTGATAAGAACTCTTCATTACGTTGAGGTGCTGGAATATCTCTGGCTGTTATTTCTGGCTACAAAATTTTTAAAAAAAACCACTTGGAATAAATTGTCTCAGCATCCTATCTTTGATAATAATGAATGACCAGTATCTTACAATGCTACAAAAATGTTTGATCCAATCTCCATCTACAAGACTCTTTCATATAGCGGTGCAAGGACATCTGGTTGTTTTTTTTTTCGGCTACAAAATTAGAGAAACCACGTCTTGTATTTTCAGTAAAACCTTCTATAGTAACTGCCTGTTTATAAACACCATCTGTCCATTATGAATGATGTTTTAAGGTTTCTTAGCTCCGTGATCTTTACACACAGGTTTTTCTGTATATGCATGGAATCCACACCTTAACTTATGCCACAATGGTTCAATTGTCAGAATCTTAACATAAATGTTGCTGATGAATGAAAGTGAAACATTAAAAAAGACCTTTGATAGCTTGAACATTGTTTATCTTAAATACAACAGAAATTTGGTTCCAAATGTTATTTTCTTATCTTTAAAATTGACTTTTTAAAAAATATAAGTTTTTTGCAAAATTTAAAATAATTGTTGATGTACGTAATTAACATTTTATAAAATTATAAAATACTTAACGAAGTTGTTAAAAATTCTAGTGCAATGTAGATAAATGGAGTGGAGTAACGGTGTTTTATGCCCCAGTCATGATTCTTTCACTTATTTCCAGGCGGTCAGTTCTGGGATGGTGGAGGAAACCAGAGTGCCCAGACAAAACCACCATCCTTTGGCAAGCAAACTGACAAACTTTCTCACACTTGGATCTGTCCCGAGAGGGATTCGAACCCAGGCGGTGAGAGGTGCTGTGATCCGTAAGCATGACTTATGACCACTCGGCCACCCGCAATGCAGATGAAATTTGGTTGCTATAAAAATCAAAAATTACAATTTCATAAGGACCTCAGGCTCAACAAGCCATTTTAGCCTTTGTGTTATTACTCATCAAGTCATTAAACAATTAACTTCTTTTTAGTGTCTCTAGATGTGTAAAAGAATAAAGTTTTTTGGGTTTTTTTCCGTATTTTGGGGGTTTTTGTAATTTTTTTTTTTTTTTTTTAATTTTATTTTTGCGTTTCCATCAAGAACCTTCACATACACTTAAAAGATAAGTTCTTTGGTGTTTGAGAATCAATGGTGCCCTCAAAATAACCACTAACCTTTTTGAGACCAAATTGACAAACTTTTCTACACTAAAATTTATTTGAGCAGAATATGACCCTAGGTGTGACAAAATTAGTAAAATGATGTTAGTTACATGTATATATATATTATACCTGAGCAGGTGATTTGTGATCAAGGCTTATTCCAACTTTAGCACACATCCAATCCTTCAATAACGGCATAATCTTACCACTTAAACTGTACCTAAGACAACAACATAAATAAACAACATTGATCAATAAAGTATAATTCTTTAACAATCTGATAATGACAATGGCCCAGTTGTACAAAGCTACCGGTATATATATAATCTTGAAGAAACTGTAAGAAAAATTTTGAAATGTTTTAAAAATGGGTACAAGCTACTGGCCAAACTGTAAGAAAACAATATGTTGTAAAAATGGCTTACTTTCATTATGAGCATAATTTCTGACAGTGTAGGTCATTTATAATTTGATGATGAAAATGTATACATCAAGTTCAGGACCAAGTTGTACAATGCTATATAAATGTTGTAAAAATGGCTGACATTCATTATAAACATAATTTTTGACAGTGTAGGTCAAGGAATTGAATATAATAAAAACGGTTTCATGTGAAAAGCATGATTTTACAGAAAATATCATCTTTAACTGAAATACAGAGTTGACAATATGTATGACAATGATTGTGCTATAGATCTATCTGTCTTTTTAGATGAGACTAATAGAATCTGTCACCTGTTTGTGACCGATACCGGATGATCTCAGTCGAGGTTGATGTGATGCAATATAGTCCCAATCGAGGCTGTGCCGAGATTGGGATACGTTACATCACCTCAACCGAGACTGAGATCAATCGGTATCGGTTACAGACAGGTGACAGATTTTTTTTTTTTGTACCATTAAAATGTTTATAACTGCGATATGTATAAAAAAACACCCGTATGGGATCCCTTGCATTTCTTTGGACACTTGGTGCATTGTAAAAATCTGCCCTTTGAAAATAATCCCATCGACAACACTTCAAACGTTTAAGATATCAAAGATTTGTATTCAATGCAAATATAAAACAACTTTGACAATAAAATATTTTGACAATAAACAATAAAACATATATTTGATAAATAAACTAATAAACCTATTGTTTTGATGACATCAAGAACAATGATCGGATATGTCATCCTGAGATTGTCATTGTCGCGTGAGGCTGTACCAGACAAACTGGACAAGACAAAAAAATCTAGCACCGGTGTGCGCGTGGGATTTTTCTGTTCGTGGTATGAGAATAAAGGTGTATAAAACTTCTCTTAGTATTCATTAGCTTTGTATCACTCACCTTTCTCCTGAAAACTGTACTTGGCCATCTTTTGTGACCAAGAACTTTGAATCATTATAACCCCATCCATTCCATTTCAATAACTCTTGTCTACAAAAAACACAATGTCAATGAATAAATTAAAATACTACATCACATCAATCAGATATCAATAGTACCGTAAGTAAAATAAATTATTTTACTTATAAATCAAGATACCTAATTTCTTAAATGATTTGCAAAAACGAAAAACAAAATTTTAATTGAATATTAGGAAAGATATTTAATTATTTGTAAAAAAAAAAAAAAAAAAAAAAAAAAAAAAAAAAAATGTACATAAAATATCAAATTGAATAAATGACATGACCAAATCATTAAACCAGTATTTTTGTCATTTATGTTCTTATCTCAACTAGAACTGCATTTTACATTCAATGTTGCATAAACCAAGTTTCAGTCAATATCTATGGGAAATGCTACAATAACTTACCCAGCCTGGGCACTAGTTCACTGAAGAAGTAAATATTTTTCACGTGTTTCCTTCTGGCTATTGCATGATAATACAAAATTATAATATTCTACATTTATACTTTTATTATTACATAAATCGAAAATAGATTCGGAGTTGGGGGGGGGGGGGGGTAGACTTCGAGATCTTACCGGCGTTTAGGGATAGTTGGTGTTTCTGAATTAACATCTATTTTTCCACTACCAGAAGTGCTGCATGGATTCAGATTAATTTTAGATGACTTCTCGTCTGGTTTTGATTCATGTCCGTTAGACGAGTATAACCTGTTTGGTTTACATGTGGAATCGCTATTACTAGAGTCCATGATAGCAGAAGAATTTTGTGTTTTCAGTAGTCTCCCTTTGATCTCGCCACTTTGTTCGGTCAAAGGTCATTCTCAGTCTTCCTTTTTTATTTTTAGTTTCTTCTAGTGAATAGAGAACCAATAATACAGTATACATTTTCACAGTCAAAATCAAACCCTTGTTTTCATCGGCAAAGGTACATGCTGTTAATAAATTACTTATCCTATGATCGAACGAATTTATAGCCAAGTTCCCAATGAGAACCGCTTAGGCAGATTCTAGTGTGAGAAAGTTTACTTGCGACAGGTCGGTGATCAGTTTCTACGGATACTCTTGTTTCCTCCCGCATCAAAAATGACCGCCTTATTATAGGTGAAACAGTATTGATTTGTGCATAAAACACCGTTATTCCACTCCATTAAATGTAAATAGATTTTGCACATGACTTAGACTAGTGAATCAACATACCCCAACCCGCTATGATAATTTGTATCCCTCACGGGTTGAACAAATCGGGACTGGGACTGATAGACTACTAAAAAAAATGAAAATCCAAAATATAGAACGCCTAGCGCAATTTGTCAAACACTGACCCATGTAGAGAATTTTACAATCACAAGTCCTCAATATTTGTTTTTCTTTAACCTTGTCACCGGTCCTTACTTCGTGATTTACCCGGCGACACCGCGGTCACGAGCCACTGACAAGGTAAGACTTTCGCTTTCAAACGTAAGGAGTCTAATCGCCGATTGACCACACTGGGTGATAAAGAAATTTCTTTGTAGTCCTTTACTGCCTAGTTCGGTACCAGAATAATGGACTCAGTGTTCTGCGATGTTTATCAGAGTAATTGCAGGAGCCTGAGTGTACTAGTGTACTGTCGCAATTAGTGCGCACTGATACAATGCAGATCAGAAACACTTGCACATTTAAACAATATTTATTCTCAAAAAAAAGAGCATTGTACAATATATAAGTCAACATACAATCACATAGAAAAGGATCCAGGAACAAGCCTAAAAAGGCTTATATTAACCCGTTTCCATAGCAACTGTAAAATTCGAATCGAAACTATATGGCCAAAACATAGGAAAAATATTTTGGTAAAGACAGTATAATCGTTACATACAAAAGTTGAATATATGCAATAGTACATGTACATAAATAAATAACTAAGCAAGTTACATAAACACAAATGGTACTCGTCTAAACATAATTAGTTAACAAAATATTGTTCTAGTTTGAAAATCTCTTAGATAGGGTAATAAAGTTTTGAACTGTTTTAAAAATTTCAATATTTAAAGCATCCGATAGGTTTGAATCTCCATGAAGTAAAAGCTCAGTGTCTATAATACGGTTTAACTTAAGTTTAAGAATTGTAATCGATCTAATATGATAATAGTTTTTACATTCTAATAAAAAATGTTTTGTTGTTTCTATGTCTCCACATGAACAATTTGGACCAGCTACTAAGTTTTTGTTGTACAAATCTTGTTTAAGCGAACTGCACTTAAGTCTCAACCTTGTGTGATAAATTTGACTCAACCGGTGGCCCGAAAAAAAATAACAGGGAATATTAACAGAATTATTGATATATTTCCGAAAAATAGAAATAGAAGCATTCCTTATTTCAATGGGTAATTCATTCCAGTCTCTAATAGTTTGTGGTAAAAAGCTTTTAAAATAGAAATTTGTCCTACATAAAATAGTATTTAAATTTTGACTACTTCGGGTAGAATATGAATGTAATTCGTAGTTTCTAAAAGTAATTAAATCTTTAAGATAGTCAGGAGTTAAACCATGGTACATTTTATAAAACTGGATTAATCTATGTTGTTTTCGTCGCTGCTCAAGAGTTTCCCAACCAGTTTCCCGATAAAGCAGATTTTTGCTAGTAAGTTTGGTAGCACCTGTAATTATTCTAGCAGCATCTGAATTAATATTTTCAATTTGATCTTTTAAATCCTCCGTCAAATTATCCCAAACAATGTCAGCATATTCTAATAATGGACGAATGAAAGTAAAATACATTTTTTCGAGAGACCGACGATCTAGCTAAAATTTTAATTTTCTAAGCAAGTTAAGTCTAAAGATCGCTTTGGATTTAATAGTACTAATATGAAAATTCCACGAACCATCTGACGAAAAATAAACACCTAAGTGTTTATGATGGTCGACTTCGGTTATTGGGATGTTGTACATGTAAAGCATAGGATGGAATGGGGTGGAAGTTTTTCTTGATATGATCATGGAATCAGTTTTATTAGGATTAAAGGAGACTAACCACGTATTAGCCCAGTTAGCAATTTTCTGTAGGTCAGAGTTGATTATGTCAGAAGCATCAGTTGGATTATCAACTATTATATATAAAGACGTGTCATCAGCAAACAGACGAATATTACTTTGTATAGCAATAACAATGTCATTAATAAAAATTGTAAACAATAGAGGCCCTAAAATAGAACCTTGTGGGACACCTGCTTTATGTTCTTTAACTGAAGATGAAATGCCGTTATTTAATACTACTTTTTGAGTTCTATTTTCTAGATAACTTTCAAACCATAAAAGTAACTTGCCCCCCACACCTATAGTTTTTAATTTATGCAGTAACCCTTGATGCCAAACTCTGTCAAACGCTTTACTAATATCACAGAAGACTGCCCTTATCTCTTTTCCTTGATCTAATGCTTTGCCGATGTCGTTACTTATATGCAACAGTTGGTTGACTGCAGAATCCCCTTGTCTAAATCCAGATTGAAAGGCTGCTATCAAATTATATTCTAGCAGATAGTTGTTCAAATATTTGTAAACACATCTTTCGAATACTTTACCTAATATACTTAGCAGGGAAATGGGTCTATAGTTACAGATGTTACTAGCATCGTCTTTTTTATGTATTGGAGTTACGTTTGCAAGTTTCCATGAAGATGGGAATTTAGAATTTTCTAACAGTAGGTTAAAATAATTACAGAGTGGATGACATAGAATATCAGCTGATTTCTTGAGGAGTACTGGATGTATGGAATCTGGACCAGAAGCTTTAGATGTATTTAGGGATAATAGAATATCTTCTACATCTTTAGGTATTATGTTAATATTTTCTATGACATTATTAGATTCATTAATTATTGGAAGACATTTATCGGTATCTTTTAAGTAAGTTTGATTAACAAAATAGTCGTTAAAAACCTCAGCTTTAGCTTGATCGTCAGTGATAATAGAATCGTTAACAAGTAGAGGGGGTATGGTTTGGGGTTTGTTCATAAAAAGAAAAGATTTAGATACCTGCCACCAATTCTTATCATCAAATTTACCATTATTTAATTGTGCTTTCAGTTTGTTAAAGTAATTTTCTCTGGCCTGTCTAACTAACTTACTACATTTATTTCGTAATTTCCTAAACTGGGCCCAGTGCATTGATGAGTCACTTTTCTTTGCTCTTTTGTGAAACCTTTTCCGTTTACGAATCAATGATCTTAATTTATTATGCATCCATGGTTTATCTCGAGAACGAACTGTAACTTCTTTACTAGGAATACTTATTAATGCTGCAGACTTAATAGTTTCGGTAATTTTATGTGCTATCATGTCTAAATCGTTATTCATTATAAGGGCCCAATTAGTATTTTGCAATTTTTCTCGAAATAAATCATAATTACCATTTTTATAATCCCATACAGTTCGCTTAAAAGATAGTTGTTTAGGTTTATCGATATGAAGTGCTAAAAATATCGGACAGTGATATCTCACGTTAACGTCATAGAATGTTTCCCCCACCCCACTGCTAATTACTATGTCTTGACTATTTATCATAAAAAGATCTAAAAGTGAGAAGGAGTTATCCCAGTAATGAGTCGGTTCTTCAATTAGCTGTGAAAGGTTAAAATTTTCTAAAATTCTTTTGATTTTCTTATTTCTGGGATTGAGCTGATCTTCATTAAAATCACCCGTTACAAGGAGGTAGTCAGGTTTTGAATTCATAGCAGTATCTATAGAATGTTCAATTTTTTGCCATATAGATAAATCTGAATCGGGAGGTCTGTAAAAAGTACCTATAAGTAAACGTTTGCCTTTTAAATTAGTCTCAAACCATATACATTCAAGTCCATTTACAATAAATTCAGGTCTAGGTTTAAAATATACAGAGTTACTTATATATGCTATAATACCTCCTCCCTTTTTATTACTGCGATCAAGGCGAAGTGGTTTTTGAAAGCCATCGATCATAATATCCGAATCATCTATATCAGGGGTTAACCAACTTTCACTAAACAGGAGTATATCGTAAAAACAAAGTTCGCTTCGAATTAGGTCAAGTTTGGGCAAGATACTCTGGACATTCAAGTGAATAATTGTAAAATATTTTTCCAAAATAAATTCTAAAGAAGGATCAGAAAGTGTACTGTCCGGTGACTTACAGGTTGATTCAGTACTTGGGCCAGGATTTTTTTCAATGTCTCCAGATATGAATAATATGTATACAATACAACTAAATATAACATAAATAATTAGATTGTCAATAACACTATGTACAATTACACAAACAATAACATGGAAATAATACTCGATATATCTAATACGTAAATCGGGTACTTTGGAATATAAAAATACCAAAGTTCCAACAACAATACGTGAATAAATTAGTCATGTCAACCAATAACAAGATAATATCATACATGTTATATTTATGGAAAAATCAAACATTTGTAAAAAGAAATTGTTCTTTATAGTTTTTTCCTGAAAGACTATTAGCAATCTAAATAATTGCAAAAGAGTCAGCATAACTGGATGCAAAACAAAATTACACCTAACCTGAAATGATCGCATACTGTGTATGCCAATCCGAGCTCTGTATAACTTTACAGAGATAGTCATATTAACACTATCATGTTATACCTTGTACGTAATGGAGAATGATAGAGACTCGGTGGCAATCAGAAATATCTAAACAATAGACCAAACATACCAAGTTGGACCAACTATAATGTACCAATTGTGTAAACTTTGATGAGAACAAAACAAAGGTGAATAAAATAGGAAAAAGGGAAAGTGGAAAATAAGAAACGATAAACATGTAATGGTTAACATCGAAACCAAGAGTTAACTATCCATAGATAAATTTGACAATAATAATAGTTAACTATCCATGAATACAATTTTGACAATATAAAAGTTAACTATCCATAGATAAATTTGAAAATAAAAATAGTTAACTGTCCATAAATACAATAATAATAATTAACTATCCATAAATAAATTTGACAATAATAAAAGTTAGTTATCCATAGATAAATTTAACAATAATAAGTTAACTATCCATAGATAAATTTGACAATAATAATAGTTAACTATCCATCGATAAATTTAACAATAATAAGTTAACTATCCATAGATAAATTTGACAATAATAATAGTTAACTATCCATCGATAAATTTAACAATAATAACAGTTAGCTATTTGACAATAATAATAGCTAACTATTCATAGATAAATTTGACAATAATAATAGTTAACTATCCATAAATACAATTTGACAATAATAATAGTTAACTATCCATAGATAAATTTGACGATAATAATAGTTAACTATCCATAGATAAATTTAAAAATAATAATAGTTAACTATCAATAGATAAATTTGACAATAATAATTGTTAACTATCCATAAATAAATTTGACAATAATTATAGTTAACTATCCATAAATAAATTTGACAATAATTATAGTTAACTATCCATAAATAAATTTGACGATAATAATAGTTAACTATCCATAGATAAATTTGACAATAATAATAGTTAACTATCCGCAGATAAATTTGACAATAATATAGTTTGAGGTGAGTTCTATAGGTTATACAGCACTAACATAGACTAACACTGTAGGCTGTTAGTCTCTTTTCTAAAGGGGATAAATGCCCCTGTAAGTCCACAGGGTGTACCTAACGCGCACTTACCTAACACTGTATTAAATAATATCAAAGAGCTGTAGTCTGATGCTGGTCAGAACCGGAAACTGAAGGTGACGATGCAGAGGAGGTTAATGACAAACTTTCAGTCAGAAATTTATCTAAGTCTTCGATTTTGTCGATACGAGACTTTACATTAGATCTGTTATTGACAAATACCTTACCATCCCAGGTCCAAACTTTGTTCAATTTTTTCTCAAGGCATAGCTTTCGTGCACTTTTAAAGATGGCATGTCTGCGTTTAGTGAGATCTTCACTTATATATACATTTCGCAGTGAAGGGTTTGATTTCAAAGTATAACGTGACTTCATGATCTGCCTTTTAACGTGATAATTTGAAAACTTGACCAAAATTTGTCGGTTTGTGCCTTGTTGAGGTTTTCCTGTACGATGCGACCGATCTATGTCATTTACACTTATATCTACTCCCATATCTTTGACTACTTTTAGTACAAGTTTGTCAGCTTCCTCAGGCGAAGATTCTCGTATTCCAGAAATACGAATCGCATTCCGCCGTGAATATTGCTCTAAATCATCGACCTTGAATGACAAGTTTATATTTTCGGTCTTCAGGGCATTATTTTCGATTTTCAGTGACTGAACTTCTTTCTTTAAGTCAATTATCAAGTTTTGATACATGTTATCCATCATTTTTTTCATTTCACCAATCATGTCATTATACATAGAAGTTCGCATGGCTGTAGCAATTCTAGAAATGTCATAATCAGACATTGTACTATATGTCATCATTCCTGGAGGATATTGCATTGCAGCTGGTGAAGAATGAAGTTGTTGTATATGCGTGGATTGATCGAATGACATGTTTCTGGGTGATTTGTTAAAGTCCAATACTTTGGGTGAAATATAGGATATTCTGGGATTAATGCACGATATGTTCAAATTTGGTGAAACAGAATTATCAGTGAACCTTCTCTGACGCTTTGGATCAGGATAAAAATGATCAGTACTATCAGTGCTTTCAACACTATTATCAAACATTACCTAAATGTTTACTAGTATATGGTGTTATGCATGGATAACCACTTGACCAGTGATCATTTATACAGTCAATATATAATCGATAAATACATATGTTTATGTTGCAATTTTAAGCTTTTTCCGATTCAATAATGTATTCTCACCACAAATTTATAATCTGTATATTATCACTCTGCAGTTTCTGGAACCATATTACTCTTGGTCAGATGTAACTTGTGGAATTATACCATTTTTTCAGTGCTGACACTGACCGTGCTATCCCGTTCGGCCATCTTAGTTTATCTTTTTGCACATTCATGCACCACATGAATTTATGGTAAGATTAATCCCCGAGATCGATAAAAACTGTCTCGTGTCATCACGAAAAGCTGGAAAAACTCTAATGTGACGTGAAACAACGTTAAATCAACTAGTCTTATTTTATTTGTTATGAAGGGTTCGAGTTGCCGTTGTTTTGGCGTCGTGGCTGGGCGTCGTAAACGTTTTCAGCGACAATGAAACAAAAAAAAATATTGTTACGTGTAATCTTTGTATTTTTATTAAATAAATACTCTAAAAATTTATGCGAAGCTTACTTACCAGCTAACTGACAATGCTTTAACCTCATCGCTGGACTTTTCAAGTTACTCGTTATATTTAAATGCCTGTTCAAAGTCGGGAGATGAATTAACATCGTTGGGTTTAATTTGCGACTTTTATACCCCCCCCCCTTTTTTTTGCCTGTCAAATGTCGAGTTTTATGGACCATATACCTTGATTCTATTTTATGTTACATTCAATGCAGGTCCAAAATCGAAAGTTTTATAAAACCACTTCATAGTTATCCATTTTGTGCCTGTCTGAAGTCGAGAGTTTAATGAACACCATTGGGTTTAATTTCTTATTTTTAATTTTTACCTGTCCAAAGACAGGAGTTGTTTTAATCGAATTTCTGAAATCTATTTTGCATCTATATTCAATATCTGTACAAAGTCGGAATGTTTTTAACCACAGCACTGGATTTTATTTGTATGATTATATATATAATGTCTGTGAAAAGTTGGAAGTATTATAATAATAAAACACAAACATACAAGTCTATGTCCAAATCGCAATCTACCACACTGGATTCCAGTTATTGATTATATTTAATTTCTGTTCAAAATCGGAAATTCTTATAACCACGTCACTGCATGCTTTATTTTCGTTTTATTTAATGCCTGTTCAAGTCAGGAGCTTTATGAAACACATCCCTGGATTCAATTTTAGGTAATATATTTTGCTGGCCAAAAATCTTATGTTTTATGAAAAGTTTTATGAAGCGGATTCCATTTTTTATACAATGACTGTCCAAAGTCGTGTTATATGAATCGTATACCTTGATTCTATTTTATGTTACATTCAATGCAGGTCCAAGATCAAAAGTTTTACAAAACTACTTCATAGTGTTCCATTTTGTGCCTGTCTGAACTCGGGATTTTAATGAAGCACTCAACTGCCGTCCGAAGTTCGATAATCAGCATCTTCAATATGTTTGCTACAGTATTTTCTTTTATTTGTTTCCTTGTTTTGTTTGTTTGCTGTTTTGTTTTGTTATTGGCTACATCAAGTATACATTGGATGATGTTACGAATGATTTTTTTCATTCGAAAAACCTCGTCTTTTTATATGGTCATTGAATTAATTTAATTAATGAATGGTCTAGAATTGGAGTTTATAATGCTTCCGTGCAGAGCAAACCGAATAACGCAAGCGAGCGCATTATGGTTAGTTTGGAAACTTATTATGAAACGTTAAAGCGCTATAAGTACTATCTACAGTTCAATGGTTTCTTTCTACTTTGCATTTTTTAAAATCTTGTTCTTTCAATCATGGAAGAAATTAAGAACTCAATCGCTTGTCAAATGCACGATAAGTCGCTGAAAACATTCTTTAAATAAAGTGATACATGTATGTCTACTAACATAAGAAAAAATTCAAGTCGTGTGATCAATGGTAAACAGTTTCAAAGAACAAAAACATTGGAAATGAACATCGTACATTCGTTTGTAAAATAAAAAGTAACTCGAAATTTATCACAAACTTTAATAAAAAAAATTGATAAACATAAAAATGTAAAACATCAAAGTGCTATTTGTTATACATAATATGAGTATATAGTATTATCTAGATTATTGAGCAAACAAATGTATGATATAGGTACAACAATATTAAAAAAAATAAGACGTTTTTTTCTGAGCAAAGTACAATGTATAAGGCGGTACTTATTCTTTCATAGTTTCATAATTTCTTCTATTTCTTCTTTTGTTCTACTAAATATTATCCATGATATTATCAGTGCAGTACAATATTTTTTAATTATTGTAATTATTTTAAAATTATTTAGTTTTACAATAATTAAGGAACTTAATAATACAGTGAAAACGCTGAAAACCGATCCCTCTGAAGGCAAGGGCAATTAACTCTGAACGACTACTCTGAAAACCGAATTCAGTCAAAACCGAACTTTTCTTCAGGTCCGGGAGGTAATCGGTACTAAACAGGTTTCACTGTACTAACACATCCTTTATATTTTCTAACTGAGAATAGTAAGAGTAACGTGACGAGTCTTTAAACAACAATTTACTCATTTACTCACTCAATGACACACTGACTCATTGTACACTCACTCACCCACATTTCTTTCTACGCTCAAAGTTTCTTAAATATGATAGGCATTAGGAAGCGTTTAATTCATCTGTGTAAAGTTTTTCACAATCTGGTAGCAATGTTTAATGCGAGTTTATTTTTTAACGTAAGGGTTGTTGTAACAAAGATGTGATAATATACACAATCAACAATTGATTGTATACTCAATCGACAAAAGGCGTGATTATATACAAAATCGATAAAATGAGTGATTATATGTACGATCGACAAAAGGTGTGATTAAATGCACAATTTAAAAAAACGTGATTATATACACAATCGACAAAAATTGTGATTGTATACACAATCATCAAAAGGCTTGCTCATATAAACACGCGCGATTGACAAAAGATGTGCTTATAATCACGATTGACAAAAGACGTGCCTATAATCACGATTGACAAAAGACGTGCTTATAAACACAATTGAAAAAAGACGTGCGTATAATCACGATTGACAAAAGACGTGCTTATAAACACGATTGACAAAAGGCGTGCCTATAATAAAGATTGACAAAAGATGTGCTCATAAACACGATTGACAAAAGGCGTGCCTATAATCACGATTAACAAAAGACGTGCCTATAATCACGATTGACAAAAGACGTGCTTATAATCACAATTGAAAAAAGACGTGCCTATAATCACGATTGACAAAAGACGTGCTTATAATCACGATTGACAAAAGACGTGCTTATAATCACGATTGACAAAAGACGTGCCTATAATCACGATTGCCAAAAGGCGTGATTATATACACAATCGGCAAAAGGCGTAATTATATACAGAATTGACAAAGGCGTAATTTTATACACAATTGACAAAAGGCATAATTATATTATATAAACGATCGACAAAAGGCATGGTTATATTATGTACACAATTGACAAAATATGGTTATTACGTGTTGTTGTGGGTTAAAACATTTCATCCAGATCGTGAACCACTTTACTTTTGAAGAAATCTACACAATGGCAGGCTAAAATAATTTTCCACAAAGGGATTAAATAAGATGCTGCTTATAACACGTTATGTGTTGTTTTAGTAATAAAATAAAAATATTTTCATTATAACAACAAATGACAATTTTTTAAGAAAAGATGTAATGAGATTTACTGCAAAAATTGAATGGTCAAATTATTGTGTTTTATAAATAGCTCAAGTAAATTAATTGGAAAAAGCGTTGCAGCTGATATGATCCCAGCGAATGGATAGATTTAAAAACAAATTGAGAATTTTTCTTCGTTTAAAGAAATGTTAACTTACACGTAGCAAAAAAAAAATAAATAAATAAAAATCAAATTATGCAATTAATGTTAATTACTATTTAAACACATATATTGTTAGGCTTTTGTTAACAACTATTAAAAATTCATTAACATTAATAAAAAGAAAAATTAAAATCATTATTTTTATGAAAATGTTATTTGTGGTTTGAAAAAAAAATAGATATTACACATTCAAATACAGTTAAATAAGTAATTTGACAGAAATTATTATTTCTCGATTTCCCCACTTTTGAACAGCTTAAAACCAAAATGTTCTTCAAAGAAAAGAAATAATTAAACATTTAAAATACAAATTATCTTTAAACAGTGCTTAAACAAATTCAGCACAAAATAAATGTTTAAAACCTAAATAATGATAATTATAATTTTGCATAAAACCGACCATAGAACTTTAAAAAATTGTTTAAGATAGTTCAAATTTTTATTTTAATCTAAAAAGTTATTTAGATTGCTTAAAATATTTAAAACGCCATTATTCAATTTACAATTACGAATACTGAATTAGTTGTATTTTATCAAATCAATTAATGTGTTTTTGTTATATAATGTTTACTTATAACGTTTGGTTTTTGAGAATAAAATTTTAAATGAATTAAAAAAAAATAAGAAAAAAGCCGATTTATTGTTTCCTCATTGATATACATGGTAAAGTATGACATATTGTACAACTTGTTCACGTTTGAACCAAGTACTTTCCTAAAACAATTTCAATTTTATTTAATCTTTTTCGCACGTTTTTAGCCAGACAATGATCGAGCCAACAACTTATAACTCGCCAGATGAAGAATTCAACCACAGAACACACACACACACACACACACACACACACACACACACACACACACACACACACACACACTGTAGAACACACACACACACACACACACACACACACATCGAATTGTTTTTCAAATAAATTTTAAAATAAAAAATAATGACCCATATCGAAGACTATTTGTTACCTGTACAGTGGGGTTATATAGTCTCAGCTTGTTATATTTTACACACGAAATTAATAAGAACGAATTTTGTAATTTCATTTATTTGGTAAATTTTAATTCGTTTATTCCAATTCAAAATTACTAGTAGCAAATTTTAAAACATTAAATCAAATATAGGAAAAACTAATTTTTGGAATGGGCTTGTTGCAATATCTGGAAATAGTTTCTACGCAAATTTTATTAGATCCAATCAAATACAATTTATAACTTTAAACAATGAACTATTACTGCAACAAATTATAATTTTATTTCAATTCAAACTTCAAGAAAGATGTTTATGAAAAAGAAAAAAAAAACATTGGTATTAGAAACAAAAAATGCAGATAAATCTCAGATAAAGCAATGATATGAACAACAGATATTGTTTGCTGATATCAACAACTAAAACTTGGGGAATTGGGGAAAAAAAACCAAAACAACCGAAAAAAAGTTAATTTTTTCCATATGTTTTAAGTAATTATATCACCGATCAATTATATATATCACCCAAACATATTCATACTTCAACACTTGTCAAACGTTTGTTAAAAACAAAATGTTGATTGTTCTAATAATTGTTTTTAACTTCGTAAGTAAAATTTGGAATTAGTAGTTATGAAAATGTAAAATAATAACTGTAAAAGACACCAAAAAAGAAAATGTTGCGAACTCAGAACATCAATGGTAACGAATATATTTAACTTTAAAAGGACCAAAACAAAACATTGCTCCGGATTGAGAACTTAGCACTGATAGGGTTAAAAAGTATTTAAAAGTGTATAACGATTACACTTATACCTCTAAAACAATACAATTTTATGGCCCGTCTTACGGTTTTGCATTTATAATTCAAATGTCACTTCTAAAAATAAATACAAATGTATTTGAAATTGAAATTTTGAAATTTCGGTGTTTATAGATCATATTCAAAATTAAATTGAAAAGTGGAATTAATATGACAGATTAATGATTGTCAGTCTCGGACCACAATTGATGCAGTGCCATCTGGTGTATAAAGGTAGATTACTCCAATCCAGACTGGATAGCAATTGATTAGCAATTGCTTGCTCACTAACTTACTTATAATACAATATATACACCACCAATAGCATAAACCCTGCTTACCTTTAAAAAAAAACAATATCTTAAACAATGGTTGCAAATTGTTTGTTTTAAGATTATAAATATCAAAGGTTTAGAAACAAAGAAAGCTTAAGAAAGTGGCATTTGTACCCTAGAAAAAAATCTGATGAATTAAAACTTAGAATGACTAACTCTTTGATAAAATAACCTAGCAGGTATATAAATCGTCATGGATGCGAAAGAAGCTTTTAACAAAAAATATCTACTAAACATAAGATTAACATTATACTATATAAATTATTAGTAAAATAAGTTTTAAATGTGAGCACAAAAAAAATAAAATAACATAACATTTCATTATTATAAACATATACAAACAGACAAAATATGATAATATTATTTCAAGGAGGAAAGTTATGTATCTACAATACGATATGAACTACTAGTAACTGAGTCGCATGTCTCATAAATAATTGTATGATAATCCTAATATCTGAGCCAAATTGTGGATTTAAAACAAAATATGAAATATGATAGTGTATATTTACCACAGAGTTGCTTATCTTATAAAAATGATATGAATTAATTAAGCAGACTTAATATTTTCTTAAGCATTTTGATATGAAATTGTTAAACAGAATTGTCTATATTATGCAACATACTAGTAATAAGTAATTATTGAGCAGTAATGTCAATCTTTTAACATATTATAAAATGAATTTAGAGTAAGGATTTGCTGAGCATAAGTATGAAGCAGATGAATTAAGAAAAGAAGATCGGAAAAACACAACAACAGCAATAGTACAGAATACTAAAATATGCTTTCCATCAGTATGATGAAGCATTTTTCTACAATACTTTGTATTATCATGACACCTTTTTGTAGTAGTGATAAATTTTTTTCAATAAAATCGTCATGATAAGTTTTCTATATGTTTTATTTTTGCGATACATATCTATTTATAGTATCTTCATAATACGTTATTAACATGTAGTACATTGCATATACATTGTTTGATTTCATGTGGGATTTTTTGATAAATTTTCTGAATGATACGATTTGTATATGAAGTGTCTTCAAGATAGAGTTTTCAAATAAGTGAATATATTGATAAGAATTTTGAGAACACTAATTGTAGCAGTTAAAAAATTGGGTAGGACAAACAGTGGTATTCATGTCCCACTTTCTTTCTTTCTTTGCTTTTTATAATTTACTAGATTCATACTTTCGTTTTCAACATCTCAGGATAATTTTGTTTTTTTCAGAGTCTTGTATTGTTGACTTCAGGTGTATCGTCACTATACGTGGGACTTGATATACACTGGCGATGGAGGATTGTGGTGATACCGAGGTCCTAGATTTACACTTGCCATTGGTATCTTGTTTGATCTATAGTATTGTATAAGACTGCAAATGCATTGGAATGTCTGAAAAGTAAAATTAAATTACTTTTACAAATTTATCATGTAACACATATTGTCATTATTTAAACATCAAGTTAAGGACATAGTCACTACACTTGTACTTCCTAACCGTTTATAACAGAAGAGTTCCACAAGCTTCAACTACTCATAATACGCACCAGGAGACTTTCTAAACCAAAGCAAGCTGCTTACAATTAAATTGTTGACTAAAGGATACTGCAAGCCTAGGTTAAGCAACAAAAGTTTAACGTACGTCATGACAATATTGTTGATAAGTATGCAGTCGATGTGTCCAAACATAACCTGGTTATATTTGACATCTTATTGTCCCACAATCCTTTCATTCTCTAAATTGATTTTGCACATGGCGGTTGTAGCTAGCTAGACAGTAAGTGCTTCCACTTTCGGAGCGCCCGGCCTCACTTTCTGGATGGAAGTTACGTGTATAACTTAATTGGCCAGTTTTAATAATAATAATAATAATAATAATAATAATGATAATCATTATAATAATAATAGTATTGCATATAACGAGAATAAAGCACATGGTAATCAACAGAGATGATTTATACTGGTAAGAGTTTCTGTTTTTCAATGTTGAGACAACGCGTAAAAATTTTAAAAATTCACTTTTAAGAGCAATAGTCTAGTGTAGATATTGGCGACGTTATTGAAGACAAAACAGATGTCCGAAGTGCTGTAAATATAATTATAATGTTATCTAATATGAAAAAAATATTGCACTTGTAAGGCTTTTCAAAATCTTTAAAGATCTACCATAAGAGGAAAAATATTACATTTAGAAGTTGTTAGAAGGGTATATTATAGTTACCTTCTTTTGCTTATTGTCAATGGTATATTTTCCCTTCTTGTATTCACTTATTGGATAAGTTAATATCTGATCATTAATTTTCACTAGTAAACTGTAGGGGTGGGTTGGTTGGTTTTTCATATCGACTAATGTCCACATGGTTTCCTGAAATATGCAAACTTTAACACTACACAATATTCGTCTGTGTTTTTCATTTTCATTGCACATAAATCATTGAAATATGTGGTGTATTTCACTTGATCCTTTATTATCAACGAAGTCGATAAGAAGTCAGTAATTAGAAGTACTTGAAACACAACACTAACTACATTACATTATTACAGAAAGTACCGCACAAAGACGGACGCGTTTTAGTGTTCGTCTTTACTTGTTACTTTTGTGTTAAAGGCTTCAATTCAACAATCAAACGCATATGATGCCCATTTTCATATTTAAGTCAGTTTTCTCTGCGTCTGTAATCACGTGTTCATCAACAGGATATATAACATTATTAATACTACTGTTTTAGTTACTGTGTTTGTGACAGCGAATTATGAAAAACTTTATAGAAAATCTAAATTAATTTTAATATTTTTCATTTTTTGAGTCCAGTCGTGATGGGGAATTGATGTGCGCATCCTTGATTACAATGGAATATTTCTTTGGACAGTAAAAACGTTGCCCTTATGGCGATTTTACATACTGGTGAATTCTTTTGCGCATACGTAGTTATTGGTCATCAAAAATGCCATTTTAGGTGTAAATATATAACAAAAATACTTATAAAGTTCGTTGTGCCATATATGCACATTTTGGAAATCATTCTTCATCAGCGACATAAGGGGCAGAAGTTTCATAAATACATAAGCCAAACAATTGAAATTTAAAAACTAAAGTTCCAAAATTTTATGAATCAAAATTCATCTAAGGAATGTTTTTCACGAGGGGACAAACCTTAGTTTTAAACATGTTTCAAAAATTTACATTGCTGAAAATTTTGCTAAAAAACCCCGTAGAAGCAAGTTTACTTTCTAGAGAAATTTTCAATGGTAATCCCAGATGCGCATAGCGATTTTCAGACGCAAGAAAGGGAAAAATAAAAAAAACTTAATTCAAATTCATTGTATTTTAATGAAAGTTTTACATAATTCATTGTGTTAAACGGTGTCACAAAAGCACACACGAACACAGACCTAACTAACGCACACACATGAGAGAAAACATCTGTTCAGGGTTTATAATTACATACCTTCCCGTATTCCAACAAGTCATCTCTAATTCTGTTAATAATACGATCATCAGCATAATACACATTTCCATCAATATTACAAGTGTGTTTCCGTTTTCCTTTTGGTTTTGAGAAAGGGAACATGCCTTTTTCTGATATTGGTCTTGTTGTTTGCGGTTGTTGCAACATTGGTTCATTTCCTAAGAAAAGAGACGTTTTTTGAGACAGGACTCGGTTTTAAAAACACTTTTTTTCTTTCAAATGGTTGATATAAATGATATATACTCCTTTTTTTTCTTTCAAATGGTTGATATAAATGATATACTCCTTTTTTTCTTTCAAATGGTTGATATAAATGATATTTATTTTTGGAAAAATGGCATGAAAGAACGAAATGCATAATTAGTCAGATAAAACTTGTGCAACATTGCTCTTGATGCAATTTGAAGTGTGATTACTAGATAGGCACGAGAGTGATTATAGGATAAACATATTATCGTTTTAACCTAAAATCTGCTTTTTTTATTAAAGTTATTCGAAGAAGCTCTATTCTACAGTAGGTAACCACGAAGGTGAAATTGTCTAAAACATAAAAAACAAATTAAGACATTTGTAAAAAAAAACAACATACCTCTCCCGGGTAGATGGTTGTAAGATGAAGTTGTATTGATACCTGGTACACTTGATGACAAGTTCAAATGATTTCGATTCTAAAATAATTTTAAACGTAATATAAAATACAAAGAAACAGTTTTAAGTATTTTCATTGTATATTTGTAAACACATAATTTTGAAATAAAAACAATATACAATGGTATTTTCTTATCTTTTTATAAGATGTCATTAACCTCTTCAAAAGTATTTAGTATGTCATTATATTGATAAAAATGCACACAAAATAAATGAGTCACGTGGATTTACGAAATCGATCTTTAGTTTGAGTTTTTAATGAAATATATAAATTTATTTACCAAATGAAATTAATCAAAGAGCATACCATAACACAAATGGTTTCCTAGGGAAATAATAATTTTTGGAAACATTTTTATATCTGCTATTCAGAATTTTAAATTTATTATAAGAAAAAAACATGCAAAAGGGCATAAGGACAAAACATGTTCGGGGCAAGACTAATAACATAACTCGTCTTTATACGAGGACAGCTTTGCTTTTGATGACAAAATTATGTTTATAGCTACCAAAAGGCCATTAAGCATTTTACCTATTTTACAATAAATACAGTCAAACCTGTCTATAAAGGCCACCAATGGGAATAAATAAAAGTGGCATTTATGGACAGGTGGCCTTTATATACAAGTTCAAATAATATAGACAAAGAGCAACTGGGATAGAATTTTATTGGCCTTTATAGACAGGTTACCCTTATAGAGAGGTGGCCTTTAAGGCAGGTTTGACTGTACATACAAATAAAAATTATAATGAAACATATTTTACATAAACAATAAATTAACAATGTTTAAATCAGGAATCCGCCTTTTCTAAATTCAAAAACGTTGTGTTGATATACTGTCTACAACTGCTTCACAATTAACCAGAGCATACAAGTTTATATAAATAATTACTAACGGACTGCTTTGTAGTTTTCTGCCCAAGCTATGTTCCACTACATGTAAGCGGGGTCGGTAAAGTTATAAAAACCGTTTAGCGTAATGGCTTTATGATTTTTTGCTTTTTAAACCAGCATCGCCTTAAATTAATGATTTTTCTTTATACTGGAGGTTTTCGAAACTAAAATATCCTAATAAAAACTTTTTTTTTTTTTTGTATTTCAAGTCCGGTTTTAAGAATCAAATACTTAAAGCTGCATTTCTATGCATAATATATAAAAGGTGCATATTTTTCTGAACTATGCCTACAATAAAAATGTAATACTTGGTTCCACGGGCAAACCTACTGCTAGTTTGATCTTTTTAAGATCGTATTTTTAGAAGATTGATCACGTGATTTTTATTATTCAACAAATACAACAAAAGAGCATGTTTCAATGCGGCCACTTTGTTGCCACTTCTTTTTAACTTGTACCGATTTTTCCATCTAAGCCAGACCGATTCGATTCCTTTAGGTCCTTTTTCTTTTCTTTGCGTTATCTCTTTTCGTTCTCGCACAAACACGTTTTCTTTCTGCCAACAACACTGTTTACATAAATGTAGAATCCCACGCAAGCTCCAAGTTGAATAATAAATTTTAACGAGTTGTCTAAAGCTTTTAGAATTTAAGAAAATGAATCGCACAGATCGCAATAATAACAATGTTATATTGATTAGAAATATTTTTAGAAAATTAATTTAATTACTTCAGTATTGGGTAAGCTTAGTGAAGCTTTAATTGCAAAAATATATATTAATGCGATAAATGATGATTTACCTGTTGCTTTGCAGTCTGTACTGGAACGTTTTGAATATTTGAAACTGCTGACGGAATAACTAAATCTGGCGCCGAAACAGCTCTGGCAGATGATACATTTCCAAGGACTAATCGATTTAGAGGGGTTTCTGAGGATGCAGCTGCTTGACTTCTGTTGTCAGGCATTGCCACTGCGTCTGTTGGTGCATTTACTTGCTGATGTCGTGGTTCTTCAGTTACACGTGGACTATCAGGTTCGTTTTGAGGGATGGTTGTTTTATCTTTTGGCGTGTTATTTTCTGGTGTCGATATTTGCTGAGAGTTTGGGGTTAACTTTCCCTTCCATACCATAGGCTTTGGTCCTTTGGTACGTAAAGTGATTTCAAGCTGATGGAAATAAAAAAAATAACATTCCTTGAAAAAATTGTTGTACTTTTTTCACACAATTTAAATATTACAGATATGTTAATTAAAAACTAAGGCAACAGTAACAAAGAGGATCCTATAGTTTTATCGTTTTTAAAATGTTACTATACTTATTTCCCGTTTTTCTGTCGTCAAATACTACTAAGCTAGGTTACAAATTTTGTGATGAAAGGCAGAGCCATACAAAAAAGTTATTTTTAATAATTTCTTGAAATACTATTTATCAGTTTTTATCCAAAGAAATAACAAAAACAGAACTGATAGGGATTAGGATTATGATTATGATTTAGTTTTTATACTAAATACATGTCAGAAGTGTGTATGTGTTTGTTACATATACCTCATCGATCACACTGTTTTTGTTAAACTTTGTTTTTTGACAAGGTGTGTGTGTGTGTGTGTGTGTGTGTGTGTGTGTTTTACCAATACCTCCCCACTAACGCCATCAATGTTAAACTCTGGATTATTGACCAGGTAACCATAGTCTGAAAGAAAGCAATCAAAGCAATCACCATATTAAACCACACATGTTAATAAGAACCCGTTAAAATGAAATACAACCATAAATTATAACAATATAAAATTGTTCCAAAACCACAATGCGTTTTGCCCTTCATCAAATAGAGATTCAAGCAGCTATTGATCCTTTACAGCATTTGAAAAAATTAGATAATGGGCATTGATGATGATGATGGTTACCTTGATCGTTCTTCACTTGTATGGAACCCGCAAGCTCTCCTTCAGTTGCCTAAAAATGAAATTAAAATCGCTGAAATTCAAAGGTGTCTGTGGGTGTTGTGTGTGTGTGTGTGTGTGTGTGTTTGTTAAAAAAAATTCATAAAATTCTTTGGAAAAATAATAAATTTATCATCAAAATAGAGCAAATTTAAATTTTGTATAATAATCTTCTTCAGTCATCGACAACCGGACTTCACGAAAGTAAATGATTGCGCAATACTATGGAAAGAAATTTGAAGAAAGACAATTGATTAACACAATTGCCCTTACAATACATGATCTTACTGGTACTTAAAATGAATAAAAATAATATACATCTGAATAGTGCATAAGTATAAAGATGATTAATCTAGGATTTTTTTTTTACAAAACGCATTTTTAATTTTGGTAAAAGCTTCAAACATCCATAACTTTCATTATCAAAATAATGATAATATTAAATAAATAAAATAAAATAAAATTATAAAATATGAATATGACTGAGTAAATTTATCACTGCAAATTATGTTCCGAGTGCTAAGTGTCTATTTTTTCGATAACAAAAACATTGATATTGAAATTCTTAATCAATTTGATTCAATTATAAAATAATTAAGAAACTGATCGACTCATTTAATATTTTTACAACCGTAGCAAGTAAAAAGGGCATGCATACGAAAATGTCAGAAAAGACATGACCAATCAAAATCATTCAAAACAAAGAAGTACTACAAAAAAGTATTTTCATTTTGCACATATATAGATGTTTGGCAAAGCGGAATGGTAAATACATAAGGGGGAGTAAGGAATTCATTCAGATCCTTATCCACAAACCCTATTTCTAGTTGTTCTGTTCACATTTACGAAATCTTCCGTCTCTCTATACGGGTTTATCATTGCATGAAGTTCCTGTTCGTCTTCTCTCATTTCCATGGAATTGTTTCCTTGGTGTTGTCCCTTGTTCAATAGGATCTCTATCCATATTATAGTATACTGACCTTGCTGTAATAATAATAAATTGTCGTCAACATACTACTGAAGCCAGTAGCTTTGTTAAATGGCATAAATACATTCTGCCGTTAGATCTTTAACCGTTATGAGTGTTTGGTCAGTGTTTTGGATGTTCAAACCTCTTTAGGTCACAAATAGCTTTCATTACAGTATAGAAAATGTTGATATCTTCTTTGAACAGAAAATTTGGAAAATAAAATACGTGAAAAAATTAAACGATTATAAAATTAAAACTAGATATAAAATTATTTATAAAAATTTGTACATGATATAAAAAATGAATTTTAGGATTATTAAAATGAAAAATTTGCTTTTGACAGACATATTAAAATCAAATTTAGTCATACGTACCGTCATGATCTTTGATATAGGTATAATTGTCAACGCATGGTGGCGGTGGAGGGTGATCGAAATAATACGGATTGTCTTGTTTAGGGTTATTATTTATCACAATTTTCCCAATATGGACGTTGTAGGGCGACTCGGAGGAGGAAGAATGCTTTCCTTTTTTACTGGGGCGTTTCCCTAAAACGTTATCTAATGTTTTCATCACGTTCATGCTAGCTTCTGTATCCGTTGTTTGTGGATTACATGACATTACACTTGACGCGTCGGAGGTGTTTCCAGATTTTCTTCCATGTCTCATAAAGTTTTTATACTGTTGCTGATACCGCTGATTTAGTGGTTGTTTCAACTCTGTCTCGTGTCTTTGGTTGTCACCGTCTAAATTTGAAGATGGTGCTCCACTATCAACCGATAATCGTCGTCGTGCAGTGTCGTTGTGTTCCATATTTCCATTCCTGAAAAATTGTATCATAAGATATATTTGATATGTTAACGAAGAAATTTATTTATATATACTTTGAATTTTTTTTAACATATAGTTTCCTATCTTATTTGGTCATTGACTGTCAAATAGGTATAATTAGCTTGTAAACACACTTTACCAATTCCCTCTGCTTACGCTTGAAAGTCGTACACTTTATAAGTATTCATTTGAAACAAGTTTTCTAATGAATAAACGAAAAGAGAAGAGAGGCTGATATTGGTTCCCTTTAAGGTTTTTCAACTTCAGCTTCTCTTGCAGATGGTCAATTTTTCAGCCATAATAGACCTAAAGAAAACATGCGTACGAGACCTGCAACAGTAAAATATCTGTTTTATTGATACCTTAAAGAATAGTGTTGATAATCGTATAAACAATTCGACATTATATGACTCCAACTCGAAAAAATAACATGATTTGGCATTTCCTTCTTAAAATGGTAATACAGGAAACCATGTTGGGAACGCTTTTAATAACTAGTCGAAACGAAAAGTCTGACATCTGTTATCATAAGTTGTTATTTTTTTAATGCAAATGTTCAATAAGTGCACATATGGTATATCAAAATTAAAACGGTACTTTTGTTAAATATTTACCACCCTTGAGCCGGGTACCGCTGCTTGTGGAGTAAAACTTCCCGAGGGTATCCATAACTCAATAGCCCGTACTTTGTGCTGTCGGAATATGTACCTTGTGGTAAAATTTTAGGCGTCTAATTTGTTGCAATTAATTTAAAACTAAGAATTGTTCCCTCATGCAAAAAAGCATTCCTTAGCTTGATTTTAGATTCTTATAATTTTTTTTTTCAAATGTTCGGGTTATGTTGTATAGATCAACTTTTTTTACCCCTTGTGTCACTGATAGGATTAAATTTCCGAAATATGCATATATGACACATCAATATTAAACTGGTATTTATGTTAAATATATACTAATTTCAAATTTTACTTATTTTTTCAACATTTTTTAAAAGTCACTTACTTAAGGTACAGTTATAACAACAACTGTTTCGATATCACTTTTCCATCGATTATGCAATGTATATCATGCAAACAAGTGACATTGTCGATATACGTTGTATCATTGTAGAATTCACACAAACAATGTGGTATTTTCTATAGATCAGTTTTCATGGTATTTTCTATAGATCAGTTTTCATGGTATTTTCTATAGATCAGCCAACTTAAGGAAATGCAAATTCACAAATTTTCCTGAACGGGAAAGAATAAAAAAACAACAGCAATACCGACAACATCATTATGTTATTGACTGCACTTCCTTGTGCAAGCTTGTTCGATGTACCTTAGCAATCGTTAAGCTGATGAAGCAATGTCAGGCAAACCCACAAGCTCATCATACAGTGTGTGTGTGTGTGTGTGTGTGTGTGTGTGTGTGTGTGTGTGATGAATTACTTGTGTTAAACGCTGGTTACGTGCAAGTACAAGAAGAAAACCTTGTTTCTATCACCAAGGTATCACTTATATTGTTACAAACGTTAACTTGTATTCAAGTTAAATGTCCTTTAAATAAATAAAAAAATCTTAAGTTTACTTGTGTAATTCAATAAAGCGGAACGGTATTAAATTATATAACATAAATAATGACTTCCAGCGATCATACCGATATACCATGTAAAAAAGAGAAGGGAAATCCCCTATGAAATTTACAACGGATTTAAAAAGATCTATGTAGTCAGTTAAATATGTTGTATTTGTATCTTACATTGTTTATTAGATATAGAAATTTTCTTAAGATTTGGATTGTTTAGATTAACCTGACCTACCGTTGGAGTATCTGTGTTTGTGAGAGAAGACTGTTAAATTTTCATAGAAAAAAAAACCAATTAACTCTTAAAGTATTTTCCTATGCATAAAATATAAACGGCGCATTTTTTCTTAATTATGCCTCTCATGAAAGATGTAAAACTCGGTTACATGATAAAGCCTTTACTTACATTGAAATTCACGGGGAAACTTGCTGCTAGTTTGATCTACTAAAGATCTTATTTTAGAACATTGATCATGTGATTCTTTATCGAAAACGAGCCAACGTCAACAAACGCAGCAAAAGAGGAGGTGTCCAAAAGCAATGCGGACACTTTGTCGTGCGTACCCAAACCTAACTGTTGTTTTATTTACAGACATTTTCCCATCTAAACCTGGCCGATTCGAATCCTTAGAGTCAGTTTGTCCCAGTTGGTCCATGTTTTATCTTTGTAGAATCAAGATCTGTTGTCGTTCTCGCAAGAAACACGTTTTCTATCTCCCGACGCCATTTTGTAAATACATGCATATAGAACATCTGCGCATTTTCAACGCTGATAAAACATTTTATCGACGTACCCAAAGCTTGTTTGATTTCCATTTATAATGGTGAATAATAATAAGAATAATGAATCAAATAGATCGTAATAACAACCAATTTATATTGATCAAAATATTGTTTAGTATTTTTAAATAATGGGTAAACTTAATGCAGCTGTAACTTGAAAGTTTGGTATTTTTCACTTACTTTTGTTTAGTCGTAACTGAAAATGCGCATGGGAGATTATCATAAAATATTTTTGTGGAAAAGAAACGCTGCTAGGGGATTTAACATGTCAAAAGTGGCGACCTTAACACACAATGTGATTTTTTTGGTGACATATATCGTTGAATGAGCAAAAACAATTCACCAATTGTCAAGTAAAATAACCATACTCTCAAATTTTTACTGCATGTGGTTATATACCATGGTAATCGCGTGTCAATTTCCCGTTACGACTTGATTCAAATAAGTGAAAAATACCGAACTTAATTAAAATTTATTGGTTTTTCTATGAAAGTTAAGCATTATTCTCTGTCATAAACACAATAACTCAATCAGAAATCATGCTTTTGTGTTTATTTGTGTTTATTATTGGCTTAAGGTCCATATTGGCATCAAAAACAGATCTATTTATTAATTGAGTACAATTTTTCCCGTAGCTGAAACCAATATTGATGGCGATAGCTAGCTATAACAGAGAAAAAAAATCCCGAAAACGGCGAAACTTGAAAAATTAATCTCTGTAGTTTTTTTTTAGAATGACTTGTATCTGTATTATTCAAAGCTTTTTTAGCTTAATAAAATCCTTAGGAAACATTTATGAACATGAAAAGTTTTTAAAAATAGATAAATAGATATTTTCTGCAAACCATTAGCGCCTCTCATCCTTCAAACCTCACTCGGCCAGACCCTAGTCCCGGTTAGAAAAGTTATTCAGTTGGCTTGCTTAAACCGTACTTGGTTTTGTTCTGGAACTTTACTCCTCCAACATCACAGAACTGTTTATCTCGAATTAATAAAAGAATCTTGGCTTGTGGAGGGGGGGGGGACCAGTAATTCAATCCATCCTTAACCTATATCATCAATATCGCTTTAATTTTGAACAAAATGTCTCATAAGCCTACCTTATTAAAGGTGCCATATTATAATTTTTGAATTGTCTGAATGAAAAAGTTGTCATATTATAAATTTTTGAATATTTCATTCAGAAAATTCAAAAATTTATAATACTACAAAGGAGTTAAAATTAATCGCCCCCATTTTGGATAACTGGTTTTAGCATTTTTAAATTCACTCATTGTTAAATGCTTATTAAAATTAATCACAATTTACACAAAGTATTTTTGTAAATCAGCGAGATGAAAATAAGTTCGCCATGTTTATAAGACACACACTGTACATGTACTTAGAAATGTGACGGCGGCGTGATAAATAAAATGAAATAGAAAACAATTATCATTATAAACTTGACGCTACATGATATCAGTTGAAATACAGTAGAATTTCATGATTTCGAATTTCGATTTCTCGAATACCAAGGATTACTCGAAACGAAAGTTCCATGCACTTATAAATAATAAATAATAAATAAATAAATAAATAAATAAATAAATAAAATTAATAAATGATGTAAATAACTCTATTCGAGATTACTTTCACTTATGTTGAAGAGGTCTGCTTATAGTGGAGTGGAGTGGACTAATGGTGTTTTACGCTCCAGTCAAGAATCTTTCACTTATTTCGAGGCCGTCAGTTCTGGAATGGTGGAGGAAATCAGAGTGCCCGGAGAAAACCACCGACCTTCGGCAAGCGAACTAACAAATTTTCTCACACTAGGATCTGTCCCGAGTGGGACTCGAACCAAGGCTGTGAGAGGCATTGTTATCCGTAAGCGCGCGCTTTAGACCACTCGACCACCGAGTCGGTCTGCTTAGAGATGGTGATGGGAAATTAAGGTATCCAGAGAAAACCACCCATATTCAGGAGACAAACTTTCTAACTTTCCTAATGTCTACACTAGTGAGATTTGAACCTACAAATATACAATGCGATTGGTTATGATTCAAATAGGCCTAAAAACTAGAGGAGCCCGGAATGTATTTCAAGCTCCAATAATTTGAATAGATTATTTAAACGATTCTGAGAATTATGAGGGGATAAACATTTAGGGGACAGGCGTGTTTTACATAATCACTTCCTGCTAGTGTATCGTGTCATTGTATTATACAACCAAAACCAGTAAAACTTTTGTTGTAAATGGCGCTTATAGGTAACAAAGCAAAAGCTCATGTATAGCTAAACGATAAATAAAATGATAATTAAGATTTCAAATTTGTCAGATTAATGTAAAGAAAAATCTAGGCTTCTAGTGTTGAAGAAGATCATTATGGTAGTACCATGTGAGGGTATATTTTTTCCAAAAGAAAAAAAAAGTTTATTCTTTATCACAAAAAGTATGTGTAGCTTGTAGCATAAAAACAAAAAATTTGATAGCGGTAGAATACAGTAACATTTGTCTTTATACATCACTGTTACTAGCTGAGGTTTTAATTTTCATCGATTGATTCTTTAATGGGGGTTTTACGTCCTACTCAAGTATATTTCACATCGAGACGTCACCAGCTATAGGTGAAGTAATAGACAATTTTACCACTGCAGTGCGCTAAGAACAATTTGCAGGTAGGGTTTTTTAGCGTGCTACGCCTGGCTTTACACGGAGCATCGGCTTTTAAGGTATCATCCGAAGGACCATGTGACTTTTATTTCTAAATGCCGAGTGCTTGGCAAAAGATCAGTCACTACCTATTTTCAAGTCTTAGTCAGACCCGTCCGGGTTTCGAACCCCGACCTCCCACATAGTAAGAGAGCATACTACCAACTGAGCCACCGTAGTGGTATTTTTAATTTTCAGGCACTTGCTTGGTGACCGTTTTATTAATGTTTTAAAGTTTTTAATAGACAATAATAATTATTATATCTTATAACTAGTTATTATCTTAAAAGATATAGTAAATTAAATTACTGTTTATCACAAATTACAGTAGAACTTCGATGGCTCGAAGTCCAAGGGACTTCGACTAAATATTCGAGCCATCGGGGGGTTCTAGCGATCGAACATCGAGATATGATTGGAGGTTCACGTTCTCATGTTTACCGTACCAACCGTTAAAGAATCTTTAAATTTGTTTTACATGTAAATAAACTAAAAGTTCAAATTATGAAAAGTCTGAATTAAAAATCCATTATTTATCACGAATATTTAAAAAATAAATAAATAAAAAAGAATAACATGTCCCATATTAAAAAACAAAATTCATTTCAAATTACATGTTGACCTGCAATCTGCCGTATGATGTTATATGGCTGCGGGGTTAGAATATGGCACTTTATTTTAATTTCAACAGGTGATGATACAAAATAAACTTTCTTTATTCTTTGTTGTACATGTAATACTTTAGAGAAAAACAATACAAAGCACATTCATAACCGGTCGTTTTAATTATGGGAAATAACGATAATACACATAACTATACATTATATCAAGGGCATGTAAATTACAGAATCCTGATGTGCAATTGTAAGGCACGAGCCATTGAGGTGTTTTAAAAATAGCGATCAAACACTTCCACGTGTCGTAATCGGATTAAGAGATTAAAGAACTGAGCATATGGACATTCTCTTAGTAGGTTAATTAATAATTAATGAATTAATTTTAGGTAACTGTCTAGATTAATCATTTCGTTCCACTCTATTACTTTTGATGTAATCTGTAATATGGCTTCAGCTTGTGTTTTGTTTACAATGACAGGACCACATGTCCTTCTGGCAAAAACTGTATTCGAGCGAAAGAAGTTGAATTTTCACTAACTTTATATTTTTGAAAAATATTTATTGTTCGAGCGAGCGGGGGTATTTGAGTTAACGAAGTTCGAGCCATCGAGGTTTATTTACATAGGATATACTAGGAAATTGGTCGGGACCAACAGATGACTTCGAGTTATCCAGGGTATTCGAGGCAACGACGTTCGAGCGATCGAAGTTTTACTGTACGTCTATTGTGTAAATAAATGTATCATTGAAACCTTATAATGATAATTTGAAAATTTTACCCAACTTTCTCTGAATCATTTGCAAGCGTTTTGTCAAGTGCCGAGTGGTAAATAAACATTTTTTAGAAACTAGAAGATACAGTAACGATAAATATCTTCATTTGCTGCGTGGAATTCCCATTTCTTCAAGCTTGAGAGCCGTTGCGTTCATTAAGACTATAAATCACAAAAAACCACGTGACTCTGAGTATGAATACATATAAAATGCATAACACAATCCAAAACTATAATATCTTAGGGAAAAAAAAACATTACTGACACTGCTAAAAAGCACATTTACAAAATTAAACAAGAACGGTTCATAAACATGTATTTTTGAAAATATCAGATAAATAATAATAATAATAATAAGAAGAAGAATAAATGATGATGATAATAATAATACTGATATAAATTTAAATGTGTTGTTATTGTGGACTTTTTTTGGTCGAAAATCATGTTCTCGGTCTAAAATGCACGTGTACGTTCTTGAGGCTGTTGCGTCTACTGGACTCCTCCTGATGTGCACATGTTATAAAAGAACCAATGCCTTTTTAAAAAAATGTTTAACGAAAATATATCAATTGAACTGTTTTAAAATGATGTTCATTGTCAATATAAGTGCCAAAACTTTGCCAGGCAAACTAATCATAACGGGCTTACGCTAAGTTTCTGCATTCATATTGACAATGAACATCATTTAAAACAGTTCATTTGTAAAATGAATTTGTAGTTAATAGGTTGTTTTATCTTTGATAGTAGTGCAACGTCAAAGGACCTCTTGTTAAGTTTTTAACTTCGTATTGTAGAGAGGTTGAATTGCCATTGTTATATTGTATGTCGGGTAAACAATATGACGGTTTATTTGTGCATGTGTAAATAGAAACAAAAGGTTTTAGCATATAAACTTCCTTCTGTATGAGTCAATTAAATAAAGAAATGGTTTTGGAGTTATTTTTCTTTCAGACTTTGAATGATATTGTGCGTCTCAAATGTAATTCCTATTCAGTTATAAAATTCTGTTTTATCAGCAAGGGCCGAATTTAAAATATATATATCTTGTCAAAGTTTAAAACCATTGTTTAAAACGGATTTAAAATGGATTAAATTACGCTATATAAACAATGCACATTTACACTTTAACAATTTAACACTTCACATTAATGGTCTAGGCTGAATGAGCGCCTTAAATAATTTAAACCCAAAAGGTAGAGGACCTTTAATGTTAACCAAATTCCTTAAATTCTGAAATATGTCAACCTTTTTCAAAAATAGAAAAATCTATAGGATTATAAAAGGAAAAAAATTGCAATTGAAGAACATGTACTTGGCAAAAACCACTGCAACCAAGCAAACAAAACATCGCAAGTCAGTGAGCCAAACTACAGCCACAACCGACGTAACAAAGCATACAAAACACCTCAAGTCAGTGAGCCCAACTACAGCCACAACCGATGTAACCAAGCATACATAACATCACAAGTCAGTGAGCCAAACTACAGCCACAACCGACGTAACAAAGCATACAAAACACCACAAGTCAGTGAGCCCAACTACAGCCACAACCGACGTAACCAAGCATACATAACATCACAAGTCAGTGAGCTAAACTACAGTCACAACCGACGTAACAAAGCATACATAACATCACAAGTCAGTGAGCCAAACTACAGCCACAACCGACGTAACAAAGCATACAAAACACCACAAGTCAGTGAGCCACACTACAGCCACAACCGACGTAACCAAGCATACAAAACACCACAAGTCAGTGAGCCCAACTACAGCCACAACCGATGTAACCAAGCATACATAACATCACAAGTCAGTGAGCTAAACTACAGTCACAACCGACGTAACAAAGCATACATAACACCACAAGTCAGCGAGTCCAACTACAGCCACAACCGATGTAACCAAGCATACATAACATCACAAGTCAGTGAGCCAAACTACAGCCACAACCGACGTTACCAAGCATACAAAACACCACAAGTTAGTGAGCCCAACTACAGTCGCAACCGACGTAACCAAACATTCCAAACACCACAAGTCAGTGAGCCGCACTTCAGCCACAACCGACGCAACCAAGCATACAAAACCCCGCAAGTCAGTGAGCCACAACCGTCGCAACCAATGAGCCAAACAAGACAAAAAGAAGACAAACGTATTTGGATCATTGATTGTAAAACTCACAGCTTAGGATGAATACCCGAGGTAATCTCTAGGGGCATGTTTATTAGTGGACCCTTAACCCTTTCTCTTCTTTTTACATCGGTTCGTAAAAGCATGTTGAAATTAAAGATGTATCTAACCGACTTTTACACACTAAAATCTACCCTAGTGGGATTCAAACCTAACCGAAGAAAGGATTGTAATTCTTAAGCGCGGGCATTAAACTATCTCGACTAACGAAGTCCATGTTTTAGAAAGACCATATTTCTTTTATCTTTTTTATGCAATTGTTCAAATGATTATGAAATAGTCCCAACCAGGCAATAAGACTACACACGCTTTTCTAATGTCAACACACATAAAAAGAGAAGTAAATAAAAGTTTAATTTTTTTTTTTACTCATTTGTATACTTTTTTCTTATTGAAAATGTTGTTTATTGTTATTATTATTTTTGTTATTTCATTTCTTTACTCTTTTTTTTCAATATTCATTATTATTTCGTTATGTTTATGGTTTTAATGTGAATGTTAAAACACTAGCAAGCTAAACATACAATGAAAGTTGTTCCAATTAGGGTATATCAAATGTAATGTCACGTAGTAGGCCTATGAATCCCATAGTAATCTCTAAAGCAGACTTTCTTTTGTAAAAAATATGATGAAATATGATAGCAATATAGTTATTTATCTGAAATGTAAAAAACTTTAGGTTTCTATTTTTATCCTACAAGACAATTCTAAATAATAAATATGGCGATCGATTATTTCCTGTTTCAGAGTAGCCTTGTTTTATACCTTTCGCGAAAAATTTCCAAATACAAAACCGTACAAAAATGGCTTTGGAATTTCATCTATAAAATCTCAATGATACATTATGACTTACCTTAGGTGTCCATGTCAAAGTAAATGACAAAATGCAGTTCCAATAAAAGGTTTTAGTTATCACAGATCATCTAACCAGTAAGGGAGATAATTCACTTCACAAACTTGTCAAAAACTTTTTAAGTTAACTTTTATGGAACAAAATCATCATTAATTATCCGAAAACGAATCGATCAAATAATATTCCTTTTATAAGTATTTAACTAAATATTTATTTTCCTTTTAAGACAAACATTTTTGTAAATCTGAAAGTCATAATTTTATAATTGTCATCCACTGAGGAAAACTAAAAAAAATAATTGTAGTAGTTCACCATGCAGGCGTTACGTTCTTCAGTGATGGATTTCAACTTATATTCAACTTTTCAACTCTTCTTTGTCAAGAATTAAATTGAAATCAAATGGATTTGATGTAGTACTTTTAATTCCATTTGTAGCACGTCACTTGCACAATATTTTTTGAAACAAAATATTTCGATAATTTGCTTTGACGATTCTTCCTGGTACAAGATCTACGTAATAATAACATGGCGTCTATACCTTCTTTTAAAGATTTAAAATCAAGGCCAGTTTTATTATTTTTATCTGAATGCAACTCAATCATGCAAAACATGTGTATATAAATATTTTAAACGCTTTTAACTAAACATATATATACATAGCTATATGTATATATTTTATACATTACCGGATTCTTTTAAAAGCGCGTAATCTATCTTATATAATTACACGTAGAAATTTATTTTCTTCTATATTTATTTATTTATTTATTTTATTTTTAAAAAGTGACATATTGAATCGGTTTGTCTTCATGAAATACATGTCAAGTTAATAATAATGGTCTTGAAGTGTGACTATTATCGTTGACGTGACTTTTTGTCTCTTTGGCCTCCATTTCCGATCATATTACAGCGCTTCTTAACACACCTTTACTAGATTAACTGATACTGAATTGTTAAATAACAAAACACATACTTATATATATTTTTGTCATTTATCTTTATTTAATCAATTGTAAGTCTGACCTCAGAGTGCCAGGTATATGTGCTCAGTTTTCTTTGGCGAAGAAACTTTTTATTGTTTATAACCACATCAACAACATATGGGCCGTTGTTGTTGATGATGTAATAATGTTTAAACATCACATAAGCAGTTTTTCAGCTTTTCATGACGAGAGCAAGGTAAATAATTTCTATGACCTATGGATTAATCTAGGATCAAATTCGTGTATGTGTGAGAATTCCAATAGTGTATCATTGTCTGCCTTGAGCTAGCGTCCCTAAGGGAGAGTTTCTTTTTATAGTTTGCTAGATAACCAAGTCAGTATGCCACAAGACACACTCCTCTTGTCCATTATCTTTGTATCGAAAGAGCCAGTCGATACTCAGTCCTCCTAAAGAGCAATATCTCAAATTTAAAAGTTCTACGTATGGCCCGACCGGGGTCCCAACCCACGACCTCCGGTTCTTAAGAAGAAGAACGCTCTATCATTGAGTGAGTGGGACCAATTATTAATACAAAGCATTGCCTTGAGATTCTGTCACAGTGGTAGCATAGCATGCTACATACACAGTGCATACACTAAGTGATCCCTTGGCTTGGTATCTTAACTTTAAACACAATTAAATAACACACCGTAGCTATGATAGCTGTATGTTGTTTTTATGTACTTTACCATCCCAACTTATATTACAACCAATGCTCAAAAACACATTTAAAATAATAATGTAACGAGTAAACTAGATAAATGAAATTAATATTATTAAATTAAGGAGGACGGTTAAAAGTAGCGGCTTACGGATCACAGCACCTCAGGCTCTAATGTGAAAAAAGAAAGAAAGAAAGAAAGAAAGAAAGAAAAAAGAAAATTGTGTTGTTTTTTTTTTGAGTCTCCAGTATCTTTTACTATCCCATTCAAGAATAAAAAAGATATTCAAAATTACCACTACATTCTTCAAGAAAATTATTTAATTATTGTTTAAAAATTATTATTTCATTGATATTGACGAACACTAATTAGCGCCACACTTAACGATTTACTTAGCGGGGATTAATTAAGCGTTGCCTTTAAGTATACTTTATGTATACTTTGTGTTCTGGGTTTACTAAAGGGAAAACTAGATAAGTCAAATTTTATTCAAAATATTTAATTTTAGCCTGTCATATATAAAAGCTGCTATCTACATATAAAAAACTAATACATAATTCATATAAACAATAGCTTTTACATCCAGCCTAAAAGACTTACAAGACACATCAAACGTTAATTGTACTATCAGAAAACATTCAGAATAAAAAGTGATTCTTTACAATCTGCTTAAAACAATTTCTTATATTAATCATATCTAAAATACACTTAGCTAAAAAAAGTTGAATATTTATATCAGTCATTACAAATACACTAATAAACGTAGGAACCTTTGAACATCTGTTCATCTGGTTGTGCTAAAAGTTAATATGCAGGGATGTTAATTATTCGAAACATATACATTAATCGATATTTTATTATATTTATAGGTGTCAATTTCAGTAAAAAAAAACCAAAACAGATTTTACATTAAAACAGGGGCCATTTCATGAATTGTCTTCCTTTGATAAAGACCAATGTCGTGATATAAATTTATTATTTTTCTGAATGAAATATAAAAAAATTATAATATGACATTTTTTTTAAATATTTCATTTAGAAAATTCAAAAAATTATAATATTACACCAATATCAACTAGTTCCTTTCAAACTGACCCATATTTTACAGATTAAAGTCCCCAGCCGTCTCTAACAATTTTACATGTTTTCGAAAGTTTGAAAGATGTAAAATGATATTGAAAACTTAATCCTAAAACAATATATTATTAAGTCTGTGAAGTCTTTTATTTTATCATTGAATACATTAAAAATGGTATATGACGTGCAATTTTTCAGTGTACTGAATGTTAAAACTGAAATATATCGTATATGACAAGTCTCTATATATGGCCCTCAAAGACAAATTATTGAACAATTTAACGCGCGTTATTCCGTTTGCTTGCAGAGTTGTTGCCCTTCATACTGACAATGAACACCATTTTAAAACAGTTCAATTGTCATATTTTCGTTATTTTCGTTAAATATTTTTTAAAAAATTATTCATCAATATTAAGAATTAAAAAACCCCATCTATAACACATGCACATCGGTGGAGTCCAGTAGACGCAACAGCTGAATTTAAGACCGAGAACGCCGCAATATTTTTAATGTGGGGTAACAACGGGGAGTTTTGGTTTGAAGAATTATAGTGTTATCAGGTATTTTGATGGTATTTTCTCGATTTTTCATTAACATAATGAATTTTTGAGAATATTAGATATTATAAGGTTATTATACAATTAACTGTACAATATGGATTTTTATTGGACAAGTCCATGTTGTGTAGAATAAAACCGTAGGCGTCGAGTCCAATACGGTTTTTTTCTACACAACATGGACGAGTTCAATAAAAATCCATATTGTACAGTAAATTGTATAATGACCTTTTTATTATACATCTTAACACATTATTCACTATTTATTATTCATATTATCGACATTATCATCTGCGCTAAAATTCATACACCTTAAAATTCGCACACACTAAAATTTGTATACGCTAAAATTAATACGTTTAACATATTCTGTACATTTCAAATACAGATTACAGAAAACGAAATCTGTTTCAATTATTTAATAGTTTTACTAAAATATTTGCAATTACTTGTACATTGAAATGTAAAGACTGTTGCTATGAAACTAACTGGAATTTTAACTTTAATAAAAGTAATATTGACAGCTTTGCAATTATTCTTTGTGTCAAAAAAGAAAACATAAACAATAAATCGATCATTCCCCTTTGTATCGTGGCTTTAGAACCTAAATATGTACACTTAAACGACTTGGTCAATCGGGTTATTATGAACTGATCGCATAGTATTTGCGCGCCAAATTGCACGCAAAATATGGATTTTATGTAGGTCGCGACCGTCCAATATGGGTTTTTGGCACGTGAAATATGGGTTTTTCTGTACGGTCGTACAATATGGCTTTTTCTTGTATGAACACGTGATAGTAATGGTGAATTATTATTGGGTTACAGTTTATAGATGTATAATAAAAAATAATATATATAGAAATTGAATATCAACGATAAATGTGTTGTTATTAGTGGACTATATTTCAGTCGAAAATCAGGTGCACCTGTGTTGCCCCATTTCAATTTGCAAAGAAGTTTGGAGTAAAAGATTGATGGCTATTTGTCGGAAGTGAAATTCGTGAATCTGAAACGGGAAGGGGGAACTGTAGCAGAGGGATAATTTTCAATGGCTAAGCATGTGCCTTTCGCATCTGCGATATGTGAGTAGACAGGGATTTACCGAGAGATTTTTTCTGAGATGTCGACATTGAACATTAGGTTAAGATTCACTCTAACATTATGTGCCGAGCTTATTCTTTACGCCTGGTGCGGTGCAAATATCTCGCAAAGTTTAAAAAATTATCGTTTTATGTTTAGCAAGGAGTTGTGTAGTACTTAAACCATGTATAATACCTTTGAGGAGCTCCTTTTGTATCCCTAGAAAATTGATTAAAAGCATGTAGCTGATTTTTCAGTTTTTCCGATCAACAAACACAACATGTGAAACGGACAATTTTCACTGGGTGTGGCATACATGCGTGAATCTAATTCCTATCACTTGAAATTTACATCACTTGAAATTTACATCCCGCGAGACACAAAATTGATTGACAAGTTGTACCATTACACGTTGTCTCAAGATAATAGGGGATGTAGCAGCTTTGCCAAAGTGGGAATAATTTTTTTAAGATCCGATTGTTCAAGAATTTTTTGTGGTTTGATGGTTTTGACAGATCTGTTGTTGTCTGTTCTTTCAACAGGCCATCGAAAACGCCACTCTGTCTCTCACAATGTCAATATTACGGTGAATATCAGCCAGTTGCCTATGTTATCAAAATATAATTTGATTAATTTCTTTGATTTTACTTTGTAAAATTTAGTAAATGCGTTTTTCAAGCTTGTCTCGAATATAAACAAAAGTGACGTGAAAGCTATGTTTGCTTACCTATGGTAATGTAGTTCCGGATTGTGTATTGCATTTTATATGTATTCATACACGGAGTGACAAAATTTTTGGCGTTCATTGTCAGTAATGAAGGCAACGGCTCTCAAGCTTGCAGCTATGGGAATTTCACAAGGCAAATGAAAATATAATGCAATAAGTGTACATCGGCATGCATCAACCGGTATGATTAAAGACCAAATGGCAAATTTTTATGGCATCTCATTCAAATGGAATTTGTTTTTGGGGTACAATTGCGGTGATTGGTTGACTAAATTGTGTTCCTGTCTCCTAATAAATACTAAAACAATGGAGAAGATTACTACTGTGATTTGGACATGGTCTGGTATGTTTCTGTTTGGTTACAAATACTTTACGCCTATATAAGGCGTTATTAGTTGCGGTTATAGATAGATTTGGGTCTAACAGTCCTCTCTAATTTACTATTGAGATGACTTCGAAAATGGAATTGTTTGCAAACGGATCAATCTTGCAGTGGGACAGTGCCGACCAAGGGGATGTATAATGTGTATTCAATATTTTCCGCATGACTAAGTAGTACCTGTTGGTTGCGAATACATTCATTAAAAATTACTCTCTATTTTTAAATGAAGGTTTATTTATACATAATTAAATGTATTTCTTTGATCATTTTAATTTCATAATTATATTAGTTTTTACCGATTTTACCTAACCGTTCATCTTACTCTAAAATAATAACCTTCCGAAATATTAATAATTAAGGTAATTACCATGTCTAAAATACATCTATAGTTTATCACAAACCTATACTTTTGACACAACCCCTAGTTATAATATATATAAATATTATATATATGATATAACTCTATTAAACCCATCAATAGTTATAATATTACTATCCAGGATGAAGGATTTAGTTTTAGTTTTCCTGATTATAATGTCCGGCTACGGGATATTAGCCGAAAAATCGACAAAAGGTAAGTAAAAATTCTGAAAATTATTGTTTTTTAAAAACTCTAAAGATTTTTAAATTAATTAAATAATCTATTAATTAATTAATTATTTAATTTTTTTTACTTGTTTACTTATTTATTTATTTATTTGTTTGTTTAACATTTTTCATCTTTACTATTATTATTTTTTTACTTGTCTTTTTTTTTTTTTTTTTTTTTTTTTACTATAATTTAATTTTTAGGACTATTACACTACCGTTTTTATGCACTTAATACATTAAAAATTTTAGGCGTATAACTTTTTTTTTTTCAAATGATAAAATCATAAGGGGTTATTTTTCCCAAACATTTTCTTACAATACACTGTATTCACTTGTTTTCTATTTTGCAATGTTAACGACGATTACAGAATTAATTTTTTCTATTTTATTTTCAGATAAAGGTTCATGCAAGCTGAAGAATTTTACAGAAGACTCGGGGATATTGGACTCCCTCATGGTACCATTATCGGGATTGGTTGAGGACCGCACATGTAAATGTGTGGACGACGCCGTGCAGTCTGTGAAAAAAGAGCTACAGAAATTGATGTTGAGAAAGAAAACTATGAAATGTAATGCAGTCATAATGCAGATGTATTTTTTAAATCACACAGTCCTGTGTTTTTTAAAACAGACTTTGGCCTCTTATATTGCTATCCCAGACCAGTCTTAGATTTTGTGCCGAGTTGATATGTGGTTCAACTTTTTGTCCAGAGTAAAGTTTGGTTGGTTGTCAATTGCAAATTTTGGTTGCCTGGTTGGTTGGTTAGTTGCTTGCGTTACATTAGCAAATTTTCAGCTTTTTATACGAGATAATCAAATTAATCTTGGGGATTTATTAAACACAAAGTCATGTGGTGTGTGAGTTTGCAAGTGTTTTTGATCTGCATTGTGCTGAATGCTAACTTATAGCGACCTTAGGTATGCAACTACACTTGCCCACAGTATCGCAACCACTCAGTCTATTATACTGGCACTGAGCCAACCAGTAAAGGCCTACGATACGAAACATCCTTTTCAGTTGCAGTCGACAAGCCTCATATCCATAGCGGTGAGACGCAATGAAGACTACCACCTAAGCCATTTTGCTAAGGTGCTCCCCAGAGTTAACTGCAGTCAAAAATTAAAAAGTTTCCTCCCCTTAGACATCTTTCAATGACAAACGCATAATCTTTATTAATAATACCACCCATTACCTCTCCAACCCATCAAGCAGTCAATTATTTATTTTCATTCATCCATCTATCCATCCATTCATCTATCTATCCATCCATTGATTCATTCATTCATTTTCGCCTTATTATAGCTTGTTTAGACCTTTACAAAGCGGGGAAAATGACAAATGGTATATTTACTATATTTCCTGATGGAACAACACCAGCAAAAGTATACTGTGACATGAAAAATGGCGGATGGACCATTATTCACCGAAGGATAAATGGCAAAGTCTCATTTGACCGTTATTGGAAAGATTATGTAAAAGGGTTTGGCGATCTTAACGCTGATCATTGGATCGGACTTAAAAATATTAACAGACTTACAAAACATCCAAATGAAATCTCTTTTGAACTTTTAATGAAAAATGGTAAAACGGCTACAGCGGTATACGGGGATTTCCAAGTTGAAAACGAAGACGCTCATTTCCGGATGCATGTTTCCGGTACAGGGACGTATAACAGAGAAATGATGAATTACGTTGACGCTGAAGGACCCGGATTTTATTACCACGATGGAATGATGTTTACAACCAAAGATGCGGATCATGATACATACAAGACAAATTGTGCACGTAATTACAACAATGGGGGATGGTGGTACAAGGGTTGTTATAGAATGGGGGCGTTTACATCCAGTTTTAATAATATGTTTTTATACGCTTCACGTATAAAAAATTACGGTAAAATATCAAAAAGTGTGGTTAAAATTCGTGAAATTTTGTAGGTTTTGGTGATATTTGAGTGACAACAAAAAGATTGCAAAATAATAAATAAAATCGTGAGATTTTTATATTTCGTTTTTTATTAACCAATACTTAATTTGTTAAAAGTAAAATGAACGTATTTAGTGTAACAAAATGACTGACTAGATAAACAAATGAACAAATCCAAATCGGTGAAATTTGGCTACATTATTAGTCATGTTTTATTATTATTATTATTATTATTATTATTATTAAATTTATTTACTAGTATTTATTTTTATTTTTTGTTTGTTTTTTATTTTTGTGGTTTATTTATTATTTATTTATTTATTTATTTATTTATTTATTTTATTTTATTTTTTTGTTATTTATTTATTTATCCATAAAACATTTCTATTTGGTTTGTTATTTAGACTGAAATACATATCCCACTTGTCCAATTAGAGCGGATTGCAGAAATGATGTTTTACGCCCTAGTCAAGATTCGAGGCGATTAGTTTTGAGTTAGTGGAAGAAACAGAAGTATTGGAAGAAAATCACCGATATTCGCTAGCGACTCGAGTTGACAAATGTTTGCACAATGAATCTGCCCTAGCGGGATTCGAGCCATTGGAGGTAAAGGACACAGTGAGAGCCGTAAAGAGCGCGCTTTTCGGACCGCTCATCCAATGAGATCCGCATTTTTTTAAGAGCCTAACTCATTTTTCAGATTCAAAACAAATTATATCATGACAGTAAAATGCACAAAACCCCAAACTGGTACCTACAGAGTGACAGAAGTCAAATGTTGTTTGAACTAAACTTTGGACATATAAGTGCTTCTGAGCAAATTGTTACAATTTGTTTAATGTTGTCGCGATACCTAATGCACCACATCATCCCCCACTTTCAAGATTCGATAACAACTTTGTCTGTTCACTTCAAGAATTACAGTTTTGTCGATTAACTTCAAGCAATTTAATAGTTTATATTTCCCGAGACTTTGAATCAATTTGAAAAAAGGTAAGTGCAGTTTTATCGCCAATTTTCCAGAAATACTAGACCCTCAGAAAAGACGGGGAAACATTTTCTATATCGTGTCCTCTCGACTCGTCATAATATTAGCATAGAAGACTTGTTGTTATATAGCCTTTAATTATTTAGAGGAGAAATTATCTTTTACGACCAAACCAAGATTTCTATTAAAAATCAAGACGGTCATCTTGAGTGACAGCCTTGAATTTCAGACATCCATGCAAATACCATTCCACTTCTAAATGCGCCATCAAATTCTGTTCCACTCGATAGATTCAAAGAACAAGATTAAAGTTAACGCATGGACACACCATCCAGACTCTCGCCCTATCGTACCCTACACATAGCTTAAAGCAACGAATAATGTGATTCATCAACCAATCAATTGAACGGACTTTTTTTTTTATTTCTGATGCAATTGCACAGGTAAAGACAACGAAAATTTGAGGAAGTTATAAAGTTGTTAAACGTCGCATCAGCATTTTTTTTCGGTTAAACAATTTGACTTTCTTTTCCTAATGCCGAGTACAATGCTACATGTAGGAAGCAGTATCTCAAATATTGAAGCCCTGTGTATGACCCAGCCGATGTTAGAACCTCCGACATTCCGCTCTTAAGGCGACGCTATACCACTGAGCCACTAACGTGGGCAGTCGAAAAATGTAAGGAAGCTTGTAAGAATATTTAAATTCATATATGAAAACCAGTAAAAACTATCAGTTCCGAATAATAAAGTTAATAATAATAATAATAATAATAATAATAATAATAATAACTAGAGATTGTAACTGGGATACCAGTTACGTATGATTCCCCACCATCCATAATCTATATATTGTCTAAAATATACGCCTGCTGATGGACTGATCTCGAGATGGATTGATAGTATCCATTACTAGTAATCGAAAGCTGACTAAGAGAAAGGGCGGAAGACAAGTAAATTTAAAGTTAACATCGAATTGTACAATTATAATCCGAGTAGTATTCATTTTAATATATATTTTCATTCCCTCATACCCCATTGTTGCAACAATGTTTTTTGTTAAAAGAAACCAATTGATCATGGGAGTCCCAATCTGCATGTATAAATTTATAATTCGAAATGTATGTAAATTATACAAGTTTAATAGATCAGAATCATGCGTTCTGTCTTCTGACATAGGTCCTATCCATTGAATTGGCAATTCTATTAGCTGGTGTATTTTGATTGGACAGGTATTCAACTTTGATTGATAGCAAATCTATTTCACTAACTGTGAGGTGTTTAACCAACAAATTTGATTGACAAGTGTCATGACTGTGAAGTAGCCATAACCTACATATTAATGGATAATTGACAAAGAGATTAAAGCAATTATCCATATCAAAACATGTAATAATGCTATTGAATTTGTTTACAATTCTTTGAATAGGAATTTAATCCTGTAAACTTGCCTTAAGAAATGAAATCAAGTATGCCATAAGATAGTGTTTCTTGACTGAGGGTGGGTGTTAAGAATTCTGGCTTCCCACCCCTACCCTCTCTTGAAAATGATTTCCTGGAGGTTTTTATCACTCTTTTCAAAAGTCCATAATGAACAAGAAAATATACAGATGAGTGGAAAGGATTTTAACTATTTGAAAGCTATACATGTACATAGCACCACCCACAGTGGGAAATGACCTTAGGTGCCCTTTGTTAATATCACTCTATTCAACTTTTCATAAGGAACCAGAAAATACATAAATTAGGGGTGGGGATTTCAATAGTTTAAAATTAACTTAGCACCACCCAGCCCTACCCTTCAGTGGGAAAGGACCTTAGGTGTCTTTGATTAGTGTCATTCTTTTCATTTTATCATTAGGAACCAGAAAATATATACTTTAGGGATGGGGATCTCATTAGTTTATGAGTTATGACAAAGCCCTATATACGGTTTTATAGCACACCGCAAAGTGTTTAAGGAAAAATTGGTGATTTTTGTTTTTAAGACCCCATCTTCCTGTCCCTCACCCAATAAATACCCATGGATGTAAAACTTTAATGGTGCAGGAACCTATCCTAAAATTTTGAACGAGAATGAATGATGCGTTTAACTTGTTTGGCAGTGCTGATAAAAATTTGATATATTTTTAACAATTTAATACATAGTAACTGAGAATTTATTAAGAACAAATTATGTATGTGAGAAAGAGGTTAGTCACTTAATTAACATGTAGTTCATTAACATTCAATCATTTTTGTTTAGTGCTTAACTGTATACATTAATTCAGATTACCCATTTTTTTCGGGCGCTCATATATCTGAGAAACTGAATAAGAAAGAAGAAGATTCTGTAAGAGTTATCTATCTTTGTACGTATTGGACAGAAAGATGTTTGGAATTAAATTAGGCAATTTACACGCACCGACCGCTGAGCCGTCGAGATAGAAAAAAATTTGATCATTTATCCATATCTACCAAGATAGCAGATTGTTGGTACCAAATTTCATCATAACCCATCATACCGTTTCCGAGTTCTGCACCGGACAATTTTAAGGAAGAAAAAAAATTATAGAAATAATAATAATAATTATAATAATAATAAGAAGAAGAAGAAACAGAACGAAAACAATATGATTCCCCACCTTTGGGTGGGGAATCATAATAATAATAATAATAATAATAATAATATATTATTATTATTATTATTATTATTATTATTATTATTATTATTATTATTATGTTTGTTGTTGTTATGGCGATGATGATAATGATATCCTAACGTTTTGTGGTTTTAATTTGCTTAACACTAAGCCGACTAATTAATTTCTAAGTTGTCAATTTCAGTATTGAAATACATTTCAGTCTGATATTTTAAGTTCGTCTTGTCACTTATGACATTGAATTTTCTCGCTTCTATTCCGATAGCAAGTTATCGGTTTTCAAGCTGTTTACTTATTGTAAGTAGTTGATAAAAGTTGTCAAAAATAGATGCGACGATAGACAATCTGACAGGGTTTAAATAACAGTTAACTTATTATCAGACTTTGTGGGGGTACACAAAGGGGTGTCGGTAGGCTATTATAACGATGGCTAGGTTTACAAATTAATGTGCGTGTAGCTTGACATGTAATTTTTTTAAAAACTTAAATGTCAAAACAGGTATTTTTCTTCCTGGTTCAGTAGAAAAATCTACCCAGTGATGCTCATTATGGCATAGTCATGCTGGATTAATGTTATGCATCAGGTAAAAAAATAATGTGGCCATGACTGCTGGTGAGTTTGCATGAGTTTGCTTAGTACTAAGGCAACCTATAGTTTCTAGCTCAAAACTGCAGCTAAAAAAACTGCAACATCATTGGCTACCTGTGACTACGTGTCACTAAAAGGCAGCGCCTTTACAAAGGAAAAAAACCTCAGGTTTGATACAGCAAAATATAATTTGAAAACGCGACATTTAGATTGCATGGGTGCAATTTCTGCAAATAACATTCATCCTGTTGACATGTGTAAAATTTCGAATGAAATGAAATATTAAACATTTTGCATTGTCTAATAGTCAAAGGGAAAATTTTGAATATTTTATTTTGAAAAAAAAAATCAAAATCTTCAATGTTACAGTGTTGTAACTTTCACAATGGTGTTAAATAAACTAACCATATAGCACGCATTATTTAGTCTGCCTTTCACAGGCTTAGAAGATATAGAAGTTTAAACACAATTTCTAGACAGTTCAAAGTTAATAATAAATAAATAAATAAATAAATAATAATAAATAATAAATAAATAATAAATAAATAAATGTATGGGTGTCTGTTTATTACGACAAAATGCATACGTCATAACGGTATGTGACATGATACAAACTTTTTTATGTCTTTTTTAAAACCTTAAAAAAATAAGTGCTACGATGGACGTGAATCAGACTAAAAAATCGAATCCCCTCGGACAGATTTAACAGAATTCGCCAGTTTACCACGTGATCAATACCTCTTAACGTTTGTGCGGAATGAAATGGATAGCGATTACGTCAGATATTCCCGAAAAAGCGTCGTTATTACGGGAAAACGTCACTTTATGCAATTTCATTGCCAATAGAAATAATTGTCCCGCACACACGCTGAGCTATCACGTGGTACACTAGCGAATTCCACTGTGAAAAAGTGTTAGTTTGCTTTCCATACGGTCTTTCAATTTTATTTTTTATTACTTTTTAATTTTATTATTTATTTTGTACTCCGTTTTCCTACACCATTTCATAATTGATCCCCTCAAAATAACTAATAAAAAGTCTTTACTGGGGAATAAACCACGATTAATCCAAATCTAATCCAATCGTTGTTAATACAAGGATTAGGCAACAGGTAAAAATTTCGACAAACTTTAGCTGGTGACATCATGATATAAATGGATTAATAGTATGATTCAGCGGAACATAGTACATAATGGCAAATCTCTAAATACTTTCTAATGAGCCTCTAAATAATACATAATCGTATTATGTGTCGCTACTTGATCCAAATCAGATTGGAACGCAAAGTCCTCACCACTTTCAATTTTTGAGTCTCCCACTCACCAAAATGGGGGGGGGGGGGGGTTATTGTTTTTGTATTGTTTCTTATGATTATCCCGCCCAAATTTTGTCCGTCATCTTTCCCAGGAATGAAAATCCATATCATCTTAAAACTTTCTGCAGGTAACCAGCATCATCTATAGGTGAACAAGAACGTTATTTATCAGAGTTTAATGCCCCCCCCCCCCCAAAAAAAAAAAAAAAAAATGAACCAACATATTTTAATTAAACAGTTCTTTATCCCTTATTACTTCACACATCATGATGAAAATACATCCGACATTTCAAATGATATAGTATTTTCAATAAACAAGAGATATATTAATCAGAGATTAATACCCCTTAAAGCTTTATTGTTTGAGATACATACATTTCTATTTTCTGGGAATTCATTAATTCGGGTATCAAAAAGGTGGCGGCGATTGGAGACCTGTTCGTCTGTGTGCCTGCACACTCACAATGTCTAGTTAGGTTTGTAACGGTTACATCTGAATTCACCGCTATTTTTAGTCATATAAAGAAAAAAAAATATTTAAATTCACAAGTAATAATAATAATAATAATAATAATAATGACAATAATAATAAAGAAATGATAATAAATAAGATCAAAATTTGCAATGTTGTTGATTTATAAAACTTTGCTCGAGAAAAATGGCGACATTTTGTATATGCCAGTTGTGACGTCATTTGTCTGGCTGTTTAGGTAAATGGCATAATTTTAATTGCTTTAAAGTTTTTTTTTTTTCCTAAAACAGGAATGCAAAATTAGTCAATCATTGAAATGTCTAGAAATTAATAGTGTTGCAACTCCCATTGACTGAATGACCCATTTTGATTTGTTTTGCACAACAGAGAAACTATCAGCACTAAATCGCTGTTGCTAGACAGATTAATGGTTATCTTTCAATTATATCATTATTTCTATTATTACTTATATTATTATTATTATTATTATTATTATTATCATCATCATCATCATCATCATTATTATTATTTTTATTATTATCAACATTATTATTATTATTATTATTATTATATTATTATTATTATTATTATTATTATTATTAAAAGAAATTAGCTATATTTTATATGTTTTAAAATTTTTTGTTGCTTTTGTTTTTTTACCTTGAAAGAAATTTAAACTCCTCCCACTCACGACATGCTGGACTACCAAAACGTCAAAATAACGTCAGACATTCACGTAAAAGTCACGTGGTTCATGGATTTACAGCTAACATTGATCTAAAAAGATGAATTATGAATTGCACAGATCGTTATAACAATCCATTTATTTTTTAAGAAATATTTTTTGATTTCTTTTAATAATTGGTAAACTTAATGCAGCTTCAATAGTTTTGTCAATCAAATAATATAAATTGATTGATATTACGATTTGTGCGATTAGTTTTCTTAAATTAACTTTTATTAGCCCAGAATAAATGGAAATCCTTAAAGTTTGGGACAACTTGATATAAGCTTGGAGCGTAAGCGGGTTCTACATGTATGTAAATAACGGTGTCAGCAGAAAGAAGACGCGTTCGTGCGTTATATATATATATATATATATATATATATATATATATATATATATATATATATATATATATATATATATATATATTATATATAAGCCTTTAAGAGTCATGTTCTATGTTCATGATCATTAGTATATAATATTTTCACGTTATGTGTTATTGAGAGAAAAACGATATCCATGTTTCCAGTGCTATCTAGAATTTAATTAATTTCTCATCATCGCAGGTGTCTCTGGGTCAATTTACCTGTGATTTACCTGTTGTTGTTATCATTATTATTATCCCTCAGGTGAACCCACCACGTGTTAAGTAATGTTTATCAGCGTTTACCTGTTCGCCAAGGATGATGCCTGATAAAGCAGATATAAGCTAAAAAAGACAGAATATTTATAGATATTTAAATATGACAGGGATTTAAACGAATGTAGAGGGCAAAAATTATGGAGACAAAAAACAAAGCAAAGAGTGAAAAAATGATTAGTTTAAATTAGTTTTTGGACATGTTACATTTCTGTTCTTATTATCATTGGGATTTGTGAAAGCCGGAAGCTTGAAGCATCTATCTGTCGATTGACTCGAAAAGGTGAGATGTTATGATTTTTCCTTGTTTTTATTTATTTACTTTAAGAAAAAAAAATCTTATATTTTTTTAGTTGCTATATGATTTTATTAATCTGTGTATTTTTGTACATGAAAATTTTTTTCAAAATTATTCGTGTCTGGGTGTTAAATTGATAATGCAAACCGAACGTACCGAGACATCTATTTTCGTACCGTTTATTAAGTGACCAATTGATAAAATTAAACAATATTCGTGATCCCAGTCTTTCGACATGTGTTAAGAAAAAAAACAGAAATGGCTAGATTTAAACGGATCAAACGTTAAAAACCCAACTTCAACCCAAGTAATCCATTTTTAAACGTTTATCTTGATAAAAAAGAAAAAACGACATTTGTGATAACAAACTGTGAAAAAAAAAATAAAAAAAAATAAAAAAAACATCAACAACAAGAAATTTCCATTTTTGAAAAAAAAATTAACACATGTGGTAAACGTTTGCTTGTTGAATGGAAAAAGTGCATTGGGTAAGTAATGAACGAGCTGCCTCGTGTTAGAATCCCTTATCGAGATTAGTAAGTAGATTTATTTAAATAGTTTAGGAATGGTGGAGATAACCGAAGTACCCGGAGAAACCACCGACCTTAGACACGCGAAATGACCTGCTTAGACACCCTAGTGCCTAGGTGACAAGGAACATTTTGAACAAGATGGATGGGATTATTGAAGAGGTTTCTTTCATGAACTTTAATTATTGTGTGTTTTGGGTGAATCAGCTGTTGCATTATGCATTTGCATTATGTTTAGTTAAAATGTATATCTTCTATCACCGTTATAAGAAGATAAGAGCATGAATACAGATCGAGTAACAGAATCTGAACTTGGACTGAAGACCGAAACACTTCACTTCATCCTATCCATCAAAACACTGTGCCATTTCAACCATCCAAATGAAATGTTCGTAAATCACTGGCAATTCCTACCATGTTACAGAAATACTCGCAAATCACTGGCAATTCCGGTCATATTACTGAAATGCTTACAAATCACTGGCAATTCCGGTCATATTACTGAAATGCTCGCATACTATTACTCCCGTATTCCAATTATTTCAATGTCTCAAATCACTGATAACTCCCTTCCTTAGTTATTTAATGCTCGCAAAACACTGAACATTATCGTCATTCAATTGAAATGCTGGCAAGTGACTGGTTATTACCGTTCTGCAACTAAATGCTCGAAAATCATCAGTCAATAGTGATTCCCGTCTTTCAATTATTTAAATGCCTACACACCACTGAGCATTACCGTCATTCAATTGAAATGCTCGCAAATCACCGGTCATTCTCGACATCCAACTAAAACGTTCGCAGATCATTGGGGATTCGCTTAATCCGAATGGAATGCTCGCAAATCACTTGTCATTCCCGTCCTTTAATTATTTAAATGCTCGCAAACCACTTAACGTTACCGTCGTTCAACTGAAATGCTCGCAAATCACTGAACATACTCCCCATCCAAAAACATTCGGTAGAATACTTCACTGACCATTTCCGTAATCCGAAAGAAATGCTCGCAAATCACTGGTTATTATGCCATCCAATTAAAAAAATCTCAATATAATTTTACCAACTTTCCCTAAAAACAATTTCATGTTTTTCAAATGATGTGTTTTTTGTTAGTTAAAATGTTTAATAGATTTATTAAGTAAATAATCCATAGACAGTGTTAGTGTTCTGTTATAATTTATTATTTTGTTTTCGGTTTGTTCTTTTTTTCACAAAGAGATTTAAACAGGGTGATAATCTTATATTAATGGTATTACTGGATGAATTACTATTTAGTGATGTCACTAAAATGAATTAGTGATATCACTGAACAAATTCTTAATATAAGTAGCTTTTTAGTAATATCACTAAAAAGAATTAGTAATGTTAATAAGTGTTACTACTAAATATAATTAATGATACCATGTGCTACTTTTGAAATTTGTGTGAAATAATTCATTTTAAGGCCCCACATGACAATGTATTATTTTATCAAAAAATTCAACATGATGACAGTTATGTCACTAAATCAAATTAGTAATTACACTACATCGAAAAAGGAATACTAGTTAACTTTAGATATGATAGATGGAAATATATATTTGTATATCAATTATTCGTGTTAATTACGTAAAAAATCGCAAGTTAAAAATCAAATCAATAAGGTTTATTAATCTAAGAAAAAAAGTTGCATTCCAAAAAACTTTGGTCACTTCGTACTTTTCGGCCACTTAGATTTATTTTCTGCCTCATTTTCATAATTTTTAAGTACGGTAATCCATCTCAATCAGGCTTCATACTTTTACTCGATTGGTTTCCACGGGTGCATACTGCAGTGATAATTTATTTAACGGCATGGAAACTGAAACAAGAAATAAGTAAAAATAATTTCTCTCCTGTTTTACTTTTAGGGTGTGGTTTTAATTAGTTTTTGCTATTTATATAATATTATAACATATGGAAATTTTTATATTTTAAGGTAACTGATTAGAATTGCAGTGTCACATCGAACAGGCTGTTGAAGATGAAGGTGTAACATGGAACATCATAATGAGACGATTTCACACGTTATGAATGCTGGATTAAATTTGATGCTCGAGACCCGTGAGCACTTATATTCATAAGATATGAAAGTGAGAAATCCGTATAACAGCGATTTATTTCGTGAATAATTAAGATTTAGGATGATACTCTGTGGAACGAATTATACAACAGTCAATCTAATCTGTTTGTGAATGTTTTGTACTGACTTCTACATTTGACTATTCACATTTCGTGAATGTGTTTAATTAAAAAAAATTAGTGTCTTTAAAAACATTTTGTACATTTAATATTTTTCCATTCAAATTGTTCAAATTAGAAGTTATCAATTGTTTTATGTATTAATATAGTGTTGAAGATCCATTCCATAAATGTGAAATTTTGAATTGAAAAAATTGCCATTTTGAAAATTTAAAAGAAAAAATTGCGGACTCGGTGTTGAGTTTTTAAACATTGCATACAAATGACTGAACACGTGATGGCTTGTTTAAAAGGCGGGAATGATAACTATTTAGATGCCAAAGAAGCAAGAAGAGCAAAGAAACGAGACAAGGAACTTACAAAACTTCTTAAAGAACAGCACAAACAAGACCTTAAAAGACTAAAAATACTTCTTCTTGGTAAGTATTAATAGATTTAACTAAACATTCCGGCCCCAACATCGCCACGAGACTTTGTGACCTTGGCCTTTGTCTTATACCTAAATAAGATAAACAGCAGAAAAAGATCTAAAATTTTTCTTGGTGAGTATCAATAGAACTTTATTCTTAAAACTAAACATTCCGGCCACAACATCTCCACGCGACTTTGTGGCCTTGGCCTTTAACCTACATACTTAAATTTAAAAAAAAACATAAAGAGGACTTAAAAAGACTAAAATATTCTCCTTGGTAAGTATCAATAGACCTATCTCCAGGAGGCTTATCACTCCAGTCTTAAACATATCCATGAGACTTTGTGACCTTGACCTTTGACATACACACTGAATATTAAAAAAACACAAAGATGATTAAAAAGACTAAAAATACTTTTCCTTGGTAAGTTTCAATAGACCTATCCTCTGAGGGCTAATCTTAAATGATCAAACATCTCCATGAAACTTTGTGACCTTGACCTTGGACCTACATATATAAATATTAAAAACACACAAACAAGACCTAAAAGACTAAAAATACTTCTGCTTGGTAAGTATCAATATATCTATCTCCTTAGAAATAAACATTTAGGTCCCAAACATCTCCATGTAACTTTGTGACCTTGACCTTTGACCTACTTTCCTAACAGATGTACACGGCACACTAGTTTTATTTTGTATGCTTTGTACAAAGTTCGATCAAAATAAATTCGTAGATGTGGTAGTTTTAAAGCGGGCACGATTTTAAACGAACATACGGATAAATAGACAAACAGACAAAGTAATTTTTTTCTTTGTGTTATAAAATAAGAATGAAATATTTTGATATAAAGTAACAGCAAAGTGCCTTTACGGTAACAGAAATGTTACATCAAAAAAAAAAAAAAAAAAATGAAAGAAAGTGATGTTAGTATTATGTCAGTATCAGCATCATCACAATCATCCCTTAGTTTGGTTTACTGTTTAGATATTCAGGAATTTAAGGTGCCAATTCAAAGGTCAGTTCGAGCTCAAAACTCTATGTTTAGTTTTATCACAAATGTTTATTTATAATTCAAATTTAGATATAAAATATTGTTAAATTAAAGAAAAACTCAGTTAAGAGATGAATTTTTGAATTGATTAATTTCTGGACTGATTTTGACAATATTTCTCTAAAACAAAGAATTAACTAAATCTTCCTCACAGAATAGACCATTTGCCAATTAAATGTTCCGAGTCATTTCCCTATTTAAACATTACAATGACGGGGACAAAACCTCTGAATTTTCGGGTTTTTTCGTACAAAAGCACTGTTTTTACCAAGTGTAATTTCTATGTTGTCATTTTATTTAAAAAGTTTACCAGACAAGCCTAAATACATTTGAGACATTATATGCAAAATAAAATGGTTTAAAAGATGAAAATCTTATTTTTAGCTTTTTGTTTTCCAAGAGAAATCATGTTTTATTTAACGAATAACCCCAAGAACTGTCCGGTCAAGTTATAAAATCTTAATAGAAAACCGATTCATATTTCGGTCGGAATTTTAATTGGCAAATCCAATATTGTGTCCATTTGTTTTTTTGAAATGTATTGAAATAGATCTATCTGTTAAACGCGGTATATATATATATATATATATATATATATATATATATATATATATATATATATATATATATATATATATATATATATATATATATATTTGGTAAGAGCTAAAAACCGAATATGTCTATTTAAATGACATATGGTCAACTAGCCAACTAGCTAGACTTATAGGAGCGAGGCGGCTTTTAGTCACGTCATCTATAATCAATTTTAATTACAAATATTCTTATTGGCAAATGAACCAGCTGTTAAACAAATTTGAAACTTTTAACATAACTGTCAGTCTGAATAAAATGTCTAGCGTAAGAGATTTTATATCTATTCTTTAAAATATAGATTAGAAATCATAATGATTGAGTGGAGTTGTATGTTGATGATTTACACCAAAATCAAGATTCTGTCATTTATATCGACGCGGCGGCCAATAAAGATAACCGGAGTGCTCGGACAAAAACCACCAAATTTCGGTTAGATAACTGACAAACTTTCTCAAACATGTATCTACCCAAATGATATTCTCGCGGATTTCACGTAAGCACGCGTTTTAGATCATTTGTTCACCGTGGTCCATTACACATAAAGAGTCACTCAGACTGAAAAATCATAGGAACAACGTGTTGTGATTTAAAATTTTGTTAATTTAGGTCTTCGAATCACAAACTTCCTGTTGAAACTGGTAGTTGGCAAAACATTTTAAGAGAAAATCGAGTTTGATTTTTATGTAACAATATTATCGGTGATGAATTCCACTATATAATGAATTGTAAAAATTTTTGATGAAGAAAGAAAAGCATTGTTAACAAGAAAATTTACTGTTGAACCAAATATTATAAAAAATGTTTTGATTTATATTAAAAAAATGATTAACGTGTTTTACGTAAATTATGTAAATTTACAAAAATTGTAGATAAATAACACCTGTTAAATTTTGATGTGCCATATTTGCACATTCAAAAAAACCATTCCTCATCAGTAACACTATGGGCGGAAAAGTTTGATAGATAAAAATCATAAGTTAGATACTCGAAAATAATGAATGTAAAGTTTCAAAATTACAAGAATCCAAATCCTGCTAATGAATGCTTTGCATGAGGGAACAAACCCTAGTTTTCAATAAATTTCAAAATTAAGACGGTTGAAAATTTTATTTTGCCAAATGGTATTTTTTCTGACAGCATAAAGTACTACCTACTGAGTTATGGATAAATGAGAGAATCAGCCCTCCTGGTTAATGTTACTTATTATATGGTCTACCAATGTACCTAATTACTTATATATTTATTTTATATGTTATTGTGCTCTAAATTGTGACATGCAGTGTGAGAATGAAGAATTGTTATAATGGAGTATTTCGGTAAGATTCCATTCATTCTACTTATAATGTGTTTCACAAACGGTTATCCCTTAGCAGACACATTTAAGTGCACTAAAGTCAAAAACAAAGCTATATTTAGTCAAATATCTTATTGATAAAAATGATAAAGTGTGTCGAGTACCCTTGAAATAAGACAACAGCTTCCAAATTTCTTATTAGGTTCATTTTATAATACCATGACCCAGTTTTATAATCATTTTTTCATTGTTTTCTTTAACTTAAAACTTGTTTTTAAACTTTAATAATTTTATTACTTTTCAAGAAACAAGTGATCATGTTTTAAGTCATAAAAGATAACTCAATCTATCCTTTTGAATTTTTTGAAGTAGAATAGATATAACACAAAAGTTGCAGGATTTAAAAACAATAATTTAAAAATGTTTGTGAAATTAAAGCCAGCTTTTTATATTACATTGTTATGAGAATTGTTTTTTGATGTGATAAAGGTCAAATTTGTTCATAAATTATTTATTGTGTAGTAAGTAATTAATTAAGTAAGTAAGTACGTAAGTAAGTAAGTAAGCTAGCAAGTAAGTAAGTAAGTACGTAAGTAGGAAGGCTAGTTAGTGAGTAACTGACTAAGTAAGTAAATATATAATACAAATACCAGTTAAATTTTGATGTGCCAGATGTGCACTTTTCGGAAATTCATTCCTCATCAGTGACACTAATACCGTTAAGTTAAAAAAACATAAAATATAGAAGCCAAACGGTTGCAAATAATGAATCTAAAGTTTCAAAACCATATAATTCCAATTCCACCTATGGAATGTTGTGTATAAAGGAACAAACCTTGAATTTTAAATTAATTTCAAATTTTAGACGACTGAAAATTTCGCTTAATGGTTCATTTTCTGACAGCACAAAGTACTGCCTACTGAATTATGGATACCCTCGGGGAGCTTTACTCAACCAGCATCGGTTCCTGCTAAGGGGTAGTAAATATATAATTCAAATACAAGCTAAATTTTGATGTGCCAGATGTGCACATTTTGGAAATTCATTCCTCATCAGTGACACTTAGACCGAAAAGTTTGATACATAAAAAATATAAGCCAAACAGTCGAAAATAATGAATCTAAAGTTTCAAAATTATATTTATCCAAATCAAGCTAAGGGATGCTGTGCATGAAGGAACAAACCTAGTTTTAAATTAATTTCACATTCTAAATGACTGAAAATTTTGCGAAAATGGTACATTTTCTGACAGCACAAAGTACATCCTACTGAATTATTGGTACCCTCGGGGAGTTTTACTCCACTAGCATTAGTACCCACTCAGGGGTAGTAAATATATAATACAAATACCAGTTAAATTTTGATGTGCCAGATGTGCACTTTTCGGAAATTCATTCCTCATCAGTAACACTAAGACTGAAAAGTTTGATACATAAAAAATAGAAGCTAATCAATTTAAAATAATGAATCTAAAGTTTCAAAATTATATAAATCCAAATCCTAGCTAAGGACTGCTGTGCATTAGTGAACAAACCTTAGTTTTAAATTAATTTCACATTCTAGATGACTGAAAATTTTGCTAAATGGTACATTTTCTGACAGCATAAAGTACTGCCTACTGAATTATTGGTACCCTCGGGGAGTTTTACTCCACCAGCAGCGGTACCCACTCAGGGGTAGTAAATATATAATACAAAGACCAGTTAAATTGTGATGTGCCAGATGTGCAAATGTCGGATATTCATTCCTCATCAGTGACACTAAGACCGAAAAGTTTGATACCTTAAAAAATATAAGCCAAACAGTTGAAAATAATGAATAAGTAAGTAAGCTAGTAATTGAGTGAATAAGTAAGTAGGTAAGAAAACAAGTAAGTAATTAAGTAAGTAAGTAAGTAAGTAAGTAAAAAGTTTGTTAGTGAGTGAGTGAGTAAGTTAGTAAGTAGGTAAGTAAAAATGTCAGTTAGTTAGGTACGTGAATGAGTGAGTGAGTAACAAATACTTTTATTAATTTTATTGTGTAAATAGAATTAGTAATTAGTAATTAGAACCCTTTTTATGTTTGGTCTGAAACTCGAGCTTACAGATAACATCAGTTCTAAATGTCTGGGATCAATTCCTCCTCAGGCAGAATTTGAGTGTTTGAGATTAGTCAGTTCACCTTCAGAAAGTCGGCGATTTTTTCTGGCTCATTCGGTTTATCTGCCCCCTCATATTTGATTGTCTCGACATCGAGAATCCTGACTTGAGCAAAATAATAATAATAAAATAAGATTTAAAAAAAAAATTTTTCCCGGCAATTTTTGTTGTTGTTGTGGAGATGATGGTTGTTGTGTGATGGTTGTGGGGGTGTTGGTAGCTAAGGCGTAAACAATCCCTAAATTTTGGCTTAATAATCATATCATTTTTTAAGTTACTTGGATTTATTTTAATAATTGTTATATTTTTAAAAGAAAATAAATTAAATTACAAATTGAATGTCAGTTTCGTTGTATTTGTAAAGATAATAAGTCATTTAGTTAGTAACCGAGTAAGTAAGTAAGTAAGTAAGTAGATAAGTTACTTAGTAACTGAGTGAGTAAGAAAGTAAATAAGTAAGTGAGTAATTAAGCAAATAAGTATGTAGTTAAGTAAGTAAATAAGTTAGTTAGTAACTGAGAGATTGAGTTAGTAAGTCAGTAAGTAAGAAAGTAAGTAAGTAAATGGTTTGTTATAGTGAGATGTGTACATGATATACATAATACAAATTAATATGTTTAAATTATCGTAGATACACGCGGCCTAGTGGACCTATATGTCACTAAAATCTAACTGCTAATAAACGCGCACTTTATATATATTTTATGATGTGAACGTTTTAGGACAATTAACTGCCACACGCTTGCATATCATTCTATAATTATAACTCGGAATCGTTCCGATTTTTGTCCTGTGTACTTCGGCTTTCCCTCCACCACTACAAAACTACCTGTCACGTTACAAAACAAGTGATTTTTTAATATCTATTCATCTCCGCTTCCGGTTCGGAGTAACAAGTACGTTTATTTATTTTATTGTGTAATTAGAATTAGTAATAAGTTATTAGAACCCTTATTATGTTTGGTATGAAACTTGAGCTTATGGATAACATCAACTCCCAATGTCTGGGTTCCATTCTCACTGGCACAGAATTCCAGTGTGTGAAGGTTAGCCAGTTCACTTTCAGAAAGTTGGTGATTTTCTCTGGGTCATTCGGTTTCCTCCACCCCCTCATATTTGATCTGCTCGATGTAAACGGAGAATCCTGACTGGAACAAAAAAAAATTATAAGATTTTAAAAATAAAAAATAATAAAATTAAATTAGATTTAAAAAACAACATTTTCCCCAGCAATTTTTTTTTGTTCTTGTTGTGGTGGTGGAGGGGGGTGGTGGGAGGTGTTGGTAGATAAGACGTAAACAATTCCTTAACTTTGACTTAGCAACCATATCAGTTTTGATGTTAATTGGATTAATTTTAAAAATTGTGTTATTTTAAGAAGAAAATTTCTTAAATAACAAATTGAATGTTAGTTTTGTTGTTTTTATTAAAGTAAAATAAGCAAGCTAGTAAGTAAGTAAGTAAGTAATAAGTAGTAAGTAAGTAAACTTGTAAGTAAGTAAGTAAATGGTTTTTAATAGTGACATGTGTACATGTTATACATAATACAAAAAAGTATTAAATTATCCTAGATACCCGCGGCCCAGTGGACCTATAAATCACTTCAATATATTAACTGATTAACTAATTAAACGCGCACTTTATGCAGCTTTTCCAAGTAAGTGAAGGTTTTGGGACAATTAATGTTCTCGAGCCACAGGCTTGTATATCACTCTATTATTATAACATGTTCCGATTTTTTTCCATGTACTACAGTTTTCACCAAACACTACAAGAGTACCCGTCGAGTTAAAACACAAGTGATTTTTTTAGATCTCTTCTCATCTCTGTTTCTATCTCGGAGTTACATGTAATTTTATTAATTTTATTGTGTAATTAGAATTAGTAATTAGAACCCTTATTATGTTTGGTCTGAAACTCGAGCTTACAAGATAACATAAACTCCCAATGTCTGGGTTCAAATCCCACTCGGGCAGACTTTCAGTGTGTGGAGGTAAGTCAGTTCACCTTCATAAAGTTGGTGATTTCTCTGGGTCATTCAGTTTCTTCCACCCCCTCATATTTGATCTGCTCGATGTAAGTGAAGAATCTTGACAGGGCAAAAAAGTAAATAAAGGATAAATAAATGAATGAATAAATAAATAAAATGAAATAAAACATAAAATTTTCCACGTAATGTTTGTTGTGGTGTTGGTGGTGGGGGATTTTGGCAGTGGTTACTAAGGCGTAAACAATTCCTTAACTTTTGACTTAATAAGTATTTCAATTTTAATATTACTTGGATTTATTTTGATAATTGTAAAACAGATATTTTTAGAAGAAAGTTTTTGAATTACAAATTGTATGTTAGTTTTGTTGAATTTGCTGTCGCAATATGTTTTAAGTTTTGTAAAATATTTAAAAGTTATCGATTGAAGACATAACAGGTGATAAGTCAAACAGAATATAAAACATTAATAGTTTGTTATTTATTTTCCTGAAACAAACTACACCCTCACCTGTAATTAAAAACTTATTGTCTCGTCTAATCCTACAACTGACAGCAATTCCCACTTAGCGAACATTTAAAACCTTACCTATAGGTCCAAAACTTCAAATTGCTGGCAAAGTGGGAATGAAGCAATGTTGAAACTTATGAGTAATATTTGTTTTAATTGTAGGAACTGGAGAATCCGGAAAAAGTACAATTGCTAAGCAGATGAGAATAATACATATCAATGGTTTTGACAGGAAGTAAGTTCAATATTATTAAATTCCAGACTGAATTTAAACGCACAAATTGTTTGATTGATTCCGGATTATTTCAATATTACTTCAATTACATCTAGGCGTGACCAACAATAAATGCTGTTTTAAGTCAAATATTTAGCATATTTATTTTCATGCACAAAAACAAGCATATATTATTTGACTCAGGAGTCTTTAATTTTTTTTTCACTTGTATAAAACCATTACCAGCAAAATACGTAAATTTTATGTCCTAGAAATATTCCAGAGAAGAAAATCGGGTAATTATTTTTCTATTAACAAGTGACTATATGTTGATTAAAATAAAAGATGTCTGCGGTTTGAACATTTATTGTTGTTTAATCAATTTGTAAAATTATTAATATTATGACTTTTTCAGCAAAATGACCTTCAAAAATAAAGAATTTCAAACATCTCTATCGATTCTGTCGAACATTTACTTTCATTTTTATTTTTTAGTTTCCATAGTGCATTGTAATAACTGTTGGAAAACTTTTCATTCAATCTATTTTTTAACTCGTTTTAAATGCACTACATACAACAAATACAGTAACCATTTCATGCTCATACGGAGAGATTCAAAAATAAAACTGGATTTCTGCCGCCCCCCCCCTCCCCCCAAAAAATTCAATTCGTATGTATCAAAACGGAGGAAGTACTAATGGCAATAATGTAAAAACCCGATTCAAAAATGCTTTCCTAAGAAAAGATTACAGAAGGTAAGTGCATATATCGGTTATTGTGCAACACAAAAGACAAAAATAAAATAAAATAAAATAAAATAAATAAATTATAATATAATATAATATAATATAATATAATATAATATAATATAATATAAAAATATAATATAATATAATATAAAAATATAATATAATATAATAAATATAATATAATATAATATAATATAATATAATATAATATAATATAATATAATATAATATAATAAAAAAAATAATAAAATAAAAATGAAATAAAATGAAAAAATAAAAATAAAATAAAAATGAAATTAAATAAAACGAAATGAAAAGAAATAAGATAAAATAAAAGAAAAGAAAATAAGATTGAAATAAATTAAATTTAGATATTTAAAAATCAAGTCTTTAAACCTGACCAGAAGTCTATATGAGCATTTTAAGTATTTTACAATTGTTACCTCATAAAACCACTGCCCATGATATAGAGCGAATCAACGAACCTAACTTAACTTGCCTCAACATATACCGAACAAAACCGAATAAATCGGTAGATCGATCATTTTTCCTCGGTTTTATATATTAATATTTGTTTCTTAGTTCTGTCAAAATGTTTCTTCAATAATAATCATTATACATGTAATAATGAGAAAATTGTATGAAAATGTTTTTCTTTAAAGCACTAGTTTGTTAGCTAATATTTTTAGTTAATCAAGAGGATTATTTGAAACATGTGTAAATAAGTAGTTATTCCAATACCTTAAATGTCACCACTCTGCATGAGGCGTCAATTCAACTCATATGTTCATATCTGTGAACTTTTAAACCTGGTTTTCCTAGAACATTATTCTTTTCAAATTTAATAATGTATTAATATATAGAAATAACGTACCTTATCTAAAAACATCGCCGCATCTCATAAAGTGTGAAGTTTCTTTTTACAAGGCGAAGGTGTTTAATCTAGAAATATTACACACTATGAAGTAAACATTCCTAACGATATTCTGAGTTCAAATGTTGTAAATTATTTATTTCGGTTCTAATTATAAAATATATTTAGATTGTTTTACATGAGGATCTATTTAATTGAATTTATCACACGAGTTGCATAATTTTTTATGCAATGGGTCTTCGCGAGTTGCAAAAAAAATAATTTTTGAGTTTAATAAATGCTATAAAACATAAACAGTGTACACTCAAATAAGGGGTTATTTTAATGTCAATTTTTAAGACAATACGCAGTTAAAATTGAATATCTAATGTTATATTTAAATTGTTTAGTGTAGGTTTATCAAACAAAACAAAACATTGTCGCAAAAAATTAAAATTTTTAAAATATTGATAAGAGAAAACAGATGATTTTTTGAGTTGAGTGTACACTCATTTGAGTGAAGGATTGTTAAACTGGGGTCTGATTGACTGAAATACACACGAGTCACATAAATGCAGTGTACATGCGCCCATAGAAGTACTACTATGTTTTTATTTAAGTATTTATGCCAAAAATATATTTTGACTTTTCCATAAAACGAATTGTGATTTTTATTACATGGTTTTACTGTATTGACTATTGAGAAGATTATATAATAATATTGGGTTAAACTCGAGGAAATATCGAGTGAACTCGGAACAATATTTTACAACATCAGTTCAATTTCCTTTTTATTATATAGGAAAATACATTTCATTTGCTTCCCACTTGTATTTCATCTAAAAAACCATTTTTTTGTCTCAAATTACACAAATTTTGCACTAGTTCTTACATATTGATATAAGAACTAGTGCAATATCAAAACAACTCAATTTCCTTTTTAGCCATGATTCAGACGTCAGTGTCATGTGACAAAGCGTGTAAATTAAAAAATATATTCGGGAGACCTCGGACCGGAACAAAGTTTGCGTGCAAATATTAAAATATATTGTTATATAATAACATACTTGTAACACTTTGAGTGCGAGGGTTATTTTATTTTATTTTTTGAGACTTAAATATTTTGCAGTACCAGAGCACTTTTTTGAAAGAAATATCGATTAAGTCGATGGTTTGACACGAGGCAATCGCTACTGTGACGTCACAAGTTTTTTATACTTATTGGAATTCAGGAGTGCACTCCATTGGAAAAATATCTCTTGTTTTTAATTATAAAATTTGGTCTTTTATCACGTTGATTTTTTAAAATAGCTTCATAATCAGTAAAAATCGTAAATAATAGCAATTTTTGCTCCAACTTGCTCCATATAATTTCAAATATTAAGTTCAATCAGCTCGGTCTTGTGGAAAAGTTTTATTTTTATTACTGTCGGTCTAAATTGCTTATTGTCTGGTTCTCGTCTGCCGTAGCACTTGGTTTTTAAGTTTTAAGAAGAGAAATAAAAATAAAAAGTAGTTCAGTGTTGGTCTTTTGTTACTCTGCAACATAGGAGGCCAACCCATGTTTTCATAGTGTGTTCCCAAGGCTAAAGATATTTAATTGTATAACGTGCGGATAAAAATGTAATTTTGTTTTACATTATTAGTGTGAATTACTCATATTAAAGAGTGAATTTTATAGAATTGAGTGTAAATTTACAGGTGTAAAATTTAAAACAATGTAAATTTATAAATTTAAATTCAAATTTTACTTATAAAAGTGAAATTTACAGATTAAATAGAAAAATTTACGGATGAAATTGTAAAATGCATGCTTTGATGTACAAGCGTGTATTATGGCGTGTGGTGCACTCAGGTTGACTTTTCGTAAGGTGCTAGCTTACCCAGTCAGTATGCCACTTTCCCAGTCCATTATCCTAACACCGGATGAAGCGGTCAATTACTTCAATAGAATTTATGTAATTCTTTCTTCTTCTTCTTCTTCTTCTATCTGGGCTTCTTTTTGACTGACGAAACAGCTTTTCTATGAACATGTTTAAGTCACTTTATAGACCTTTGAAAAATATATATAGCTGTTGAAATTTTTTTCTTCATGATCAGGGTTGTATCTAGACCCAGAATTGTCGTGACCTTTGTCAGTTTAATCAATTTTAAGCTTTTTTTTAGTATGTATTTAAAATGGAAGACATTTTTTCTTTTCTAGAGAGAGAATGAAAAAAATATCAGATATACGAAGAAATATAAAAGAATCTATTGTTGTAAGTATTAGTATACTATACCATTTAGTATACTTGTTAATATGATAACGCGTTGGCTTTAAGTGGCGTTGTTGTTTAAGTTTGTTGGCTGAAATAGTTTTTAAAGTTGCATTAGTAATTATTCTGGTTTTCGCGACGAGAGCAAAATTATAAATCTTACGATAAGTATACGAGAGATGCGAGTGTGTTTAATGGTCTCTCGTGTAGTTAGCGAAGACTTAGGGCAACTTTAAGGCGTTGGCACACAGAATCATTCGACTCTCTGTCGTCTTGATTCCGAGCCACAGACAAAAAAAAAAAAAAAAAAAAAAAAAAAAAAAAAAAAAAAAAAAAAAAAAAAGGTATCTCATGGAAAATTTTTGCAATTAGTTTCAAATATAAAAAACATTTTTATTTATTTACAAAATAACTGTAAATGATAAAAACTTTTAAATTTTGAAAATGACACATTGAATTTCTAAATGTTTAACGCATTGACAAAATTATTAGGATTTCAAATTTGCAATATTTAAGTTAAGGAATGACTGTGGCACTTTGGTCTGTATAACCCGGCCCAGTTGAAAGCCACGGCCTTCCGCTTTCGAGGCAGACAATCCCCTCTGAGTCATAAGGACCATTTACAAAGTAAAGTTCTATGTAGAGTTATCGATATTCGTAGGTTTGAAATTTCGCCGTTTCGTTATTAAAAAATTTTAATTTCATTGGACGAATATTTTGATTTAATTGTTTAAACTAAATCGAAGTGTAAGTTAAAATTTTGTTGACATTTAATTTTTAGTTATCACGAACCCACAAAACAGCAATGATTCCCTCCTCCATGAAAATTTGTTTCTCTACAGTTAATTATAGATAATTAATACATTATTTATATATTTTAGGTTATACTGTTAGCGATGCAACAACTTGAGATAGAGTTAAAGAATCCAGAAAATGAGAAAAGCAAAAACTTTATACTCCAAGAAGCGGGAAATCCCGAAATACAATCAACCGATGTACGTATGTTTGATGTTGTTTTAAAATCTGTCCCAAATTCCATAATAGCACACAGATAGATCAAAGGGGTGAACTTCATCGGTAACTGTAATTTCAAGAACAAAATATGTTTTTTATTCTTAATAGAATCAGTCTAAAAGTCTTAAAGCTCACAGACAGGTTAGAGAGGAAAGGGACCTCAATTGCAATATTCAAAATAAGATTCAATGCAGGATTAATCCAAAGCATTTCTCGCTTTACATATTTCTGAAAGTCACTGTATTTTCTGATGTCAAATTGATAAAAATTGTCTGATATCTTGATAAAAAATATTCCCAAACCATAATAGGCAAAAAATGAATGAAATTCATCAAGTAATAAATCATAAGGAAAGTAAATAAATTAAAATAACGTAACATCTAGATACAAGTACGGGTTTTTACAAATATCTACACCATCGTTAATGCTTTACATACAAAACAAAAAAGGTTTTACAAGTAGTTGTTTCTTCTTGCACAGTTTCATTGTAAAAATTCTGTATAAAATCTTCTCGAGCAGGGGTTTGTGTTGTCGATTGATATTGGTCGTCGGCTTTACAGGTTAAAAGTGCCTCTAAACTCCTAGATTCAAATCCCACTGTGTCAGACTTTAGTGTGAAAAGTTTTGTCATCTCACTTGAATGGCTTCTGCTTCAATTACCATACCAGAAATAACGGTTTCGCTTTCTTAAATAACTTTAAGTATCATGACTCTGGTTTGAAACCACATTAAATCACTCACTTCACATTCATCATTTCATGAATCGATTCCTAAAAAGAAACCCCATAAGAAGTTAAAATGTGTAATATAACGTTAAAAGTTTAACTTTAATTGATCGTTATTTGTTTTCATTGAGAACAAGTTGTTACTTGGCAAAATTTCATTCAGTATTTTCATAATTTGTATAGGAATTCATGGAACATACAAAGCGATTATGGGCGGATCCTGGTGTTTTAGAATGCTTTAGTCGGTCCAACGAGTATCAGCTTATAGACTGTGCACAATAGTAAGTATATTCAAGTTAAATTTTTCTTTTCTAAGTCAAGCTAAAAATATCTGCATAATGAACAAAAAGTCGCACTAACATCCAACGATGCAATTTGTTTTTGAGTAATTGTGCTGCACTGAGCAATAACAGCTAAGTGTTAATTTCATTCCAGGTCAAACTTCCTTGCTGTTTTTTATTTTTCAGTTTAAAAACTATTTTTTTGCAAAAGTTCAAGTGCCTCTTATGTATTGTTTTCTGTAATATATGACAGAAGGGTTCCAATATAAAAACACACTTTTTCTACTTTCTTCTTTGCTATTTTTAATGTATTATTTGAAATTTTACATTGTAGTTTTCTTGACAAGATTGATGAGGTGAAAAGTCAGTCGTATGAACCATCAGATCAGGTAATTATTTTTGAAGAAACTTAGTATGTATTTTCCTAAAACAATGCCGATTTACTGAACTATGAAAAAAGCAGCTTTATGTATTGCAACGCGTGTCAAACGTAAAAGCATCATTCTATCAAGGGGTAAGTGAGTAAACTATTGTTTAAAGCAACATTTACACTATTGCAGCCATTCACGGCGCATTCGTTTAAGAAATATTTTTAAAGAAATAATTGTTTATTTGTTTTTGTTATTGAAGTTGCATTTATGTTTGACGAAGTAGCGAGGTGAAGTTTATTACATTTGGTTTTTTCCATCTCATGAGAGGTAGAGACATAGCATGAATTTACGTTACCGACCGAGTCAAGCGTTTAAGGATCATGTTCATTTTTGCTTTAACAGGATACTCTTTTTCATTTTTATTTTTTGTAAGTGTTTACTATACTGGCAAGAATACTGAATTTTTCGATTTTTTTCTTTTCGTAAAATTCATTTTCACAAAAATGATATCATGTTGTTTTGAAATTCACGCAACACATTGGTACAAGTCATAACTTACATGTAATTGCGATATTACATTGTTTAGCAATAGCCAAACTATTCAAATATAAATAGGGTATTTTAAATGATTTCTATCAGCTGTTTTTAATGGTATTTATTTTAATGCTCCAAAACAAAACTGTCCATGAAATATTCCCAGAATTGGTTTTGCACCTAACTTTTAAGATATACAAGCTTATATTTTAATGCGTCTTGATTTCCTACAAAAATCAGCAATAAAATGACAGATAATTTATTTATTTATTTATTTATTTATTTATTTATTTATTTATTTATTTATTTATTTATATTTCAGGATATATTGCGTTGTCGAGTTATTACAACAACGATACAACAAATAGAATTCGATGTTCCGGACGGAGGACATCAAGTTCGTTTCAGGTTTGTAACTTACTTTACCCTTTTCTTGCCTGGATACAAAGATGTCGGTATTTCCTGTGTCATTCATCATTTTTTGAATGTATACAATGATCAATTTTTAAAAAAAAAAAATGGCGTATGACACAAGTATTCAATGGTTTTGCTCATGTCGTGACTTGTGCATACATGCTGTTAAACTAAAGCAAAATACCAGTTTTTATTTATTTATTTATTTATTAATTAATTAATTAATTAATTTATTTATTTATTCATTTATTTATCTATTTTGGAATCAAATTTGTTTGAGGACAGGAACTCGATGGTGATTGCAACGTATAGTATAGCCTGATACGCTTGTATATTTCCCTGGGTGTATCAACTTTACCAACGTTTCAAAATCGACCCTCTATTTCTACTGTACATTCACTCCAACTATAGATATAATGTAGGTCATAATTACGTGGATATTCAATGTCAGAATTTTTTATTATTATTTTTATTATTATTATTTTTTATGATGGCCGTTATAAGTGTTTGGGATTCTAATTTTGTAATCATACATTGCTTCATGCTCTTGGTTGTGTCAGATAATTCCAGCTTCCCCTTACTCAAGGTTAAAACAAGATCAGATGAAACAAGTATGATTAACTGACCATTTGGATTTGTTATTCGAAATTTATCAAGAAACTCATATTACATTTTACACCTTTATCTAAATACTTCTAAAACCATTAAGAATGCACTTTTTTGGACAAAAGATAATATTTTAAGCTTTCACGCAGAAGATCATGATTCGATACCCCGAGAGGCGATTATTTTTAAAATACATTTCGAGCATTTTGTTCGTACTCGCGTATTCGCCCTTATTTTAACTTAACACGGATGTGGTATATATATATATATATATATATATATATATATATATATATATATATATATATATATATATATATATATATATATAGCGAATACCCGCCAAGTGTTGAGCTAAACCACTTAGTCGGATTCAACAATTAATCTACTCTTTGAGTCACTGTGTTTGTGACGGGGAATTCTTCAAAACATTCATAAAAATTGAATTAACTTGAGTCTTTTCTAACTGAAAATTAGAATCAGCGATTACCGTAAAATATTTCTGTAGATTGAAAACTGTTGATGCCACAGGTAATTGTCGAAAATGGTGATTTTAACACAGGAAGTGATGTTTAAGGTTACGCTTAACGTCGTATGCGTAAAAGAATCCCCCATTTGCCTTGTTTTTCAATATGTAAATTTCTCCGTAGCAGAAACAATTTCCTTTCTACAGAAATATTTTACGGTAATCACGGATATCATCATATCACAAACAAGTTGAGTTGAGTAATGGTGTTTAACGTCCCAGTCAAGTATATTTCACTTTTATCGAGACGTCGCCAGCTACAGTCGAAAGTGCAGAAATGTTTCCTGTACGTTGCGCTGATGGCATTATACAGCAGGGTTCTTAATCGTGCCACGCATGCCGTGATACTGGACCTTGTTTATTTTAAGTTTCCATCCGAAAGAACAGTGACTTTCATTTGTTATGCCAAGTGCTTGGCGAAGGAGTAGTCACTACTCACTTTCAAATCTTGGGTCAGACCCGGCGGGGATTCGAACCCAAGACCTTCCACGTACAAAGTGACTAAAACAGTAAGCACAATCTAATGTGGTGTGTGGTTATTTCTGATCTGTTTTGTACTAGTGAGCACTACTTCCGGCGACCTGCAAAGTGTCAAAACATTGTCGTTTATTTAGCAGTTAAACCTCACAAACCTTTAAACCTTTATACTTGCCAAAGAGTAAAGTCCTACGATTAGGAAAACCCTTTGTTTTACTTGCGTGTAGCCGAGATCAAATCCACAGCGATGATATGTGACGTTTCCTAGACAAAAGAGAGTTACATGTTTTCTTGTAATGAAATCACGCTTAATAACACATTTTTTAATGAAACGAATTTGATCTTTAAATAGACCCCTGAATTCATTTTTGTTTTATAATGTCATGCAATTTGTAGTAGTTTGATTAGGAAACGTTTTGCTCTTTACAATGAATGTACTTCATTACAAAAATAATTCATGAATATGTAGTGTGTTTTTTTATATTTATTTATAAAATTGAAAACTTCAATATAAGCTATTAACTAAAAAATGCAGATGGCAACTGAAAGTTTAATAGCAGAGGGCAACTATAAATGAAACAACAAATATAAGCAAAAGACAAATTAAAATAAGATATTGGAATTATTAAGCGGGTGATAAATAAAATGAGACAAGAGCTTGAATTGGACATTAACAGCAATGACGGAACTCTTTTTTTTTCAAAGTCTGTGAACAGCATTATAACAATAATATTTCAGTAGACGTTCGCTCTCCTCGGTAGCTATACAAGTATTTTATGAAAAGAAAATTTAAAAAAAAATAAAACAAGCTAAAACATAAATAATGGATAACATGACTTGTATGTTCAAATACGTATGGCAAGTGATACGTTTTGTTACTAAAACAGGTATGAGCTGATCACGATATTGGTATAAGTTTTCATATCATAAGTATTGTGTTATTTACTTAACAGATCTTTGTAAATCATAACATAGAATACCATCATGATCAATCTATGAAAGTCGTGACATATGATCTTTTTCTGTTAAGGATGACTTTCAGAATTTTTACATTTGAACCAAAAAAAAAGCCATTTAGGTATTCTTTTGGTCACCAGATACGGTATAAACAACTCGAACAATACCATATTACGGCGAATTGACGCTCCAAGAGTGAAGGACGTCTACCTTATTCTAGTATTAGATAACTTTGTCGGTTCGCCTGTCAAGGGTTTTTTCCTTTGTGTACTGGTTTCCTCCACCATCACAGAATGAGAAGCCTCTTTTTTAATAACCTTGACATTATAGTCATCATTATTTATATCGTTCAAGACACTTTAAAATATTAAGTGGACGGTGTATTTTAAATAAAAGTTATGATTAAAAATATGAACGTGAAGAGTAAGAATTATTTTGAAAAAAAAATAAATAAAAATTTAAAAATTCTGAAAAAGTGAGATTACAGCACTTGGAAATGTAATGCACTATGCTCAATAGTTTCATGTTATAAATAGTTTTAAAATCACTAGAAAACGCGATGGTGGAAAATTGGCGGCCGAAATGTTCGTGTAGTGTTTAACTCCTATTTACAAGTCTGCTATTTTTAAAACAATTAGACATTTACATGTATCACTATCTTATTTAGTATGCAAAACAAGATAAAAGATTGGCTAATTTCAATGTTGCAACTACGATTTTCGCCAACTTATACTTGTCATACTAAAGACGAAAATACGAAACTGTTGCTAAGATTCCAATGATGTGCTTAATATACTCCCCCATTTCTTATCCTACTCGTTTTCTAATCGGTGATCACTGATGCTACAATTGAAAAAAATACAAGCCTGTAAGTTTTGTACTGTTATTGACTCTAAACAAGTGAAACAAGTGAGAAAGCAGTTGGTTTAGTTGCGTTCCATGTATAACTTCATGTTCCGCTTGAACACTTGTCCGGAGCGCAGATTGTTTAGTTTCGGATTTTCAGGTGTAATTGTGTCTTTTTGCACATTATCTCTAGACCGGGATTCTTTGATCAGAATTTTTTACATAATTTAGGTCATAATGCTGCCTAAGTAGGTCAAAGGGATGCCATCCAATTATAAATATACTTTATTAATTAAAATCAATTTAATTTCTATGTTAGTGTTTACGATGTTGGTGGGCAACAAGGCGAGAGAAAGAAATGGATTCAAGTCTTTGACAGCGTTGCAACGATATTATTCTTAGCTGACTGTAGTAGCTTTGATCAAACTCTTCGGGAGGACACAACAAAGAACAGATTATTAGAGGCTTTAGAAATATTTGAACAGGTTTGGAAAAATCGGTAAGATCACTTTATTGAACAGAAAAAAAAAACCAAAAAACACTTAAATCTGCCATAGAGCTAATCTCTTAAAAAATCTAACTTGAGCTGTATTTAAACCAGTGTGTTAAAAACTCTTACTTTATATTTAAATTTTCACCAAAAACGACAACTGAATATAAAGACCAAATTTCTATAAAATATAAATGTGTAAATTCAATAAATGATCGTTAAATACAGGGTTTATTTTAATTGTATGTTAACATTGTATAATATTTTAAAACCATTTTTAAGTATTTAAGTAAATATTACTTTTGCCTGACATTCATTTTATCACACAGTTGATCAGATTAATATTTTGAAGTATGTATTTATTATACTTTGGTCTTTTTATAGGTTTTTACGGTACGTCTCAGTCCTTTTGTTTATCAATAAAATAGATATATTAGTGGAGAAGGTGTCACGTGGTCATTACATCAGTCAATTGTGTAAGAAACATCCAGATATATTTCCTAACTACAACGGATTTGTACCAACAAGTAAGAAATATTCCAAACATTTTACAAAGCTTTTAAAAACAATATAATGTGTCATATCTATGGCAACCAATTTAATCGTAGGATCTTGCAGATATTTAAAATTAGTATACAGTTTATTATACTTTTACCGAAAAATTAAAACGCATTTACGACTTAGTTTAGTAAACGTTAATCTAGATCTTAAATATAAAAAAATCGCATCCTAATGACAACTATTTAACATTATTTCTTTATACATATATATATTTTTTAGTACTGAGGGTTTTTTGCTTCTTAATGATACTTAATACATTTAAAATGAAATATCTTTAAACAGGCTATAACATTACATGTAATAATAATAATAATAATATAATTTATTGCATGAAGTACATGTACATACTTATAGCAAGAACACATAAAGATAGATCATATATGACTGTCACAATGCTGTTTAAGTGACGGCCATCTTGAATTACCGTATAACACAATTCAGATTTTGATATCTAATGCATTCAAAAAGTGTTATATCTATTGTTTATAAATTTAAAAAATGTCATGAAATAATATATCCAATGCTTATTTATATGCTTTTTCTGTCTTTTAAATTTTAGATGCAGAAAAATTGGAATTTTTACATGCATTTCCAAATCCAGACACAAAAAAGAAGCGTTCAAACCAGACATACACCCGGAAGCCATTAAAACAGCTGTTTATATCAAACATTTATTTCTGGTAAGTATAACGGAAAATCAAATAAACCTAAAAGGTAATTTGGTTGTTTGCAATGTTGTTCAACGTCAAATCAGCAATGATTTAGAATTTACCAGCAAATTTAACACTCCTCTAAGAGTAAATCTAAGAACAAACTCGTGTATTCGTGAGATGTTCGAGTTTTTGTTATTGTGTACCCTTTACAAGCGCACATTTAGGGCGACCTTTATGTGCTGGCTAAAAATGTCAGTAGGGTGTAGACAAGCATACAACTCCCTAAAGCATATTATCCTGACAACTTTAGAACCAGTCATACTTTGCTCTCATAATGCCTGATAAAGAAGCGATATCTCAAATTTTAAAGTCTTATGCATAACCCGTCGGGGTTCAAACCTGCTGAAAAATACATAAATCTGATAGTCTTGAAACGTGCCATGTCATAAGGGTTCATTAAAAACAAAGATGTCGCAAAATCTTTATTTTTAATATGATTCTTTCGGTATAAATTATTTTTTTTTTAATTTCAGAACATAGTGAAAGGGGATCTACATCTGAAATTTGACCCGCTACCTAAATCATTTCATCAAAATCACAGCTGTGAATATTTCTATACTTGTGCTATTGATACAAATAATATCGATAGAGTATTGCACGGATGTAGAGCACTTATTATTCGAAAGCATCTAGAACGGTTTGGAATCATGTAAAGAACCATGGGGAGTATCTTTACGTTTTTAGAGAAGTGATGTATAAATCCTTCTAGACAATTCTGTTGCTGAAACGTCACCCGACGTATACAAATTACCAAAAAGAACTAGTTCAAAATAGCAATGTTTTGTAAAAATGGTGATGCTTATGACAAATTATAATTGAACATATAAAAAGATGCATGGATTATTGATGGATAAAAGAGACATCGAGTGAGTTAAAACTCAAAATTGAATGAACCAAAGGAATTTTGCTGTTAAACAGTAAATTTGATAACGCTAGGTGTGTATCCCATGAATAACGTTTCCATTAAAAATATGATTTACTTATTAGCACGAAAATGTATATACATTGTATATATCCTTGGATTGGCATACTTAGTTTGGTGATTATCAATAAAACTTGCCTACAACTACAACAAAGTGGTAAAACGGAACGTTTTCGTTCAATGGAAATTTACGTTACATATTGAATTTGGTGAATATCAATAAAGTGTGTATCGATGAAATGAAAAAAAAAAAACATTTTAGCTCAATAAGAAATTTCGTAACATATTGAATTTGATGATTATCAACAATGTGTTTATATGACGAAATAGTTAATACGGAACATTTTCGTTGAATAAGAAATTACGTAATACACTTAATTTGGTTATTATCAACAAAGTGTTTAAATGACGAAATGGTAAATACGGAACATTTTCGTCCAATAAGAAATTACGTTATACACTGTATTTGGTGATTATCAACAAAGTGCTTCTATGACGAAATGGTAAATACGGAACATTTTCGTCCAATAAGAAAAAAACGTTACATACTGAATTCGGTGAGCAATCAAGTCTGGGACGAAATGGTAAATACAAGAACTTTTTGCTCAAGAAAAATTATATTTCTACTGAAATAGAAACGACATCAATGTAAGTAGACTGCTTGGACATAATAATAGCCTTAAAGGGTTATTTTGTATCTGCATTTTCATAATCGTCTTTGTGGAATTATTTTTGTGAATGTTTTGGGACTTTTTAGAAAGCCGCACTCGTGAACGGACTTATTGTTTTTTGTATTTGTGAAAGCTCAACGATGTTATTAAAAGGCAAAAATATCGACGGTGTTAATAAGGAATTTTATTGTTGAATGACCATATTGGTCACTTTATCACTTACATGGTGTGTGTGTGTGTGTGTGTGTGTGTGTGTGTGTGTGTGTGTGTGTGACAGAAATATTTAACACATATATAGTCCTTTAGGACAAACGACAATCCATCACGCCTATATCCGCAAAAGTCAGTATCCGAGAGTGGCTATCACTTTAAATTGTCCAATGAAGGAATAATGACCATCCAGTGGAATTAGAACAAATCTTATTAGTATAGAACAAAATCAAGTCACCTATAGGTGCGACAAGAGTAATTCAATGGTATTCAAACATTTTTTTTTCATTTACAATGTTTTGGGTCAAAAGAAGTCTTGTTTTAGACCACACTTTATGTATTTATATACGCTAGTGCGTTATGATTAGTTTGCTTTGCACAGAGATGGATATTTAAAGAAAATTTCGACTACCTATGTCACTTATAAGCTTATGTTTTCATACAAATTCAGTTAATTCAAAATGAATGAATTTTAATGTTGAAAAACTTTAATTATAAACAAATTTATCTTACGCTTTAATGAAAAAAATCCAGTTAATTGAGTGTCTCGTCTCTAATCTGTTCCTGAATGCCAAACTAGACAAATAGATAGCAATTTTAGTCTAAATCAAGGAAACAGATATATGAATAGTTGGTTGATTAGCTGCAATGTTGTTTAACATCGCATCAGCAATTTTTTTCAGCTATTTGTGACAAGAGCAGGTCAATACTTATTTAGGATTAATTTTAGAATATGTTTGTGAGTTCGTGAGATAAACGAGTGTTCGATATGATTTTACCTTCTTTGACAAAGTAATAGCTCAGCGAGTCAATATTCCGCAGTCAAGCATACTGCTCCTCCTGTCACTTTAAACCTACAACGGGTGAACTAGTCAATACTCTGTCCCTACAATACCGAGAGCCAGGCAACGAAGCAGTTTTTTTTTTTAAATTTTAAATCTTATGTATGACAAAACCAGGACTCGAACCCCTTGCCTTCCGCTGTCGCAAATATATATTAATGAAAGCAAAACAAAAACACTTTACCATTGAAGAAAATATTGACGTCACATATTGTGGCGTATTTTTTTATGATTCCTTGTTTAAAATCACGTGACTAAAACGGAAGTAGGATGTTTCATCATTCTTAATATGTCCATTAGGTAAAGTGCAAGCAATTAATTACGTATAGTTGCAAGCAATTTACCCACCTTAATAGTTCACATTTTTCAACAAATCGTTTCTTAAATTTCTTTAAAAAAGTGTGAGTCGACATTTGACATCCGGGTATTTTCAAGAGGTGTCTGTTATCAATAAGATTGATGTTGTATTGTATGTCTTTGAAAATACATATTCATTTCGTATTTTAACAACACAGATAAATAAATGTATAATTGGTTATTTAAAACTGGAAAAAAGTCTTCATTTGATGCATTTAAAAAGTGATTACTTCCCATCAGCTAATGATTTAACTTGAAATGTGTTCAAGTATTTTTAAAATATGTGAATATATATTCATATACGTATTATTGTGCATTCATTACGAATTTTTCTTCTCCCTAACCTACAGAAAGCTTACACGTATCCATCATGACAAATGGCAAAATATAATTAAACAAATAGGGGCTGTATTATATTACTGATGACCAATGGAAAATATGATTATACAAATAGGGTTTTTTATATACATGTAATTCTGTCTAATTGTTTCCAATATGTTCTTCAATGTGTTAGCTGTTAACAAAAATGTTTTTAAGTCATCTTATCTTTCCCTAGCAAGATAATGAAGAAACATTAATATTTGTTGAGTTGAAATTTCGTGGTTTTGCCTTTTTAAAAAATTCAGTTGGTAGAAATTTTCATAGAATTGAGTTTTGTGAATATAAATCCCATTGAGGTCAATAGCATTTAAAAATTTTCGATGACATTTAATTTCATGGTTTTCAGTTACCCACGAAAATAACGAAATTTAATCCCCCCTAAATATTTGTGATTTTACAGTTTTAAATTTGTAAGAATTTAGAAAGATATGTTGCAAGTATCGTATCATGTGTTTGTCATTTGCAAAATTTTGTATTTTTTACTAACATACTTATAAATTCTATATCATTAGAATATTTTCAATGAAGATAGCTAATATACCACGTGTGTAGACAGTTCACACACACACACACACACACACACACACACACACACTTATATATAAAAAACATCTGTGTGTGTGTGTGTGTGTGTGTGTGTGTGCCTACTTGAGACGGTTTACGAAAATACAGAATGTGTTTTAAAAATGTTTAAGTGTTTTTTTCTGTATATGAGCGTTAGCGCGTTAGGATTATTTTGCCTTGTAAACTTTTTGCATTCATATTGACAATGAACATCATTTTAAAACAGTTAAATTGTTATTTTTTTTATTATTATTTTTTAAAATTATTATTCATTGATTTTAAGTCTAAAAAAATCCCATCCCATGAGTCCAGTAGACTCAACAGCCACGAAAAGCACGCATTTTAAACCGAGAACGACACATTAATAATCCGCACTATTTTTTGTGGGGGTAACAACGGGGACTTTTGGTTTGAAAAATAAGTGTTGATCATATTTTCTCAATTTTTCATTAGCATAATGTAGTTTTGAGAATATTGGATGTAAAACGGTATAAATAAAAAATGGAATTTAAACAAAACATGTGTTGTTATTTGTGTACTATATTTCGGTCGAAAACAAGGTACACCCGTGTGGCGCCATTTCAATTATAGAAGTTTAAAAGAGCAAAAAGTTAAGTAAGAATTTGAAAGAAGT